>OX467714.1:35003558-35161191 GCA_950111635.1 Agelastica alni
GTGCATGTATTTTGTTTTATTTTCAATAACACGAAGCCCGATTTTATTAGCTTCCTTTTCTATGCATACAAAATTTTCTTTCACGTTAATCGTACTACCCCCAACAACGTCAATATCATCAGCATGCGCCAGTAACAGACTTGGTCCCCGACGTCCAAATATTTGGGCGTGTACAGTTCTTGCTGCCTTCTGATTTCCCCCTACCAAAAAGTGCCCAACGCGGCTAAAGAAGTTTTCACTTCAATAATTACAAATCTTTTATAATTTTGATAAAGGGAGATTTTTAAAACCCTTAACCAAGATTTAGATTTCTTTGACTACCCACCTGCCCATTTCGAAGTATTAAAAAGTTGTGACTGGACAATATTTTGTGTCAAAAAATGGAGTCAGTCTACACTTACAATAGTTTTATTTTATTCGTTGACTATTTACTGTATTTTAACGATTAAACAAGTAATTTCAGCAGCAGAGCTAAATTCTGTAAAACAATTAGACAATTATCACCGGTGCTTATCGTGTGATACTATTAGCCATTAACACTTGCTAACATTATGTAATTCAATTCCAGTTTAATTTAGCAAGGGAGATTGTTAGTTTATTTAACATATTCTCCTGGATACGTAACCCATACTCGCGAGTAAAAGAATCTAATTTATAGTTAAAATTTGTAAATAAAATTTTTCTGAGAGATAGCTAATGAAGAAGTCAAAAAAATGGCCATAAATCAGATATATCAAGAACTACTGATCTTACTTATAAACACCAGATTCGTGATACTACTAACAGTAACTTTAAAATATTATAAGAAATAGAAGGATGTTTTTATGGCGTTAAAGATCCCTTCTTATTATTAACTTTCCAGTGGAAGTTTTAGTAATGGGTACGATTTTGCGCATCCCGAATCTCCACATTTCAATGTCCCCAGAGGCGAATACAATAGTTTTTAAGTGGACGTCTGTGTGTGTGTTTGTACGTATGTGCGTATGTTCGATTGTAGGTACCCACAGCACCAAAGCTCTCCAGGGATGCAATTAATTTCATACAAGTTTAGAATTTATCTTGTTGGAGCTCAGTGCTTATGTTTTTGTTTGCTAGAGGTGTGTTAGTCAGCTCTCTTGCACACAATTCGATAGCGAAGTAATTTTTTTTTTTTTTTTATGTTCTGGTTCCCACGAAAAGGGATATCCTGTAATGTTCAGAGAACATCGTGGGAACCAAGGGAAAGAAGGTAGGAGTTGGTGTTCTTCTTAAATTTCTGGAAGTTGTATGCCTCGGGGAACACCTCCCTAGGCAATGAGTTCCAAAGTCTCGCAATTCGTTGGATGAATGAGTCTTTGGAAAGTGATGTTCTGCAGGTCTCCAAAGTGACCACGAAGGGGTGTGAAGACTGAACTTGACGGGTTAATCTCGAAGAGACTGCCAAAGGAGGAACGATTGTTGATATTTCAGAAGAGCATTGCTCATGAAAATATCTATAAAATAGAGACAAATCGCCAACTTTTCTACGGTGTTCCAGACAAGTGAGCGAGTTTGTAAGCGGGGCATCACCGACGAGACGAATTGCCCTTTTTTGGACAGAATCCAGTAGCTTCAGGATATGTTTAGGTGCTGCACTCCAAATATGGGAACAGTACTCCAGTACAGGTCGGATCTGTGCCTTATAGATCATAAGCAGCTGACTGGAGGTGAAATAGCTCTTGGCACGAAACAAAAAACCAAGTTTTTGGGATGCACTTTTGGCAATGGACCTCACGTGATTTTCTCAGGAAAGGTTATTGCTGATAGTAATACCAAGCATGGATATGGATGACTTCAGTGGTATGGTTACTCCTGACAAAGTTATGTTAGGCACAGTGAGATCGGCTTTTCTAGAAAAAAGACATGCTTGTGTTTTGTTTGCATTGAATTCTACCAAGTTATTGGATCCCCATTCGAGAATTGATGCTAAGTCCATATTTATATTGTTAACATTTCTTCCTCGTTCATTTCTGGTTTCACGGGCTGATATAGGGGCCCTGGAAGAGAATGCGGTATGGAGGGTACTATCATCGGCAAAGCTGTGTACGGGACATGAAGTTGCTTTCAATAGGTCGTTGATGTGAAGTAAAAATAGTGTTGGTGCTAGAATGGATCCTTGCGGAACACCAGCATTTATGAGTAGAGTGTCAGATGAAACTCCATCGACCACTACATGGAGAGACCTGTTTGAGAGAAAACTAGCAAGCAGAGAACACAGCTGAGGGGGCAAGCCATAAGATGGAAGCTTGGCGAGGAGTCCCTGGTGCCAAACTCGATAGAACGCCTTGGAGATATCTAATGCCACAGCTAAAGTTTCTCCATACTTTTCAATAGATAGCTGCCATATATGTGAGACGTATGCGAGCAGGTCACCAGTTGATCTCTGATGGCGGAAGCCATATTGCCTATCATTGATAATTCCTGAGTCTTCCAGATATTTCATGAGCTCGATGTTGATGGCTTTTTCCATGACCTTTGAAATAATAGATAGCAGTGCGATAGGTCTGTAGTTGCTAGGTAGGTCTTTTTGCCTTTTTTAGGGACTGGCTGTACTCTTGCAATTTTCCAATTGGACGGAAATACTCCCAAATTGTAAGAGTGGTTGAACAACTTGCAAAGAACAGGTGTTAGTTCAGGGGCACATTTCTTGAGAACAAGGCTTTGTTGGTGTTGAGACTCAGCAAAATCTTTCTGATAGTACGTTGGCGAAAGGTGATCTCGGGCATGTGACTGTCAATAGGTGTAATGTTCGAGGGTTGTTTTCCCGAAGAATCCAGAGTGGAATTTCCAGCAAATAGGTGCGCAAAGATATTGGCTTTTTCCTGGGCAGTCGTTGCTAGTGTTCCATCTTCATTGGTTAGGGGAGGAAAAGAGCTGGAAGTGAAGTTTCTTCCCACAGCTTTGGCGAAAGACCAAAATGAACGGGATCCGTTGGGACATTCAACAAGTTTTGATCTTATTTTGGCATTATGAGCATCTTTTGAACATTCTATTGTCTCTTTGCATATGCCTCTAGCCTCAACATATGCTGCTCTGCGGGCCCAAGTTATGCTGCAAATTTGCTACACAATAAGTCGTAAGATAGGACATAAGGTAGGAAATTATTCTAGAAGGCAAGGGCAAGGGCAAGGGCGTACTAGATCCATGAACGCTAATTACTATTTTGGAAATATTGTAATAGGAGCTGTGATGCCTTTCGGTCCTTATTTGGAACCCAATTTCCTGTTAATGCTAGACAACGCTTGGTTTTTACACACGTCTTTTGCTTCGTCTACTTTTACCAGCGCTTTTATACATGCTCGTCGGTTGCTGGTACTGCTAACCAAGCTTTTCACACTTTTATCTATCCTCTCTAATAAAAGTCAAAGAATGAATGTATGTCCCAATGGGTCTTTTGTCGATCTCACTTAATAAATTGGTCACAGTAAGTAACTGTTGTTTTCGGACGGACTGTTATTGCAACCGGATGTTCCAAAACTCAAAATAACAGTATTTTAATGGTGGTCAAGGAATTCTTTTGTAGAGAATCCGTCTCGAAAATTGTACAAATTGTGTGAATATGAGGTTATTCAAACCCGAAAGATGAAACGTATTTGATAAAATAAACGCAGAAGAGGAATTCTGTGCGTCCAGTTGTTTAACATTGAACATACGGAATGATGAAAGTAAAATGTCGGATAATCCATTTGTCAACTCACTCGACTTTAGAAATACAGGAATTTGATTTTAGCCACCATTATATTCTATTGGGCTTTTCTCTCTATTGTTTTATTTTAATTGTTTAATACATTATATCCAAAACAAACAGAAGCTTCTAAACAGTTAAAATAAAGTTTTCTTTTATATTAGGCGTACCTCTTCGTAAAACGACAAGCATAAAAATTACGAGAAAAACTGCTGCAGAAAGTCAGAGGACAATTGCCGTCAAATTTTTCTTTGCTGTCTTCCTTACAATGAGCTTTCGTTTTTCTTTAGCACACAAAACACTTTATAAGCGACGAACGTTGCGTTAAAATTATGCAGAAAGAATTGAAGCCTAATTAAGTTTTTTTTTATTTCATTACACTCGATCTTTAACTTATATACACAGACGATTGTTAAAAAGATTTGAAAAAGAGTGCGTATGGTTTAAAAATGAATGATTTGATCGTCAAATGCCTTCTTTACGCCGATGATCAAGTCATATTAGCGTCATCTAAAGAGGAGTTGCATGCGATGGTTAATGTTATGCATGATGCCCTGAAAATCAAAGGGATAAAAATAAATGTAAAACGAATGTAATTTTTGAAAGAGAAGAAAGCATGACAAACTGTGAAGTTTCGATTGAGGGAGAAAGAGTGGAACAAGTAAATGAATTTTTGTACTTGGGTTCAAAGATTACAAGAGATGGAAAGTATGACGATGACATTGAGCGAAGGGTGTTGACAGGAAAACAAATGAATGGGGCACTGCACAGCTTTATGAACAACCGAAAAGTGTCAAAAAAGGCACGTCTGGCTGTGCATAGAGGAGTGTTGGATCCTACACTTATGTACGGCAGTAAATGTTAGGTTTGGCAGAAGAAGCATGAAAATAGGATTAATGCTGTGGAGATGAGTAGTCTGAGAAGTAAAGCCAGAGTGACTAGTTTGGATAAAGTAAAAAATGGTGAAATAGAAGAACGCTGTGGTGTAAAAGAAGATGTGGTTAAAAAGATAGATAAAGGAATGCTTAGATGGTTTGGACACGTAGAAAGGATGGATGAATGAAGATTGACAAAACAAATTTATAAGGCGGGTGTGAATGGACAAGCCGGTAGAGGTCGACCTCGGCGAACATCGATTTCGATCAGATCAACATTGTTTGGAAGAAAGGCCAGGTCAAGAGTACCAATAACCGACGAGCATGTATGAGAGCACTAATGAAAGTAGACTCGTTAAATCAAGAATATCTGAAAAACTTAAGACATTGGAATATAAGGAATATCATACAATTGGTTTAGATCGTACCTTTCTTTAAGAGTATAAAGGGTAATGTAGAAATCGGTGGTTTATAATTTCCCTTTTTCTACACGGGAGAAATGTTTACCCAATTTTTATATAGTGGACTGGAAGTAATCACAATTTGGCTGGTTTTTTAAAAGTTTTTTTTTAATAAAAAATATGCGGGTGATTTTTCTCGATGGCACATTAGACGTTATGGCAAAACTATTCAGAAAAGAAATCTGAAAATTTGTAATAAGGGGTTTCCGACATTGGTCCATCGAATGAAAATATGCTCGACTTTCGGCGACTTCCTGTTGTACAAGTAAGGCGGTTTGTCTACTTCCCGGTTGGGCAGGATATCTTTACCTGGTTTGATTATTGCAATGATTTTTGTTTTTTTTGAATATTAAAGGGATATTAGCAGTAATTACAATATTGGTGAAAAATCGTTATAACCATTTCTTTGCTAGTGGACCGCAGCTCTTAAGAAATTCTGGATCAACTCCATTAAACTTAATATTGATTGTAAAAAATCTCATTTCTTAATGCAACAAATCCTTTAATAAACCAACTGTATCTGTAACTTTATAATACTGTTTCGTATGTGAAAACAAGGATTAAAATCCCGTACAAATAAATTTTTCCTTTTTGACATTATTAAACAGAAGGAATTCTAAATAGTACCAGTGAATGGCACAGTATAGTGGACAAACATAGGCGTACACAAACTAATTTAAAATAACATTTTTTTTTGGAGATGTTTTATTTAAATATTGCTCAAATAAGTAAAAATCCTATAGTTTTTCGTCTGTTAGGATATTTTACAATCTGAGGGCTCTGAATATAATAAATGACAGTTCTTTGTAAAAATTTATGCAGTTTGGAACAGCCAAATGGAATAAATTCATTATTTCAATAAATGTGCATATTTAGAAAAAATCCAAAACGTGATTTACAACAAAAATATTAAATCTCAACATTGAATCCCATTCGAGTGACCATATTTAACCCCCAAGTATTTAAATGTGAAGTAGGGAAAAAGGTCTCTTTATTGTCCATTTAAAAATGTTAACTTTTGAAAAAAATTTAAAAAAATAAAATTTTGGCTTTTTTTTTTCAAAAACCATTAGTTTCGTTTTCCTTACATTTATTTTCATCCCTTTGATTTTCAGGGCATTATGCATAACTTTAACCATCGCCTGAAACTCCTCTTCAGATGACGCTAATGTGACTTGATCATCGGCGTAAAGAAGACATTTGACGATCAAATCATTCATTTTCAATCGATACGCACTCTCTTTCAAATCATTTAAACAATTGTATATGTATAAGTTAAACAGCCATGGCGAAGCCGCATATCCCTGTCTCACACCTGATTTTGGAAGCTTATTCCATTCTGTAGCAGCCCTGTAAAAGAAGGAATCTTGATGGAGATTGGTCGTTGTAGTGTCAATCTTGAGAGTAAATGGGTGAGACTAATCAGCGTGCCGAGTTCTTTGGCCGAATGTGGTCTGTGGTGGTATAAAAGTTTTTATTTCTCTGGAGCATCTGTAATGGAAATATCTGTAGAGTAATGACTGGTCTGCAACTCATCTTCTATGTTCTAGAGGGTAAAGGGTATCTGTGAGAGTTGAGCTGTTTATCAACCGAATGGCCTTTTTCTGAATGGAATCTAGAAGACGAAGCCTTGGTGCTGAACCCCAAATATGCGAGCAGTACTCCAGTATAGGTCAAATTTGAGCTTTGTACGTCGTCAATAGCTGGTCAGGAAAAAAAAACTTTCTAGCTTTCCACAAAAAACCTCCTCTGGCTTGCTGATTTTGCGATGTTAGCAACATGTTCATGCCAAAACATATTATTAGACACCATGACTCCCAAAATCGAGATTAAGGGACTTGATTTAAGGGTATTTATGTAAAGTGATTTCAGTGCTCGTATTAAACTACCGCTCAAACAAACTAAAAACATCTAATAATAAAATTTACAACTGAACAAAAATAAATAGAAACTAACTTAATGAAATAAAAAATATTTATGACAACTTTACGAATAAAAAGATTAAGTATATACCAGTCGGTATAAATAATAACCAAATACTATACGCTAACTCAGCTAAGTATTTTGGTATTACTCTAGATGCTGAACTACGTTGTTAGATCCATATAAAAAATAAACGAGCAGAAATGTATTGGTAACTTGGTAGGCATTCCCTTTATTTTTGCATAAACAAATGCTTAATCCAATCTAAACCCATGTTATCCAACTCTGGGATGGTGCCATAATCCAGCGACTCCAGAACAAAGTACTAAAAAATATCGTTAATGCTTCTTGGTTGTTTAGAAACAGCGATTTTCACCGAGTCTTTAAAATAGAAACTGTTGCCCAGGCTACCATCAAATTTGCTGAAAGTTACGAACAACGACTTCTTCAACAAGTGAATGTCGAGGCCATCCAGCTCCTTGACAACACAAACCTGACTAGAAGACTTAAGAGGACGAAACCGTCGAGTTAGTTAAGAAGTAAAAAGCAGAGTTTAATACGCACATTCGAAACATCGATATTTCCTTGGATTTAAACGGTTACGCCGCTGCTGATCCTGAATCGTTTAACTGCGTTCTGACCGCTCAGTAAAATACGACAAAGGTCCTATAAACGCTAAACTGTCTCCACTGCTATCCATAAAAAGTAACTGTCCTGAAATGAACACTTTGCCGCCACTTTGCAGAAATTATTAGTTAATACTTTTGTCGTTTCGCCTCGCATGAAACCCTCGTCACGACTGCGAATATTGTTATACATTTTGGGTTGGATAAACATCGATATTTGTAGTTGGGACGGTTTTAAATGCAGCTCAATCTTAACGACGGCTTAAACTTGAATTAATTTAAAAAATGTCTTTTTATATCGTATTCCAAAGAAACTAGTATGCATGGTAAAGACGTGGCGCTCACCGGATGGAAAAACTAAGAATCAAATTGAATACCTATTGATTAATAGGCGAGGATATAGGGAGAAAAACGGGGGTAGAGGACATAATAGAGAGAATTACAAAGCAGAAATGGAGATGGGCAGGACACGTGGCTAGAATGAAGGACGGAAGGTGGACAAAGAAAGTTCTGGAGTGGCGACCGAGATGGGATAAGCGAAGCAGGGGTAGACCACCGACACGATGGACAGATGACCTCAAAAGGATAACCACGAACTGGATCGCAGAGGCGCAAAATAGGGAAAGATGGAAATATTTCGAGGAGGCCTACGTTCAGCAATGGACAAGAGAATAAGGCTGGATGATGATGATGATGAATAGGCGGTCGACGTCTTCTGTCCCGAATACAAAAACTCTACCCTCTGCTTATAAGTTCTAAAATACTGCGTCAGAATTCAACATGCAGATATCGACTTGGAGAGAGAAGTGAAAGCACATACAGTAAAAGCTTCGTTGATATCGGTCTATCTGCGGGATATAATAAGGCGAAACAAGTACATGTCTGTCGAGAGCAAGGCAAGAATATACAAGACCTGTGTAAGACCGATCATAACATACGCTATCGAAACCAGAGCAGAAAACGTCACAACGAAGCGACTCCTCAGAACAGCAGAGATGAGAACTTTAAAAGGCATGATTAGCTGCAGTTTACGAGACCGCATTAGAAGCCATGACATTAGAACGCAGTGCGACACTCAAGATGTGGTGAGATGGGGCTGCAATAGAAGAAGAGAGTGAAGAGGACAGGATGGATGATACGAGTCTACCAAAAATCGCTAAAGAGGGACTTTCGGTATCGAAAAGACCTCCTGGAAGATCCCCAATACGATAGCACGAAAGCCGGAGCTTGGCGTCTCAACTACGATTGTAATCGTTGAAGACAAACAGGATGCAATCCTACAAAAAAGAACAAGAAGAAGAAAAAGAAGAAAAAAAATAAATTCGCTAATCCTTTTTTTAAGAAAAAAAAAGAATACTTAAAAAGATTAATCGGTACACTGATTTATCTACTCCCTCGAGTTGGATCGAACTGAGAGATCATGATCTCCTCCAAGAGATAGAATCTATAATTTTTTGTGGTAACACAGTAACACGCAAGTTTTATAATAAAAAACTAAATTTTCCGTAACATCTACTTGCTTTTGTGGATTATTCATTATCAAATAATAAAAAAATTTAATTAGTTTGACGGGATAATTTAAATTTTTACCAAGTCCTCTTTGACTATTAGCTGAAACATTAATTTCACTAATGAGGATACTTTTTTTTTCTGAGCTGATTTGTGTTAAAACTTTTAACGTTTAATTTGTGTTGAAAAAAATCGGGATATTTCCACTTTTGTCGATAATTTAAAGAGGATGAATAAATAAACAAAAATTAGCTTCAATCAAATTATTGGCAAATTCTACATACAGTATTAAAAGTGCTCGATTTGCTCCTGTCCCAAGGGCAAAGAGATGAAAAGCGACTGATATCCTGCCATATTTCGTACTTTATTTTTCACTGTTTTTCTTCATCTCCGCATTAACTCACATTTTAATTTACTCACCTGTACCATTAGTGAGATGCCGACTATACCCTGTGATTTGTGTTGCGCCTCGGACATATTGTGGTATAATTCTTTGTTGAAGCCATATAATTGAATCTGTAACGAAAAAAAAAAATATTTAATATGGGGCAGCGAATTTAAAGTTTATAGGGTGGAGAATATTGTTAAAGAAGAATCGCTAGAAAACCTGATGATGTTAATAGAGAATTGTGTTGATTTTGGCAGACTTTCAGCAACACACAACGTTAACAAGGAAGTTTTCGTGCAAGAATTAAGCCAGATTTTTTAAAAAATAAAAACAATGCAGTGGTTTTTTTCTTCTACTTATTAAAGATCTAGATGATCTGTTGATTCCGGAATTGCCTCTTCCGGGTGGACGGGTCCCTGCTGGTTTTCCCTCTAGTACAATGCGTGGTAATCTATCGTCGGTCATACTCTTCACGTGATTATACCATTCCTTTCTCCTCTGCATTCCCCATCTCACCACATCCTGTACTTCGCATTGTGCTCTAATGTCAATGTTTCTTACGTGATCTCTTCTTGTTTTACCGGCTATTGTTCTCAGCACTGACATTTCGGCGACTCGTAGCATCCTTTTGTTCTTGTAGATTTCCTCTCTCTCACTTCTATACTATATGTCATTATTGGCCTGACGCATGACATATATATTTTGATCTTACCCTCCTTTGGCATAAAAGGATTAGCCCATACAGCCCTTAGACATCCTGATATTATGACTGATTTGTTAATTTGATTTCTCAGGTTCTTTACCGGGTCGTAAGCGCTGGACATATCTATGTCTTGGTATCTAAATTGCATAACCTGCTCTATGGGTTTATTATCTATTACCAGCTGTTATCTGATTGGATTCCTAGCGATGGTCATGGTTTTCGTATTACCTATGGATATATTCATATTGAGTTGCTGACTGATCTGGTAGAACTAAAATAACTGTCTCTGTAGGTCATTTTCATTTTTTGCGAATATTGCAGGTTAAATAAAAATGTCCCTGTCTAATTCTTTCTAGAGTGGTGATGCTAGATGTAATATTCTCTCCAGCTTTGCGTTCTGTTAGTAGTGTTAAGGTTGTATACCGTTGTTACTATGTTAGCAGGGGCTTATTTTTCCTTTAGGATTTTTATAACGTCTTCCAGGCGGACTCTATCAAATGCCTTAGTAAGGTCGACGAAGCAAATAAATGCTGGTGTATTGTACTCTATTGATTTTTTCTTTATTTGCTTAGTAATGAATATGGCATCGGTTGTTGATCTATTCTTTTTAAATCCTTGTTGTTTTTCTGTAGTTTTTATTTGCTCCTCTAGTTTGTCCTTGAGCAACCCTGTAAATAACTTCATTGTTGAGCATAGTAGAGTTATTTCTTTGTAGTTTTCAGGCTTTGTTTTTTGCCCTTTTTTTATATGGGAATTGTGATGATGTTGTGCCAGTCCTTCGGGATTTCCGCAGTGCTCAAGATTTTGTTAAACAGTGTTGTCAGTCTTGCTGCAAGCCCTGGACCGTCGTATTTTAGAAGCTCGTTTGGTATATCTTCTGTACCTGGTGTTAAAAAAGGTATCCTTTACAATCGTCAAGGATCTGGTTAACCCCGAGCAACTTCACGTGAAATAACCAACAAAAAAAAAAACAAATTTTGAAAATGATTGTCGCATTATTTGTTTCTTTGTTATATTTTAACCAATCTACACGGACTATATTTATGCATTATAAAGGATAAAACGCGAAATTGTAAGCATATTATGTAGTCAATTTCGGCTGGTATGCTATTTCAAAATATAATGATCGTGTTGTTGAACCTTGACGGAAGTGATAAAGCCAGTTATTACTTGCTTTTATTGTTCGATAAAATGGAGCCGTCATTATGAAAATAAAGAGACAGATTTAATTTTAAAGAGTATTATTTTAAGCTATATTTTATTGAAGGAAGAGCCCGTAATCAACTGCTTGATCATTTTCCAACGAAAATGTACCAACGAGAAAAAATATTGCCATCAAAAACATAACTTGTAAAAAACACCAAGTCTCGCAAGTCAGTTAAAAAGTTGTAAGATCCATGTAATAACAAGTCGGTTAATTTATTCAGTCCCTACTTAAGGATCCTTCTGTCTTAGTTTATTACGTAATTAGCTAACCTAACAACATCTTATAGTGGCCATATCAATATTAAAAATCTTTTGTTTTAAATAAATAGATTGATTTGGCCATCGCATGAAAACACAATGCATCTCAGTGCGATTGCCAAGTCAATCTATTTATTTAAAACATAAAAGATTTTTAATATTGATATGGTCACTATAAGATGTTGTTAGGTTAGCTAAATATGTAATAACTTAAGACAGATGGACCCTAAAATAGGGACTGAATAAATTAACCGACTTGGTATTACATGGATCTTACAACTTTTTATGATAGAAGAACTGAGTTGCGAGACTTGGTGTTTTTTACAAGTTATCTTTTTGATAGCATCTTATTTCTTTTTGTAGATGGTCATAATTTTTTTCTTATACAGGTACACTGATTCATTCACTGCAAATGTAACTTTGTAATCGTATATATTTATAAGGGATTACAAAGTTATTTATGCAGTTGGTGTATCTAGAAAACTGGACCAAAATTGCGAAATATATTTTCCTTGATTTATACACTAAACACTAATTTTATTTTAAATTTAACGCTTCTATGTCTGCTAGAAGTGCCTTAGAAATTTGATGATCGGTCAGTCAGTGAGTGACAAAAAAAAGAAACTTTAACTAGTTATAATTCTTAAACTACTTGTTCAAATGTAATGAAATTTGAAATATAAGGTGATTATACAATGCCTGCTAAGTTACTGAAAATTCAGGCTTCTAGTTTAATCCACACCGAAGTTATAGGGGGTCGAAAAGGGCCTGAACTGATACGAGAAAAGGATGGTACGGCCGTGCCGCTGTTTTGCTCGACCACAGTTCCTATCTCAGCATTTTAACGTTTCAACGTTTCTTTTAAAGGATCACGAATGTATAAACCTAAGTTGACTATCAACTTCTCTTTCAAATGGTCACGTTTGTATATTGGTGCTTAAATTTTATAACAGAAGTTTACAAAATAAGCATCCAGTGGTCTTAGGATCCGGTACTAACATGTTTAGACCTGTAGATTGATCCAGTCAAATTTTAATTGTTTCAGAAGGAGTTGAATCGTTTGAAACTAGCTTGACTATCAACTTCTCTTTTGAATAGTCTTTTGTGTTTATTAGTGTTTGTTTTTTATGATAATAGTTTAAAAAATGAGCATTTAGCGGTCTAAGGACTAACTAAAATGTTTAGTCTTGTAGGTAAATAAGATTGTCTTTGAAACCACCGATTTGATTCATGGGCAGATATTGAAATTATTCCAAAGGCAGACACGATAAATCTAAAAGAAAACGGTAGAGGTTTATGAAAAATATTATTCGTCCATTTGTCAGGATAAAAATATAAATATGTTGCCGTAAATCGTATTTATTACATTAATCTAAGAAATTTGTTGCTTGATCTGATGGAGTAGAAGGAGTCGATCCTTTAAAAAAAAAAAGGAACCGCAATATCTTACTTAATATTCCTGACTCACACAAAAATAAACTTTCCGCTTTTACATTTCGGGCACTAATATATGAATTCGCCGAGAAGTTTTAAACAAACTACCATTCGAATATGCCCGTTTAATCCATAAGCTTTATGAGCATTCCCGGTAGATGCTTTTCAATTTCCTTAAAACATTTAGGAGTGGTTTTTAGATCGCGGGAGCACATCAAGCGTTACGAAAAAGGCAATCATTTATTTTTTTTGTGAATATTTTTTCACCCGCGCCCTTTTTTATAGATCAATTTTAAATTTGACTATAAAAAAATGTACAAATATTAGCCAACTGTTATTCCTGCCTCTTTACCAATATGTTTGTTTCTGCGGCAGTTTCACACTGGATGAGGACATTTAGCAAACTATTGATACCTATGTTACGAAACTTCAAATTTAGTTGACACGTTAGGCCTGTTTGTTTGTCATGCTCACGCTGCTCAAAACTAATTTGAGCAGTATTCGACTGTTCGTTTGTTGTAAGCAATTGATCATAGACCGTTCGTTTGACAGAAGCAAGTTGCTATATACGAGATAAAGCAGTATTTATTTGCTCCATCAATTAAGGTAGAGCAGAAAAATCATATCAGTTTGATCTAGCAGAATTTCAAAAATTGGACATTAATAAAGAATAGAAAATTTAGTATAATTAATGGTTAAGTGACCGATGCAAATTCTGAGTTGGAAAATTATTAACGTAACGAAATGAAAGTTCGATGGGCAATTTAGTTGGTTTTTGTTGGGATCAAATATCAAATTGTTTTGGTGGGGGTTTTGCGTTTGTGTTTTGTGATTTGTATCACGAAAATAATACCAATCTGCACATTTATGTAATTTATTGAGCAGCGTGAGCATGACAAACGAACAGGCCTAATATGTACGAAATTTGGAGCGATTCGGATATTTGAATTTTTTCAGTTTTTAATTATTAGTTAAAAGAATTTATATATGGTTTAAATTTTAAAAAGTTTATTGCATAGATGATTGGTAGATTACCATTTTGTCAATAACAAATACATAATTAGTATGATTTTCTTATTTTCAAAAAAAAGTTTTCCGATTCGCCTCGGTATACCCTATACAGTGGGTGATTCTGTATGAAAAATAATGACAGTTTCCTATACAGGGTGTTTCATTACTAATTGGTTATATTTCAACTATACAATCCTTAACTCAAAATATGAAGATTCAACCCAAATCACCTAAAAAATGTGTCTCCTGTCTGAGTTACAGGGTGTTTTATTTGAAAATTTAAAAACTATTTGTGCCCAGTACTTTAAAACTATTCGAAGTATTATTGTCATATTTGGTGGGACGTGTAAGTACTATACACCCTACTAAATTATGTTAAATAAACGTGCATGGCTACTACCAGAGGCGTACAACAGGGGCAAGTAACTGGTTGATCCCTCCCAAATTCTACGCCACTGGCGGAATTGCAATTTTATCACAATTTTTCGATTTTTCAATACTTTCTACGTGAATATTGTACTCCTTCTCCATGATGATAAAGTTATTATTTTTAGAGATATTTTGGGTTAAACAATTATTTTGATTTCAACTATTAATTATGTCAGTGTTTTGGGTCATTTGATTGTATTTATTAGGCGAATGAAACTTCAATCTTCATAAACAAAAAAAATAATTTTATTTAAAGAAATTGTTTCAACGAATAGAAAATACAATGGTGGCAAAAATTCAATACTCGTATATGTAATGAACCAATTTAATGATTTAAAAAAGTTAAAATCCCTAGATTTTTTCTATGTTGGTAACTGCTGCAAAAACAAATTTAATAATCATTGAGTTAACAATTTTAGAGTATTTACGTTATTTTATTATCACCAACGTATATAGAGGCGTCACGTGACGATATAAGTTCTTTTTCTTCACGTGCCATGTCCTCTTGTGACGTCCGCCATCATCATTATGATTTTTATTTTATTAGCAGCGGCACGAAACAGGCTTGTAGAATTAACACCATACCACTATCTCAGGTTTGTCAGCCAGGACGTGCGTCTTCTTCCTTGGATATTGCCTTGCAAGATATTCTGATACGGTACTGTTTCCCTCTCATAACATGTCCAAAATATTCCAACTTGCGTTTCTTAATGGTAAACATGACTTCTAGTTACTTCTGGAGACGGGCAAGCATCTCGGTGTTTCGGACTCAGTCCACTTATAATATTCGTAGCAGACGACGGTAGCACACATTTCCTTTGTTAAAGTCCACCCTTCCATTCCATAGTACAGAATTGATAATACGTAGCTGCCCTAGCCTACTTGATCCGAGACCTTATTTTCTGCGTGCTATCCCACTTACTTTTCAATAAGCATCCCAGATATCTGAAGCTAGAGACTTGCTGAATTTGCTGGTTGCCTGTATTCAGATTTGCTGAAAGCTCACCATTTTTGCTAATTACCATAGCTTTGGTTTTGCTAATATTTAATTTGTGCCCTCTTTCTTCGCTTTTAGCCACAACCTTATCCAGTAACGCCTGCAAGTCATCAGCACTTCCTGCCAGTAGAACTGTATCGTCCGATATAAGTTACGAAAAACAAATTGTGAACTTTTAAAAAATAAATAAATCGTCTCTTATTAAAAATATCCACAGACTGATGTCATTAACCTAGTTTAACTGTGTACTGTAAAAACATTGTCCAGACCGTGTTTTCCAAAGATAAACTCTCTAACGAACAACTTCCTTAAAATATTGGAGATAGAGACAAAGATTTGATATATTTCTCGTTATAATGGCGAGTAGAATTTTATTTTTACTAACTTGGGAAATTATCCCGAAGTAATTTATGCTTCAAAACTGCACAACGGACTTCGGTTTAAAGTTTATAATTTTGTTGCGAAGTTACCAGTTGCTGATAGAGATATACACAGTATTTATGAAGTCAAAATAGAGATTTTTAAAGCCGCGCGGCTACGATCTCAACATACTTAAATTTCTTTTATGGGAACTGTCGCGAATACGGATAACTTTAATTATTTAAATATCAGCTTGCTTAACTGCAACAGAAAGAACATGTTCAACACATTTATTTATTCTGCCGAAACTTTTATTACACAACAACTCGAAATAATTTCACAGTTGTCGCGACAGAAAAGGGTCAACAGGGACGGGCTATGATTTCATCTATTTCGGTTCTGTGCTTTCGTCATCCATGCCAAACCTGCCGTGAGTTTTATATCGTCTGTCCAGCGCATTGGCGGGCGTCCCCTGGTTCGTTTGCCCTGGTAGGGTCTCCACTGTAGCAAGTTTTTTGTCCTTCGTCCTTCCTGTATTCTGGCCACATGTCCTGCAAAACTCCATCTAAGCTCAGATATTTTTTCACCAACATCTTTTACCTGGGTTGGGCGCCATACGTCATTACTGGTAAGACACATTGTTTAACATAGTCGACTTCCTAAATGTATTGGGATTTTTCTATTTTTCAGAGTGTTCTTTAGTTTTCCAAAGGATGCCCAAAACAGTCTTCTTCTTCTTTATATCTCTTGGGTTTGATTTGTTCTTCCCAGTGATAGTACATGACCAAGGTATATGTAGTTTGATACATTCTCTATTTTCGAATTTTGATTTGAGGGTCTTCTTTACATAGCACCTTTGTCTTTGAAAGGTTTATCTGGAGTCTGATTGTTGTCGTCTTCTCCTCTAGCTCCATCAACATTTTTCCTAGCTCTTCTTTGTTTTCCGATATCAAAACAATGTCATCCGCATACCTCGGATGGTTTAATTTCTTCCCATTTATTGAGATACCCTATCCTGCTGTTTAGTTGCTTAAAAGCATCTACTAGAACCAATGTGAATAATATTGGAGATAGCATATTCCCTTGTCTTATGCCTCTTTGTATTTTAATAGGTTTCGTGATGTTATTCAACTGAATGGTAGAGGTGGCGTTTTGTATGTGTGTTTAATGAAACTGGAATACCTGCTGTCTATTCTTGCATTTGCAAGCGATTGCAATATCGGCCAATGTTCAACGCTAATAAAGGCCTTTTGAAAATTTGCGATTTAAGTAAACAAGTGTAAACAAGTAATTATTATTATTGCACGAGAGCCACAATTTAACAGTCTCATGAAGGGTTTGTTTACACAAATCCAAAACCAGGATAGTTTCGTGTAAACCCGCCCTAAAAAGCATTGCCAACGTCTTTCGTTTATTATTTTTTACATGCGTACCATTTTCAAATAAATAAAAAGTATTTTTAAACCGTAATAATCTTATTCAAGTGAATCTTTTTATGGTTGAAGTTTGTATTCATGGCAATGTAGTTCTTTTCATTTTCTGCGCTCATGTGTAGGTATGTGTATGTTTGAGTAAAAAATAAAAAAGAATTGCTAAATCCGTAGGAATAAAGTAATATTATGAAACGGAAACTTTTTTGAAATTTTCTTTATTTGATATCTAGCAACGGTTTTGACTACACGATGGACAAATACAAAAGAGCTAAACTTGACAAATAATAATGAAACCACGACACTCGGGGGTGAATAAATATATCACTTGTTGCCCTTTATATGGGTAACGTGTAGCACGTTAGAAAAATAATACAAATATACTCAGGCAGGTTGACATCAATAGAGATCTTAAAGCAATCGTCGAGTGCAATCATGTTCAGTTCAACGCCCAGAAAACACAAAGCGCCACGTTTTCCAAGAAAGTGAATTCCTCAAATCATTCCATCACAATGTCCGGAAATACCCTTGAATCAAGTCCCTCCATCTCAATTTTGAAAGTCACGGTATCTAATAATATGTCTTGGCATGACCATGTTGCTAATCGCAAAGTCAGCAAGCCAGAGGCTAGGTTTTCCGTGAAAAGCTAGAAAGTTTTTTACTTCTGATCAACTGTTGACGACGTACAAGGCTCAAATCCGACCTTGTTTGTAAGAACCGTGGCGAAAGTGAAAGGAATGGGGCTCTGCCTACTCTTACGGAAAAAAGGCGTGACTATACCTATGTATGTATATCTTTCGTCACTTTAACATACCGTTGAATTCTTATTTCGAACTGTTTCTTTCGTACTGTGCTATTCTTCGAGCGACTGAATCTCAAACCAGTCTCATTATAAAAAATAATAAGAGTTATTTGTACTGAAATTAAACATGAGCATCTTACAAATAAAGCCAAGATTTACAAACAATGATGTAAACAACTGTATAAGTTTGTTATGAAAGAGGTAATGGTACACCCCTCCAGAATGACTACAACAATTATTTACTTTGCCAAATGTATTCTTGCAATAAGTATTCACTGTAGACTGGGTAAGTATTCACTGTAGAATGGGGAAACGAGAGATTGAATTATCCCATCAAGAAATAAATAAATATGGCTGTACAGAATCTTATTCTTGAATCTCGCTAAATAATAAATTGACTTTTAACAGATAAAGGCCAGCATAAAACAAGAAAATTTAAATAGATATCACTACATGTAATTGGAAGAAAATAGTAATCAAAGACCGACTGAAATTTAAGTAGTTTTGCGTGCTAGAACCTTTCCAAAAGGCCAATCACACTTTTGCACAAATGAAAAAATCTCGTAATCCTATAACGCGACTGAATGCTTCTAATTCCTCGTAGATTTGCAGTGTAGTATTCCCTCGGAATACTAAATCCACCTCCGAAAACAAAATCTTACGAGAGGATTACCTGCACGTCTCAATGTTAGTAGAAACGTTTGATACTGGAGATGTAATTCCCCACAAAAACGTCTCGAGAGGGGCATTTTACTTATACAATTGTTACTCATCGACCAATAGAATTACAAATGGAAAGGGACTATCAAATTAGAAAGGGATGGTTTATTTTCCAAGCAATGATTATCGTCGTCCACACTTTTATTCAAATGGTAATATACTTTTTTATTCTGTGGAGGTAACGACTCCTTGAAAGATTTATACGAGGTCTTAGCGAAGCACTATTTACTGCATCTTTTAGCTATTGGAAACTTTCGACACGACGGCAAGCAAAAAAGAAAAGGTAAAAAGAAGAAGTAATAAGATGAGGTGAAGTAGGATGATGAGATGATGATCAACGACCAAAACATGACAAACGATACCTTTATAATCCCTTTACTTTTTCCACACCTTCAATGAATATGCTTTTAGAAATCGTCTTGATGATTCTTTCCTAGGTTGTTCCAATAAATACCGTAGGTTTTTTGTACCATTGTGTTTATTTTTATTATTATTTGTTATTTTTTATCCTTGCCGCAGAAACTGCAGATATTATTGTTCATCTTTTTTAGATGTTCATCAACTGGATGGTGACCAGTAGGGATTCTAACAATCGGTTTTAGGTCTTTTCTACTCAGAAATAAGTGTCTATCGTTTTTCTTTTCATAGCTCGGTCGGTCAGGGTTAAATTTATGAATGAGAATTTATCTCTTATGATTATTGAAAACATGATATTCTCTTCGTTTCTTAATTTTGTCCAACAATTTTGCAATTTAATCACGTAATGAATGCATTTATTTTGTAAGTAAAAAAAATCATACAAATAATAAGTTGTGTAAATAACGTAATATTAATTCTATAAATAAATAAAAAGATAAATTTCTATCATTGCACTAATGTCTTGACATGCTAACCCTCTTTACGCTGATGATCAAGTCATATTAGCGTCATCTGAAGAGGAGTTGCAGGCAATGGTTAATGTTATGCATGATGCCCTGAAAATCAAAGAAATGAAAATAAATGTAAGCAAAACGAAAGTAATGGTTTTTGAAAAAAAAAGCATGACAAACTGTGAAGTTTCGATTGAGGGAGAAAAAGTGAAACAAGTAAATGAATTGGTGTACTTGGGTTCAAAGTTTACGAGAGACGAAAAGTATGATAGTGACATTGAGCGAAGGGTGTTGGCAGCAAAACAAAAAAATGGGGCACTGCATAGCTCTATGAACAGCCAGAAAGTGTCAAAAGAGGCACGTCTGGCTGTGCATAAAGATGTGTTGGTTCCTACATCTATGTATGGTAGTGAATGTTGAGTTTGGCAGAAGAAGCATGAAAATAGGATTAATGCTGCGCAGATGATTAGTTTAAAAAGTATAGCCGGAGTGACTCGGTTGAGTCAGTAAAAAATAGTGAGATAAGTGAATGCTGAGGTGTAAAAGAAGATGTGGTTACAAAGATAGATAAAGGAATGCTTATATGGTTTGAACGACAGGGATGAAGGTAGATGGACGAAACAAATTTATAAGGCGAGTGTGAATGGACAGAAGTCGGTAGGGGTCGACTTCGGCGAACATCGATCTCGATCAGATCAACATTGTTTTGAAAAAGGCCAGCTGTCAAGAGTAACAACAAACGAAAAGCATGCATGAGAGCACATATGAAAGTAGAAAAAGCAAAATATGTGTGTAAGAATGCTTTGCTTTGCCAAAGAAGATGCAAATACACAATTTTCCGGCCCAGAACCCTTCTATGGACTTTCCAAAGCCCACTTGAAATAAGAGGTTCGACTCTGTGAAATAGATGAAATGAAATCTCACTGGTATAAAGTTCAAGGACAAAGACAAGCGAAAAAGCTAGTAAGCCAAGGAAATCTAAACAGCTTCTTGAGTTGGACAAGAAAATGGTGACGGGACTTCTTACTGGACACTGCTCTCTGAGGTATCACCTGAAAAAGATGGGCAAAACAGAGAGTGATATTTGCCGCTACTGCGAAAACTTCGCTTAAACTGCAGAACATTTGCTTTGCGAATGCCCCCCCCCCTCCCCTACAATCTACAATCTACAATATGTGTGTAAGAACCGTAGCGGAACTGGAAGAAAGTGGTCTCTGCCTACCTCTACGGGGAAAAGGCGTGACTATATGCATGTATGTATGAAGAAAATTGTAGCTCAAGTCAATTATAACATAGAAATGACCATGGAGGATACACACAACAAAAAAGAAAACAGCTCTAAATATAAAGTTGGGTCATTGATTAGAAAGTTTTATATTTTAACGAATATTGTAACACAAAACGAATTCGTATAAATTTAAAATAAGTGAACTCTGTCTCGGCTGCACTTACCAAATGAACTGCTCATTTTCCTCCGGCAATTTTTTTAATTGACTGCTCTTTCCTAAATTATTTTTTCTTTAAAAGAAAACTTTGCTACTGCAGAACTAATAAATTGCTTTATTTGTTGTACGAAAGAAAACTTCGGGAGAAGACGGTTCTTTAAAAAGACCTAAACAATGAAGTCGAGACTTGAATTTCCCATTAGTTGAGAAGGACGGCCCTTTAACAATGTTAAACTTCCAGAAAACTATACAGATTACGACTTTAATGTACTTAATAAGATATGGAGTTAGAAAGTACTCCTGTGAATTTCGAAAACGATTAAGAATCGATTTTGTAATTTTTTAAGTATTGACAATAAATAATACAGTGCATGCAAGGCAAACGAAACCTTTTTACATTAAATACATTATATTTGTAATCCACATTGTTAGTCTCTGCATTTTTAGATGTTTACTTTAGTACAAAATAAATTATAGTTTGAAAAAACTAAAAAACACGCTTTAATGACACCTTCTTCGTAATATTATGTGTGTTTGGTTAACGATTTTGGTTTTCTAAGCTTTTTTGGGTGTTTCGAGTATGGAGTGAGCTTTTTGACAATTATTTAGATTAAAGAAGCAATACTGTGGTGTTATTAGTGATTTTTAAAGACTAGACATTAAAATTTAAGTGTTAAAAAGTAGAGTTTATATTATATGCAGTCGAGGCCACTTTTTGACGGTTCGATAATATATTAAACTGTGACGTCACTTGTATGTCACTTTTTCTACCGTTGTCAAGCTGAAACTTCACGTACACATTACCCATTAGTGTTCGTTTTACAATAAAAACTTCCAAGATTTCGTTGTATCGAACAAATTAAGGTTTTTCTTTTCAATAAAAGAACAATTGATCAAAATTGCAAAAAAAATCAGTAGCTGCTTCGTTTCACATATAAAGAGTTTATCATTCGCGTTGCTTGTTTCCGATAGCAGAGATAAAATTTCCAATAAAACCACTTTCGACGAATTACTTTTCCTAAAACCTAGTAACTTGTATGTAAAAGGGAGAAAGGCCATAACAGAATCAAAACACGTAGAATTTGAAGTGTGTGTAGCTAAATTGAGTTATACTTGAATTCAATACATCCATTTTATCTGCTAATAAAATTTGGGGAATGCTTTTTTTGTTAACGCCCTACACGTTCTACTGAAATGGGGGATTTTCAAAAAAGTACCCACGAGATTCAGTTAATAAATATATGCCGCCGCCTAGCGTTTTATCCATCTAAATAGAAAACATGCATGGTATTTCGTAATAAAAATGACATTATATTGAAATGCCTGCACCATTTTCTTACAACTAACGTAAGTACGCGATTCGAAATCCAATGAAAATTTTATACACTCGCAAGTTAGTTTAATATTTTTATCATCAACTGTTCGCAAAGTTATTGCGTCTTTTGTTTTTTTTTATTTGATTTTGTAATAGTGTCGAACTTTTGCCAACGCCACTGTTATTCTGAATTTTCTATTTAGTTATGGTCATTTCAACAACATTCGGTTCGAGCATAATGAAAATAGTATTTTTAAATAAAAAATTAATGCTTTATTCTGTCCGATGGAGCGAAGAATTCGGGCTTAAATAATTCACAAAAGGCGCTGACATACCTGGTTTTATTTCTCTCCGTCACTGACTTATTTATGAATTAAAGAGATTGTTGATTTAAGAAATATATTTTTTGGAACGAATTTCCCAACCGCACGTTGCGGAAACCGGGGATTACCAGCAAAAAATGTGCGTAACAAGAATGTGTTACATGAATGCGTTAGTCGTAGAAAAGATGGAGAAAGAAAGTGTAATCTAACTGAACCAATCATAAAACGTCATTTGAATTTGAATAATTGGCGGGGATAATTTATAATAAAAAATATGAAATCGTATTGTTTTGGTATTCTTTCACACCTACAAGTAGACAGTGACGTTTTTAAGTTCACGATACGCTGCATTGTGCACTCAAGTCATATAATGGCTCCAGGGGCATACTTACTGACCACAATCCGTAACACTAGGTTAGGTTAGGTATCATGTGAGTAGGGCGTAGGTCACCCATCCACTGAGACCTTAAGCAGGTCTATTTTGGCTCACCCCTAGAGGTTACAGTTCACCGCACAATTCAGCACTTCATGGTTGTATGGGGTGAGATTTTCTTGAAATCGGTAAGTTGTAAGTTTGTATAACCAAATAAGTTGAACCTTATTCTTCCCAGGCCGGAGCATGAACATGGTATATGTTCAGCAGCTCAGTCTTCCACGCAGCAAAATCGACAGCCCGTTTGTTGATTCAGACCTATCCTTCCGAGGTGGTATCTTAAACGACAGTGCCCTGTAAGCAGTCCCGTTAGAATTCACAGGTCATTTCTGCTCCATTCTAGAATCTGCTTAGTTGTGTTTCTCGAGCGTTTAGGTAAGAAAGCTTTCGAGTAAGTTAACCCTCGTATATCGAACCAGTACGTAAGTATTTTTCTCTCCGCCCAGTCCGAAATAATTGTTTTGGCGGCACTTATAGTGACTCCAAAAACCGGTTCTGGTCCAGTGAACACAGATTCAGCCCCCTGTTTTGCAAGGTGTCGGCTTTTTTGTTTCTGCAATTCCATACAAGTTTAGAATTTATCTTGTTGAAGCTCAGTGCTTTTAAAGCAGCCTGACTGTCTGATATTATACTAATGTTTTTGTTTGCTAGAGGTCCGTTAGTCAGCTCTCTTGCACACAATTTGATAGCGAAGACTTTAGCCTGAAAGATTGTGGCATACCGGCCAAGACTGGTAGATATTTCAATCTTTGATTTCCTGCTAAAACACCGGCCCCAACACCATCTGTTTACAATTCATATTGCCGCATATAAATTTCGTACTTACCTCGGCAGGAAAAGAATATCCGTGGATGTAGTGCTCTGATCCTTGCTGGTTTTCTATGCCGTAGTGAATGAATATTTCCTCAAATTGGTAACGATACGCTAACGGCCCTCCAGTTATATTTACAAGAGTTTTACTGTCTTTATCTATTCGAAACACCAAGGACTGACCTGTATTGTGGAGCATTCCATTTACCTGAAACCAAAAACGTTGCAAACATGTTAAAAATGTTGTATAAGCCATAATAAACAATTTTTTTATAAATTTATTATTCAAAGTAATACATTTGTCGTCTGGGGCCAGAAAGATTTTTAAATTTTTTTTTACTTTAATGTTTTTTGCAATCTGTTAGGTGTATAAGCATTAAGCAAAATGTTCGGCTTGTGTTAGGAGACACGAAGGGGTTTAGTACAGTGACCAGCCCCTATGTTAATTTAGAAATATGGAAATTAAGATGACTTAGCTTAGTTTAACTAATAAATTTTTTAACGTTTTAATCTGTTTGTTTCTTCACTATCATTTAGCAGACTGATTGCCAGATAGTTTATGTGGCTTTTAAGTCTTGTTTGGTAGGCTTTGCTGTAGGCATTATTATTTTTTAACGGTAGGTACCTCTAGGTGCCTACGTATTTTTTTATTTGGGACGTACCAAGGTGCACCTACAATGTATCTTAACACTTTTTATTGGAACCTTTGCAGGATTTTGATATTGAAGATGCTAGCGGTTCCCCATAGCTGTATGCCATTGGTCCAAAAAGGTTTCAGGATGGCCTTGTTCAGCAATAACTTGTTTTCTATAGTTAGCTTAAAATGTCGACCGATCAGCCAATTCATATTACGTAGCTTAAGCCCATACAACTTTAATTTTTCCCATATATGTTTACTACAGTTTAGCATGCGATCAAGGTGTATGCCAAGGTATTTAACATCATCAGATCTTGGTATTGGTAGATCATTTATAGTATTACCACTGGACAGGTTTCTTTACGAAGTGTAAATGTTACATGAGTGGACTTATTCATAAGAATAGCATCAGATTTAAATAAAGTAAAGCTTATAATCTGCTTCTATCCAAGCTCTATTTACCTGTAAAAACTGCATTAAAATCCGTTAAGCCATTTTGAAAGTTGGCTCGGACAAACAAACTGACAGACAGACAGACAGACAGATAGAAAAAAATTAAAATATGCACGTTTATGTTTTGGAAACATGCAAAACATCATATGAGATTGGAAAAATGAATTTATTTTGAAAACACTAACAGACAGTTTAATTTTATTCGTTGGTATGGATTGATGAATATTTTTTTTGAGAGACGTGAGATTTTTGTTGTCGCCATTTTAACCCCTTTTTTTAGTTAATTTTGTGGAAAGAAAAGTTCAGAGAGGCTTAAAATTAAATCCTTGCACCCAAATCAATATTTTTCATTATATTTAGTTTAAAAATCCGAACCACGACCATAAATAAACGCCTTAAATTATTTTCGTTTTAGGAAAACTTGTTTGTACTAGATTTGCTACAAATATTCGGGTCCGTCTCTGTTAAATCATTACTAATAGATAACTGATCGCTAGAATACTTGCCGACCGAACGCCAGAGGGCGTCAACAATGAATATTTAACCATCTACAAATGGTGATTGCGCTTTAAAAAATATATGTATACATCTTTGAAATAACACTCCCGCTTGCCGAATAATCTATCATTCCATGGACGGTAAGCTTTTGTGGTACACCACTAATGATCCAGATCATTATGCACAGTTTGAACTGACGTGGTTTCCCGAAAGGGGAAAAAATTCAATCCTCTTAAAAAACACTTAAATCTCTGACTTGCATTTCGTCATTATTTCGCAAAATTTGCTTCGTTAGGAACAGACTGCTAAGAAGTCGTTTTCTCATTCCCCTAATTCTTTTTTTATTTACCCAACTGGGGCGGAGAAAGTTACTTTCGTTTTTTTCATTTTTCAAGTCGATTAGCATGTTTGTTTGGAAGAAAATTTGACGGTCTAATTTGGCAGCAACGATTTATTTTTTGACTAACGTAATTCTGTATGAAAAATTACCAAATACATAGGTTGCTATTTATTTCTCCAGAATATTACTACTATAATACTATTTATTTCTTCGGAATAAATATGGTAGCACATAATTTCATTTTTAGCTAAATAAACGGTAATATGAAAAAATCCAGAAACAAATCGATTTTTGATTTTAATTTACTATTACTAAAACTATCATACAGGGTGAATAACTTTTAAGTAATGACGCCAGCGCCACTTTTTTTAAATAAAACACCCCTTTTTTTTAACACGCTTATATTAGTTTCACCTGTATCTTGTTTGCTTGTATTTATGTTTGTAACTGACTCTTTGGTCAAAAAACAAAAAAAACGAGGCAAATATTATTTAAACTATTAACATAACACTCAAAAATAAATTATGTGATCTAGATAAAATAAACATTGTATGATCCATGAATATTTTTAACACGCTTATATTGTTTCACCTGTATGTTTGTTTTTAACTGACTCTTTGGCCATGATTTTGCCTTACTTTAAGCGATCAGATTTAGTTTAAACTGGGCACGACAATGCAATAATTCGATCAAAATATCCGATTATCCTGATTAGTTTTGCAAGGATTCATAAATTTCTTCAGAAATCCTCTGCATGAGAGTACGAGAGATAGAACTAGTGCGTGGGCTACGCATGCGCGTAGAACAAATATTAACACAGTTCATAGCATCGGTGGTTCAGTGAAAGAATGCTCGCCTGCCACGCGGGATGCCTGGGTTTGATTCCCAGCCCATGCATTTTTTTGTGCTTTTACCATTAATTACATAATTAAACTAAAAAACTAAACTAAAAAACACGCTTTTAGAGTTAATCAAACTAAAAAGTTAAAAATAATTCTTACCATAAGAATAAAATTACTGAGGAGAAAATGAGAAAATGTCCCTGTTATAAAACCGTGAAGTGCTTTTACAAGGTGATTCAAAAAGGGACAATTTAATATTTACAAAATAATTGATGAAAACTAAATGAACACTCTAACAAAAATAAACCAAGAAAAATTTACAGTAAATGTTCAAATTGTTCTCCATTGACCACTAAACAATGACTTAACCTGGTAACAAATTCTTATTTTGTAGCATAGAGGGTGTTACGTTCTGCATTTCATGCCTAATTCGGGCTTTTATATCACGGATATTGTCAGGTCTGTTAGTTGTAGACTTTATATTTTAAATAACCCCTGTATAATCTTTAAGGAAGTAAAACCTACCGTTTAATTAAAAGGTTTAATTGTTTGATTAAATATAATTATTATTATTGTTACCTGCCATATAACTGACTGTGGGTTTAGGCAAAAATTATTTTGATAAGAAATTTACATGTTTGATGTGTAACATCTTTCCTCTCGCTTTCTTGCAATTTGTGGAGTGAATTTCGTGAAATGTGTAACGAAACAGTAACAGGAAGTCGCGGAAGCACGTGCTATTCGATTTGACGAATGAGCGCGTGGTTAGAGTTGGCCGTCAGATAGACGTCAATCAATTTGTCGGTACGGTCAGCCATCAGCTGTGCACTAAAGTTAAAGTGTGCATAAAGTTTGCTGTTACATGCGTAAACTATATATATATATATATATATATATATATATATATATATATATATATATATATATATATATATATCCACCGGTTTGGAACGTACGACGACGTTGTCCGATATCTAGACGCCATTTTCTTCAATATTCCCATTGACCCTCCTGTAGGTTTCTTAAACACACGGCTTTCTGTATCCCCTCTCTTCATGTTATTTTGGGTCTTTTTTTTTGTGATGAAGGATCCATTTTATTGCTTGTTTTGGTAATCTATAGTTCGCCATCCGCTGCACATGTCCATACCAAGAGAATTGTTTGATATCCTTAATGATTATATCCTCCAGTCCCATTCTTTGTCGAATGTCTTCGTTTCCCACTCTATCATCACGGGAAATTCTTCCTGCTCGTCCAAGTGCATCCATTTCTGTAGCTTTCAGCATTCTTTTATTCCTTTTGGTCATTCTTCAAGTTTATAAACCATAGAGTAGGCTATTTTTAATTATTGTGTTGTATATGTTGTATTTTCTGTGTCTGGTTATTTGTTTACTCCAGAGAATTCTATTTAGACATCCGATTGCCTTCTTCGCCTGTATTATACTTGCTCTTATTTCTTTATCTTTTCCTGTTTTACCGAATGTTATTCCATTGTATACGTCGTATTTTTTCTGTCTAGTTATTTGTTTACTCAAGAGAATTCCATTTAGACGGAACTGTGACGTGATGGGACTGATGTGTTTGAATCGACCTTAAGGAACCCAGTTTGACAAACGCTGCCCTAGATGGGACGATAACTTCGTGAAAAAATCCAACGCAAATAAATCCTCTCGATATTTCGATAAATGTCAATATTTAATTTCAATAAGCTGGGTAAAATGTGCCTGTTCAATAATCCCGAATTTTTTGGTCACGCTTATAAGTAATAAACACCTCCAAGCAATAAGTCTTGTAAAATACGAGAATAATGTTCCTAGTTAATTAACGGATAATACTCACTTTGTGTTTGTCTATATGAATATGCCTAAGGTAAGGATCAAAGAGTAATTTATCCGGTTCCACGTTGATAGGCGATTGCCTTCGACCTTTTGAGCACATGTTCCATTGGGGATTCATCAGACCCCAATATCCCGGACCTGTAACAAACAAAGAAAATTTCATTTTAATCAGTCATACTTTGGTGGCGTTATATACAGCAACTAAACCATATTCGAAGGTATCATTTTCGTTTATGTTATTAACGGGCTTAAAGCAAATTTTCAGCTAAGAAGGTGTCCTTAAATTTTCACGGAAACACTAAATTTAATAGCACGGTAAATTAATCTGTCTCATGAATAAAATAATAACGTATATAAATCCCTGATGTATGAAAAAGCGCAATTTAAATTTATCATCCCCCGAATAAAAAGCGTATCCCATCCGAGCGAAGATGAAGAGCTTAATCAGGGAGTGGATCCTTCGCCATGGTTTCCTAATCTTCGCGCCTATATCAAGTAGGAAATTACCTGGCACACAAATTTACTGCATATTACTCTACATGTCGTCGTCGTCGTTGCGTTAGTGCCTCTTCTTTGCCGTTTCCTGCTTCTTCAATACATCCTAACTACCTATACAAATTATAAAGTTAATATCTACACTAGTTCCAATTGAACGACTTCCATCTCTACTGATGAAGTGCTTCCTTTTACGGCGCCAATGTGAATACAGACACGTTTACGTCTACTGAAATAATTCTGATTACAGCCAATAGCACGGGATATTAGTTTGGCGAAGTCGAGACAGTCGACAATCACGAAAAACCAAATGTTCCACTCAAGCTGGCTGAATTTAATATAAATAGTACATTTTGTTCGCAATGATTACCAACATTATGCGAAGGTAGTCGTTTAATTTCTAAAAACTCTTATTACAGAAACAGCATACAATAGGAAAAAAAATACCACTAATTGCAGTACGAAGTCAAATCGAAATATATTTTTTTTTGATACTTTATTCCAAGTAGTTTTTTTTATATCACAAAAAAAATACTCCCGTTCAAATACGACGAAAGAGGACCGAGAATTTACGTCACAAATGCTGGCCAATCACTTAGAGTCAAAAAACAGTTCGAAGGTTAAAATGGTTACAGCGTTGCCAAACATTCTACATGAATTTTCTAACTTTATACGCAGATATTAGACCTCCGCCTAATTTGTTATTACATAGAGGTGTGTTGGTTCCTACACTTATGTATGGTAGTGAATGTTGGGTTTGGCAGAAGAAGCATGAAAGTAAGATCAATGCTGCGGAGATGAGTAGTCTGAGAAGTATAGCCGAAGTGACTAGATTGGATAAAGTAAAAAAAAGTGAGATAACTGAACGCTGTGGTGTAAAAGAAGATGTGGTTACAAAGATAGATAAAGGAATGCGTAGAGGGATGGATGAAGGAAGTTTGACGAAACAAATTTATAAGGCGAGTGTGAATGTTCGGAAGTCGGTAGAGGTCGACCTCGGCGAACATATCTCAATCAAATCGACATTGTTTTGATGAAAGGCCAGGTCAACAGAACCAACAACCGACGAGCATGTATGAGAGCACTGATGAAAGAAGAGGAAGTAAAATATGTGTGTAAGAACCGTAGCAAGTGGAAGGAAGTGGTCTCTGCATATCCCTGCGGGTAAAAGGCGTGACTATATGTATGTATGTATGTTCTTAGAAGCCACCGTCGCATTCTTTATTATCTGAAAGGGCTTTTATATCAGAGAGCTTATCTTCGATCATCTGCAGTAGCTCGTCGTCTGTCAAAGAACTTTTTTTCATCTATTATTACTCATATCGATCCTAGGAAAAATACTACTCTTTACTCACAATGTCCACATGCGAATACATTACTTTTTACAAAAAAAATATGGTGCTATCATGAAACACTAGTACTCATCTGCACTTACCAATCAAAAAATACACCTTCGAAGATAACTTTCCAACTGTTACAATACAAAAAACAAATTAAAGACTTTTGTTTTGGAATATTCAATGCCGATGCGTAGTATAACCGTCGATAAATTGATAAACACGAGATACATCAGCTGTAATGAACGTTTTAGATTTCGCACAGAGGGCACCACTCCTACTCTATTAGTAGGCTTATGCATGTCTACATATGAGAAAATCATGAGATAGCACGTAAAGTGTAAAAAACTTCTATTTAATAATGTATGAAGTCAATGTCCACAAACGTGGACGCGGTGAGCGAAAGAGTTAAGACCATATTCACTGCAGGCCTTGACTGCAGCGTCTATTATCCTCTGAAGGCCCTCAGCACTATCTGCCAGCAGAGCTGTATCGTCTGCATATCTAAAGTTGTTAATGAGCTCTTCGTTTACGATTACACCATCCTTTATTTTACTTAATGACTTTTTAAAGAGACTGTCAGAATAGGTGCTAGATAAGGTAGGAGACAGTAAGCGTCCTTGTCGTACACCTCTCTGTATAGCAAAGCTTTCTGAAAGTTGATTATTTAATCTTTAACCTTTTTGAAGTCTATAAAGAATGCGAATATGTCACAATTTACGTCTCGAGCTTTTTGTAGAATACAACCACTGCTTCATTAAATCAATAAGTCATAAAATATTCCGCGAAAAATCAAATAGAATACTGAATAAAAAAAAAGAATTAAGAATAAATCAGTAAAAGCCTGCCCTAAAAAAAACATTAAAAATAAATGATAAACAGCTGGTACAAAATATAAAATAATGAACCAAAATCTTACTGGCATAACCTTTAAAATAAAACAAGTAATGTTAAGTGAAAATTACATAAATATTAACAGGAAAACATGGGGCGTTATACGTTAATAACGTAATTAATCTCGCATTTTCATCGTGTTGAAATCAAGAAAGTTAAAATTACAGCATTAATGCCATTCCTTCAACCCTCAGCTACTAATTATTTAGACCAAATATCTTTCTGTAACAGCTACTTTTCCACTCGAATTCCACTGAGCCCACCATTAGCCGCTTTCACTCTATTCTTCCAGTATCCATAACACTCTTCGAGGGGTGTTTATTTGTAAATTCGCCGACGAGATAAGGTCGATTTACTTAGAGTTGTGCCGGCACATCCCCTTGGAAATGTTTTTCTTCATGCGAGAGAAATTCTAGTTAAGATAAATGTGGGGGATGCAAAATGGACGGCGATATAGTCTCGGGAACTGTAAAAGGGGCCAAGATTTTATCGCCTCGATCTAGCTTTAGCGACGAAATCTAAAGGGAGGTTTTAACAATTTTAATCCCATCGAAATTGACGTGCTGCGTGAAAAAAATTTCAACTGACTCACATTTATTTAACTCCCCAGAACAGTATCTAAGTTACAAATTCCTTTTTTGCTCTATACTGGAACAATAACAAAGCATTTCTGATGTTTAGGCTCTATTAACTTTAAAGATAATTAAGCAACAATGCTGTAAGTTTGGTCGTATTTGGGCTTTAAATAGTATTGAATTAATGAAAGAATAGGAGTTGTGGAAGAAGTCCAATTTTTCGTACGCACTGCAGCATTTTCTGCTTTTTGTACCTTTTCAGCTCCTTAGTTTAGTTCCATTTCTTTAATTCTCCTGTTAAGGAGTAGAAGCTCATGTACTGCTATTGCCCCAGGTGGATCACTCACTTGGTCTTGTATATACCCCAGGTAGTGACTCCACTGGGCGGTGGCTTCGCATTCGAACATAATATGGAGTTGCTGTTTTTTCCTCCTTATTAGATCATCTGCATATAGGTTCTGTGTTAGACACGAATTTATTGTGCAGATGTTTCCTTAAAAAACAGTGTCCGGTACAAATCCCTACAACTTTTCCAAGTTTTTTGCTACTTAGCGAGAGCAGCTTTCCTGCCTGCTTAGGTGAGGGTTCTTTCAGCATAAACTTGCTGCTTTAACGCTGGCCTAAAGAGTATTACTGAAATGGTAGAGTTTAATTATTATTGTAGGGGACCTTCTCTCTAGGTGCCGTCTCCGCTTCGAAGGTTGGCAATCATCATAGCAATTCTTATTTTTGAGACCGCAGCTCTAAATAGTTCATTATTACTGCATCCAAACCAATCCCTAAGGTTCTTTAGTCATGAATTTCATCTTCTTCCTATAGATCTCTTGCCCTGGATTTTTTCCTGCATAAATATTTGTAGCATTTAATATTTTTCTCCCCTTATGACATGTCCCATGTACAGCAGTTTTCTTCTCTTAATTGTCAGAATCACTTCTCTCTTCTTAAGCATACGTCTCATCACTTCTACGTTTGTTATTCTCTCTACCCATGAGATTCTTAATATTCTCCGGTATATCCACATCTCAAATGCCTCCAGTCATGTCGGTTACCTTCAGTGTCCAAACCTCCATCCCATAGTATAGTATAGACAGCACATAGCATCTCATCAGTCGTATTTTTAAATCAAGGTTTAAATCTCGGCAGCAAAAAAGCATTTTCATTCTTGTAAGGGACCACTTTCGGTTAAATCAGTAGGAGTAGAATGATACGACAAAAAAATTACGACGGTTACAGAATAACCCTGCTTGATAATAAACAAAAAAGTTTACGCGTAAATTCTTAGGTGGGAATATGTTATTATGTTAAAAAAGTAAATGTTTGGTTGGGTAGTAACCAATTCGGTTTAAATCGGCACTCGACATCCGCTTTGTTAGGAATAAAGTGGAGCCCTTTGACAGGTCTCTTTTTTTAATAAATCATCTCCTTGTAGTTAAAACAAATTACTTATTTCTCACAGGTTAACTCAAAAAGACCTAAGGTTAATCTGCTGCTTATTGAAGAGATGTGTGAACTAAAACCAGTTAAAAAGCATCCTTTAGTTGGAGCACCAGATATTTTTTTAAATGACAACCCATTTATGTCTCAATCACTTTAAAGTTAGAATTTTTGATTAATATGGTTGACAAGCGACACAAGAAGTACCCCCTAACCTTACAAAACGTCTAATAAATTCTACCCCACCTATTTAGGTCCAAAGTCTACTTGCTGCTGAATAAAGGCTTTGGAGGTAAAGTCGTAAATGATTTGACATTTCTAATTCTTAATCAATAGACCAAAACCCCTTCAAGCAAAACTTATGGAGATAGTTACCATTTTATAAATGTGGGTAAGAGAATGATCATTTCAGATTTTGCAAATAAATAAAGAAGTAATTAACAGCCTCACATAAAATAAAAAAACCGATGAACTTTAAATAATGATTATTTCATTCGGTAATATTATTTCATGAATAATTGGTAAAACTTAAACGTAATTTCCCTAACAATAAGGTAATATTATTTCAAAAATAATTGGTAAAATTGAAATGTAACGGATTCCAAACCAAGTTCTGAGGTAATTTCCCTAACAATAAGGTTACTTTGTTCGTTGATCAACAATGTTACTGTTTATTTGCATTAAGTAAGGGTTACTAAACTAATACAAACATTATAATTAGCTGTTGTAGGAATAACAGCAAAATTTTGTTACAAGCAGTTGCACAGAAACTTAATCAAAATTTGAAATAGTGGATGGATGCATCCATATGCATGGTATATTTGAATAGGCGAAACTACGGGACTAACTAAAATGACTTGGTGCCTCTTATACGTGAATATCAATAATTACTTCATTTATGTAGTGTGTCTAACTAAGGAAAACTTTTTTATTATTGGTTCCATGAAAAAAGGTTAATCTTGGTAAAAAGTTTTGCATGGCTCAAAACCCAAAATTAAATATTTAGATATCAACTTTTTACAGTCACATACAAGGTTTGTCGAAAAATGTATACGTAAAAATGTATATGTTTCTATAAAAATAATTTACGACAACATTTGTCGAATCTGTGTATCTGTTAAAAATTATTTGCACCATGCCAATGACAACAGCAGAGAGTGAATGGCCAAGCTTTTTTACCGCAGGGGTAGGCAGAGACCACCTCCTTCCACTTGCTACAGTACTTACACACATCTTTCGCTTCTTCTACTTTCATCAGTGCTCTTATATATGCTCGACGATTGTTGGTACTCTTGACCTAACCTAACTTCAAAGCAATGATGTAGTTCTGTGTTCACCGAGGTCGACCTCTACCGACAAGCCCATTCACACTCACCTTATAAATCTTTCTCATCAATCTTCCTGCATCCATTCTCTCTACGTGTTCAAACCATCTAAGCATTCCTTTATCTACGAGGTCTGGCTATGAAATAACGAGACTGTGCGCACAAAAGGCGGGAAAGGGGTGGAAAACGAATCCAGCGTTGGATAGCTGAAAGTGTCTACTATTTCAGTACGAAAACACTGTTTTGTCGCGGTAGTAGCCGATAGCAATATGTATCGAAAATTAAGAGCAATGGATCAATGTGTAATTTGTTAAATTAAAAAAAAAATCCAACTGAGTGTTATAAGTTGTTAATAGAGGCCTATGGTGAGAATTCTACATCTCGTGCGCGTGTTTCCGAATGGTATAAACAGTGTTCTGAAGGCCGTGAGAGCAGCAAATATGACCGACTTCCAGGTCGACATCAACGGCATCATAATGTCCGAATAGGTTCCAGAGTGTGAAACTGTAAACCAAACTATTTAAAAGTTTTGGCAACACTGCGAGAGCGAGTTCGTAAGAAACGGCCGGAATTGTTAAACAAGTCGTGGATGTTGCACCAGGACAACACACCTTCCCATAACGCGCTGTCAGTGAAGCGTTATTTAGCCGCTAGAGACACTCCAGTGCTCGAACACGCGCCTTACTCGGGTGATTTAGCAGCCTGTGACTTTTTCCTGTTTCCGAAGATCAAGTCTACCTTAAAAAGAACCTGGCTCGAGTCGATGGAAGAGCTGAAGAGAAAATCGGCGGAGCTCCTAAATGCTCTTACAAAAAAGACTTCCAGCATTGCTTTGGCCAATGAAAAAATCGAATAGAACGGTAAGTGGCGAGGGGAGAGGAGTACATTGAAGCATTTGATTGTAGAATAATTCTTAAAATAAAACTCTTTTTTATAATTAGTCTCGTTATTTAATAGCATGAAACCAAACTTTATTAAAATCGTGATGAATTCGAGGTTTTGGATAAATATATTTCAAAAATTTTCTGATCCCCACTTTGGGATTGGCCCCGACGACCAAAAAGATCACGAGCCAGCACTGGATTGTAGATGTTCCAACTTTGCGGTTTACTTCAACGTAATACATTTTCTTTATAAGCATCTACACGCGATTAATAAGGATACTAAATTATTCAATGGCCCGTTTTAACAACTATTTTAACGTCTTAATTTATGTTTTCTAGATCGTTTACATGGTGAATAAAACGCGTTTACTTTATTTTTATCACGAATTCGGTCAAAATTATAGACGTTAACGTTTTTATTGACGTTTCGTTATGGCACCTCGTAAAGAATGAAAATACTTGCCAATCAAGTCTAACGGAGGTTTCATCATGTGGATGTTATTGGAAATCAATTTTTTTTTTGTTAAAATTCGCCCTTCAGTAATCGAAAATATTAAATTTCACGGCGTCGTATTCTTGAAAACAAAATAATTTGTAAATTATGAAGTAGCGCGATTTTCTACATTCTAAATGCTCGATAAAAGAAGTAGAAACATTTTTTATGAAGGAAGTAACGAAACTTTACAAACTTTTTAAGAAATTCATGCAAGAAACTGTTTCAAAAGAATTACAAAAATGAAGTATTGGAAAATAAAATCGGCAGAAAGGTTGAAGAAAATCATGAGGCATTAAAGACATATGCCAGTGTTCTGACTGAAAGAAAATCCATTGTAGCTATCGTTATTAAACCAAAAGAAATACAAGAGAGCAGTAAAATAAAAGTGGAACTGAAGGATAAATCAACTCTAAGGACTAGCTACAGCAGAAAAGAATGTGAACAGTGATAAATATGGATTAATTTTATTGTAACAATAAAGAAGAAAGAAATAAGAAAAAAAAAGGAATGAAGACTATTCTTGCAAATTATCGCCCTATTTCAAAAAAAAAAGCGATCAAGATAAAACTCATCAAATATCTGGAGAAATTTGAGATAATTCATGACAGACAATATGGATTTCGACAACTTCGGTCTACTGAAAATTTGCTGGCTTATGTCACTCAGCTCTGGACAAACACTATTAAGAAGTTTGGTAAATCCTGTGCAATAGCCTTGGATATATCTAAAGCCTTTGACCGCGTTTGGCACCAGGCATTGTTAAGCAAATTATCTGCCTACGGTCTCCCAACCAAGTTGCGCCAATGGCTCATGAGCTTCATGCAAGATCGCTTCTTACATGTGGCAGTTAACGGTATTTCCTTTGATGCGTTAAAGTAAGAGTAAGAGAGATAGAACTAGTGCGTGAACTACGCATGCGCGCAGTTCCAATGTCATATTATAAATTACCCAATCCAATATACTGGTGAGAAACGTGCCGAGGGATGAATGGCAAGAGGGTGAGTAAAAAAAAATGAACTAAAAAGCCAAAAATAAATTATAGTTTAAAAAAACTAAAAACCACGCTTTTAGAGTTAATCAAACTAAAAATAAAATAAAATAATTCTTAACATATTACTGACGAGAAAATTAATGTAACTGTTTTAAAAGCGTGGTATGCTTTGTATGACATATAACCTTATAACACACCAAACCATTTAAACTTGTGTGAAAAATAACAGTTTAAGCTCAGTTTAGTAAATCCTTAGCCACAAAATTGTAATGATCATAAACATTAATTTCTAAGGTTAACCATTGAGAACAAATACTTAATATTTGTAAAAGGTGTTTGGAAAAAAGTGATTTTGTGTGCGATAAGTCGATAAAGGCTTCTTCAAATTATATGAACTACCTATACAAATTATAAAGTTAATGCATACACTAGTTAATATTCGTGTTACACTTGAATGAATTTATTTCGGTTGATGAACCGCTTCCGTTCTTAAGTTAACATTGAATGTGGAAATATCGGATATATCGGCGACTGGAACCGCAATCTGGATGATTTATCGGAATAGTTTTGATGGGGATGAAATAATTATATTGTCTTTTGCCACCACCGGATAACACAGTCGACAAGTAGAAATTTTAATGGACGCAACCGATTTATAAACAAAGCGAGGATGATAAAAAACTAAAAAACAATATAGTTTGACTAGACATGTAAGAAATCATAATAACCAAAATTAAAATTAGGAAATAAATTTAATTTTTGCGCAGATATACAGAGTTTTGGAGGTTAATTTTTAGCAGATAAGAAGAAAAATGTCAATTAAGGATTAATTACGACGTCGCATTTTTAAAAAAATGTACAGTTCTAGCCAGTTCGTATCTACAAAATAAAGAGATATACTAGAAGAAAGGTGACTTTCATAAAAGACAGTTAAAGTAATATTCTGGCCATTTTCAAAGACTGTTAAGTCCGGTTCGTGGACCAATATTTTGTTTCACTAATTCGGCTCGAAGTACCAATGTACATTTTACTATTCCGTTTCGGCGGATTAGATTGTGTGTTGTGTTTTTTCGCGTATCTTTGTGATTTGGATTTCAAATGAAAGTAAATGTATACACTACAGATGGATCAAAAACCAGCGAAGAAACTGGCTCAGGCATCTACTCTTTAAAACCCAAATATGAGCAAACAAACTCATTGGGAGACATGCCTTGGTCTTCCAAGCTAAAGAACTTGCCATAAACGCTTGTGCTGTTGAAAATCTAGGACAAGAATATAAAAAAAAACAATCTTTATTAGATCAAGTAGTCAAGCGGCACTCAAAGCTTTGGCGTCACGGAGAATAGACTCAAAAATTGTCCGGGAATGTGCTGGAAACCTACGAACCTTATCAAACCTTGTCGTGGGTGCCAGGGCATAAAGGTATTTCTGGTAACGAAGAAACGGACAAACTAGCTAGACGGGGCCTAGTTCGGATCCGCAATTTATGGTATTATTTAAGGAAATAAAAATAATCTCGTTTAAACCCCATATCTTGTTATTCGACTCACGATCCAAAATTTTTATTGACGAAAGGTTAAAATTAAAATGATAGCCAGTAGTGAAATGATTACTTAATGCCGTTTTTTTTAGGCTTAGGTCTATTAATTTCTCGACAATCATCCTTTTGTTAAGGTTTTGTTTTGTTTGGACAATATATTTGTCACAATTCACGCAACGAACTCTATAGATTATATTGGACCACAGATATTTGGGAACCAGGATATTTAATTATAGAAAAGATCGAACCAACTTCTTCTATACTATAGATTTTTTTTTTTTTTTTTATGTTCTGGTTCCCACGAAAAGGGATATCCTGTAATGTTCAGAGAACATCGTGGGAACCAAGGGAAAAAAGGTGGGAGTTGGTGTTCTTAAATTTCTGGAGGTTGTATGCCTCGGGGAACACCTCCCTAGGCAATGAGTTCCAAAACCTCGCAGTTCGTTGGATGAATGAGTCTTTGGAAAGTGATGTTCTGCAGGTCTCCAAAGTGACCACGAAGGGGTGTGAAGACTGAACTTGACGGGTTAATCTCGAAGAGACTGCCAATGGAGGAACGATTAATGATATTTCAGAAGAGCATCGCCCATGAAAATATCTATAAAATAGAGACAAATCGCCAACTTTTCTACGGTGTTCCAGACAAGTGAGCGAGTTTGTAAGCGAGGCATCACCGACGAGACGAATTGCCCTTTTTTGGACAGAATCCAGTAGCTTCAGGATATGTTTAGGTGCTGCACTCCAAATATGGGAACAGTACTCCAGTACAGGTCGGATCTGTGCCTTATAGATCATAAGCAGCTGACTGGAGGTGAAATAGCTCTTGGCACGAAACAAAAAACCAAGTTTTTGGGATGCACTTTTGGCAATGGACCTCACGTGATTTTCCCAGAAAAGGTTATTGCTGATAGTAATACCAAGCATCGATATGGATGACTTCAGTGGTATGGTTACTCCTGACAAAGTTATGTTAGGCACAGTGAGATCGGCTTTTCTAGAGAAAAGACATGCTTGTGTTTTGTTTGCATTGAATTCTACCAAGTTATTGGATCCCCATTCGAGAATTGTTGCTAAGTCCAATAATAATAATTTGATTTACGGCGTAAATGAACGTGAGCGTCAAAGAAGAATGCAACGGCGCATTCGTGCAGACGACTCATGTTTCAAGTCACCCATGTAAATACTTTTATTATTACAATAATAAAAAAAAAGAAATTGTTAAAATAATTTAATGTCAGATATGATATGAAAAGTATAAAAGTTGCAAATTTTTGAATCATTATTTTTATAAGTGAAGAGTTTTCTCTGTTTGATTAGTTGTGTTCTAGTTTGTATTTTAATATTTGTGATTTGATATTAATGAGTTTTTGCCACTGTAACCAATCCAAAATTTTAACAAATACACATAACCTGTGTGTTGTGCACTAAACAAGAAATAATGATAAGTGACGGTATTTCTTCTGATGCGTTTAAAACCAATGCCAGGGTCCCACAGGGTTCCATCCTGTCTCCCACCTTATTTCTTTTACACATCAACGACCTCTTGAAAACCACCACGAACCCCATTTACAGTTTCGCAGACGATAGCACACTTGTCTCAACTTTCACATCCCATCGATCACTTTCGGTGAATGATACAAATAGACTCAGGCAGAAACAGGTAAATATTATCAATAGAGATCTTGAAGCAATCGTCGAGTGGGGAACCAAAAATCTTGTTCAGTTCAATGCCCAAAAAACACAAAGCGCTACCCTTACCCTTAAATCAAGTCCCTCCATCTCGATTTTGAAAGTCACGGTGTCCAATAATATGTGTTGGCATGACCATGTTGCTAACATCGCAAAGTCAGCAAGCCAGAGGCTAGATTTTCGGTGGAAAGCTAGAAAGTTTTTTACTCCTGATCAACTGTTGACTACGTACAAGGCTCAAATCCGACCTCTACTGGAGTATTGCTCGCACATTTGGAGTTCTGCACCAAGGCATTCTCTTCGTCTTCTAGATTTCATTCAGAAAAGGGCCATTCGGTTGATAACAGCTCAACTCTCACAGATACCCTTTACCCTCTAGAACATAGAAGAAGAGTTGCAGACCAGTCATTACTCTACAGATATTTCCATGGCAGATGCTCCTGAGAAATTAAAACTCTTGTACCACCATTGGCCACATTCGGCCGAAGAACTCGGCACGCTGATCAGTCTTACCCATTTACTCTCAAGATTGACACTACAAGGACCAATCTCCATCAAGAATCCTTCTTTTACAGGGCTGCTACGGAATGAAACAAGCTTTCAAAATCAGTTTTTCCAGAGAACTATGACCTGCAACTTTTCAAAAAGCGGGTTCAAAATCATCTCTCTTCTATACTTCCTTACCCTTCTAATAGTCGCAGTGCGGGCCGTCCGCGGCCCACACGATAGGTCTACCCTTTTTGCGACTATTTTCATTAATTTTTTTTTTAACATGTTTAGCATAGGACTTTCTCGCGTCCCGATTTATCACCCCGCTCTGACTAACGAACCTCTTTAGAAAAATTCAGGTGTCCTCGACAAAATCAACCTAAATAAAAGACTCAAAAGAGTAAGATCTTTAAATAAGCTGTGTGATTGTGCCAGAGCAATAACACGTCAGTAGATATAATTCGAAAGGATTATTCAAGGACCCTGTGTTTCATGTTGTAATTAAACGTTTTGTTGGTTAATAAGTAATAACTTTGCGTTCATATATTCGTTGAAAGAGAATGCAACATAATATGTTGATGCAATTTAAACGTTATTCTCTTAAACCGTTGCACCGCATGAATTTTGCCGAATGGTGGTTACGTGTTTGGAAATTGTTAACTTTACAAAGTGAATATGGATTGGGTTTATTTTGTTTAAAAATAACTGTAATTCAATTCGAAGTTCACAAAGAACCGATTATACCAAAAATTAATGCGCGGTATACATACGAATTATAATTTAAATTTCAACCCTAGCGTTATCACCACTAAAAAATTAAAAAAGAGCAATTTTGTGCTGTTTCTAATACGACTTTTTTAGTAAAGTTAACTTTCCAGTTATAGTAATGGGTCCGATTTTGCGAATCTCGAATTTAACATATCTCCACATTTCAAGGTCCCCAGAGTCGAATACGATAGTTTTTAAGTGGACGTTTCTGTGTGTGTATGTACGTATGTTCATATGTGCGTTCGGAATTATTTTTCGTCTCGATTATCTCGAGAACAAAAAATGATATCGACGTGGGACCAATTGCATTCGACGCATAATTACGCAACTGATTAGATTTTCAGCAAAATCGGTGAAACTGTTTTTTATGGAGAATTAAAAAAACTGAGAAAAATGGTAAACTACCTGAATTTTGCAATTTATAAATTATACTATTTTTAATACAGAATTTTAAGATCTTTTAAATACATACAATAGTCACGCCTTTTTCCCACAGGGTTAGGCAGAGACCACTTCGTTTCACCTGCAAGGGTTCTTCCACACATCTTTTGCTTCCTCTACTTTCATCAGTGCTCTCATACATGCTCGTCGGTTGTTGGTACTCTTGATCTGGCCTTTATTTAGAACAATGTTGATCGAGATATGTTTGCCGAGGTAGACCTCTACCGACTTGTCCATTCACACTCACCTTATAAATTTGTTTCGTCAACTTTCTTCATCTAACCTTTTTACGTGTACAAACCATCTAAGCATTTCTTTATCTATCTTTGTAACCATATCTTCTTTTACACCACAGCGTTCTCTTATCTCACTATTCTTTACTTTATGCAACCGAGTCACTCCGGCTATACAAATCAACTGTACAATAAACATTAAACAATTATCCCTGTAAAAACTATCTAATTTGTTTTTAAAAATTTCAACACTCTCAGCATTTACTACATCTGGTGGTAGGCTGTTCCATATGTGAAATATTTTATTACTTAAAAATGTTTTTCTAGAACTGCATTTAGATCATCCCATTTTAATTTGTAACGATTGTAACGATTAATGGTTACAGTGGTGAAACTGTTTTGGAAACCTGGCAACGAGCACTTAATACTGCCATTCCTGAAATTTGGAAAAAATGTGGCACAAAATGTGAAAATTTAATAGAGAAATAGTGGCTGAATAAAAACTGCATGGAAGCAGTTAATCCTGTTATTATTTACAATCCGAATGAGGATAGCGACGACAGTGATTTCGTTTATGATGACTATAAATCTGATGCTCGATAATATCGTAAGTACTACATGATTAAACATATTTATTAAATTTGTACCGAATTTTGGGTTTAAATCTTAGGGGAATTAACCATTGTACTTCTCAACACAGTGCGCCCGTTAAGTCGATGCCTCGGTGACTAATCTGATACCGTCGTATATTGGTGAAATGAGCAATAAAAGCTGTTGTATTCAACCACGACAAAACTGTAAGTTCGATAACGATAATACGAATCAAGTGTTAAATTTGATAAACTTCAAACTAGCAACAGACATCGTTGAACGACCCAGATATAATCGAAAAAAAGAAATAATCTCTTTCTGGTAAATTAATTCTTTTGATCAACGGTCGAAATTATCATTTTCTTTGTTCGAAGTTCTTTATATTCGCTTCTGCAACTAACACATGCCTGATCTTTAAAAGATCAGACTGTTATTAACAACAGCGGCGTCGAAGAGGCATACTGATACCCACAATTTTTCATTTGTATTACATTTCGACGAAAGATGTAAAATTGTCGCGAATTTTGTGCTGTTTTTGCCATTTGGACTCATCCCAGTTGGGAGAGTCGTTTGGCAGTCCAGGCCGAAAACCATCATTATCGCGTCATGTTGAAGGGTGAGTCGAAAATATTTGTACGACTTTCTTGTAAAATTCCCATTTTCGGATGAATTTAAAGTAAGTGAAAGTCGCAAAGTTTCGTGCAGCGTTCCTCCGTCACTGAGAGAGTTCACTGTGGTTTTCTCCGATTCGGAAAGTAATAAAATACAGTGTCGCTGAAGTGTAAAAGCAACGACGTGCTCTCGTTTCTTAAAGTGAGAAGGAAACGGTAAATTACCGATGAGGCGAGAATATAGCCATGATTTACACCCTTCTCAAACTCTCTTCTTTACTTCATTTCTATGTTGATTTCGATGGCCTTTGTCGTATTACAATCATTTTTCACGGTGAAGTTTTTCGGTTTTCGTGTTTTCTTCTCGGCTGACTTTCGAATGTTATTGCGATTTTATGGAAGCGGATCGAACGATTGCTTTTGTGCCACATTTTCGGGAAAAACGACAAAAAATATATCCATTTCCAGATATTAACTTCGCTGCAACGATATTTCATTTTACTTATACAAACAATGTATCGGAGGTTTTAATGATAATTAAGTTTATGGATGCTGGCACAAAAGCAGTCGATGCATTCAATGAGAAGGCTTGTACAGCCTGTTACTGCTCCATCATCTTCAGTATTTCCCCACCATTTACGGGAATTAGTGCATTGTTGGGAACCTCTGGAGGGCAGTGGCTTGTCTCTTAATCACAAAATATACAGAGCAGGCTCCTGCAGAGCCCCAACCCATTTGCAATGCCAGTTTTGACCATGCTCTTCATAAAACATAAAAATATAACTGGTAAGCATTTTTGTTGTAAAGTTTACTGTATTAACTAGGCTGCAAATTTTTGAGCAAGAACATATTGCTCAGTGAAATGCAAATACTGGCTGTAAAATATCAAGACATCTGATGAAAAAACTTCTCCAGAAGAGGGCAGACGCACTCTAGACGATGAACCAGAGTAAGCTAAGCAGCACGCTTGGCCTGCTCACTGGCCACATCGCACTAAGGGCGCACCTCTTCAAACTTAAGCTGGGCACAGAGGAAAACAGCCGACTATGCGTTGAAGAGGAAGAGAGCAGCATACACATTCTGTGTAGCGGTGTACAGGTACCAAATCTGGGGCCGTATGATAACAAGTGATCTAAATGAGACAGGACCAAAAGAAATCCTGCGGTTTGCCAAAACCAGCGGACTGAAATTCTGATACCCTGAAGACACGGCGGTAGTCACAGAGGATCAAAGATCCAGGTGACATAGGTGCCTATACCAATGGCCCAACCGCAAAAATGTAAAGTAATGTAAACTGGGCTGCTACAATATTCCATTTTATTAATAAAAAAATCATATTTACAACTCTAAAGGGTTTAACAACCACAATTTAGCGTTTAGTTAAAGGGATGAAAGCAGTCGATGAGTTTAACGACAAGGCTTGTCCAACATCTGCCACTTTTTCATGACCTCCTGTTTTCTTTTTTTATTTATTTAGCATAAGCTAGTTGTACAAATAATAGTTTGTTACAATTTCACAATAAGGTTAATTTTTCGTATTTTAAATATATACAGAGTTCACTATTAAAAAAAGGCAATGTCGTTAAGTTTCTGATTTCAGTAGGCAAGGCATTATATCCATCAGCGAATAACGACACTTGCGAAAATGTTTTTGTCATAAAATGCACATCAAGACTGGATTTTGATCGTAACAACCAAGCATGAATATAATATCTTGTTGTGATCATTTTCCACAAATATTTTGGCAAGACTTTATATACCATCTACACACACAAAAATAATATTTCCCTTTAAATGGCTAGCCCAACCGATAGCAAGTCTAACTGCTTTAACATATTATTTATTAAAGTATGTATATTTTTTTTTTACTGAATAATCGCAAAAAGGGTAGACCTATCGTGTGGGCTGCGGACGGCCCGCACTGCGACTATTAGAAGAGGAAGGGATTATAGAAAGGAAATGATTGTGGACCCGCTTTTTAAAAAGTTGCAGGTCATAGTTCTCTGGAAAAACTGATTTTGGAAGCTTGTTCCATTCTGTAGCAGCCCTGTAAAAGAAAGATTCTTGATGGAGATTGGTCCTTGTAGTGTCAATACCACAACTAAAAGTTATTGGCATACACTTATTTTGTAAAATTTGCAATCCATGTATTTGTTTTTTAAGACAAGCTAGGCGAAGTGATATGTGCAATAAATAAAATGAGGATATACTATTGTTTTGTATACTAACATTTTCGCCCAGTACGACAACTCTGGTGAAATACGTGTAAAAAATCTTACTTTTTCCCCAACTTTTTGTGCAGGCAATTCCGCATGATTGGTAAATGACAACTGAGGATATAACATTATACCTAAATATTTTATTTCATCAACTCGTTGCACTGGTTCATTATTGATTCTGATTGTAAAATTGTTTTTGTTGTATTTGAGACAATTTGTTTTAGATCCTAATACCATATATTTAGTGTTATTAGTATTTAATTTTAATTTATTGTCACATAACCAATCATACACAATTTCGGTATGGATATCGTTTATGTAAATATTAAACAACATTGGACCCAAAACGCTCCCTTGTGGTACACCATAAGTACTGATCATTTTTTTCCGATTTTATATTGTCTAGTTTAGTAAGATGATACCATTAATTCACGTAATTATCAATTAACTTCAAGGCTACGGATTGTACACCGTAAGCTCAACATCAAATACCTGCACCTAGAAACCTGAGGAGACCTGAAATGCAGTTATCACATCATGGGAACAAATCCCTCAAGATTTTATCAAAAAATTAATTGAAAGCATGCCTAGAGATTAATTTTATTTCAAAAATTAGGATTTTTTGTCGATAATTAAAGTAAATATGCCAAAATATGATTCTGTCTCACTTTAAATGAAGGATCCAAGAAAATAGTTCAAATTCCGATTGAAAGCGAATTTTCAAAATATTCAGTTTAGAAGATTAACTTGAATTATGGCAAATTATTATATTTAAACCTAAAACAAAAAATAATTCCTACTTTACCAACATTTTTAGGTTAGATTAAGTTAAAACGGCGGTTCGGAGAGAATCCACTTAGGACTTTTGGCCCGTTGTGATACCGTGATGGACGACGGTGCCTTCATCCTCTACCGTGAGAACCGGTTGGAACTTTTAATGAAAAGTGTGAGGTCCTCACTGCTAACTGAGCTAAGATCAGATAAGTCATCAAAGTTTGGTTGCCCTAGTAAAGGCAGTGGCAGAGAAAATGTACTACTGTAATTCTTCCTCATCGTGACAACTTTTACAGGAGTTGTGTTGTAGCTCTGCGATTCCCATGTACCGTGCATGCCCAGTGCCCAGTATGCTGTTATGGCCGCAATAGCATTTCCAAAGGACTCCCTGGATAGAGTTAAAACATCATTATTTCGACGTAGATCTAGTTTAGGCGAAATCTGTTTCGATGATTCGTGCATGTGGGTTTATTTTGCCACCTCAAGTTGGCTTTTTGAACTACTTTGCTGTGCAGAAGGAGTCTCGAAAACAAAAAATGATATCGACGTATGACCATTGATATTTTTTCATGTAACCAATGTCCATAAAGATTTATTAAAATTTATCCGTTATAACAATTTGTATACTTTAATATGTTATAGCGTTAATTCTTTTCAGGAGTTTTCATAACAAATAAATAGGTATCTAGCAAATGGCGATGTTAAAAAAATTTCACCTTGAAAATTAAAAAAAGCCACTGTAATAAAGAATGAGGTTACTCTTTTGATTTTATCGAATCTAAAAATATCTACGCTAGATGTCCAATCATGCATAACTTGTGAAAATTAAATAGGGTAAATGTTAGAATGCAAAACGTGTATCGCTTAGTTATTAGACGAATTTATAATTTTCTTTTCGCGTTGGATTTTTTTTTGGGAAAATGGTAAACCACTTAAATAATAACTGATATTTATAATATGTTATAGCGTTAATTCTTTTCAGGATTTTTCATAACAAATAAATAGGTATCTAGCAAATGGCGATGTTAAAAAAATTTCACCTTGAAAATTAAAAAAAGCCACTGTAATAAAGAATGAGGTTACTCTTTTGATTTTATCGAATCTAAAAATATCTACGCTAGATGTCCAATCATGCATAACTTGTGAAAATTAAATAGGGTAAATGTTAGAATGCAAAACGTGTATCGCTTAGTTATTAGACGAATTTATAAATTTCTTTTCGCGTTGGATTTTTTTTTGGGAAAATGGTAAACCACTTAAATAATAACTGATATTTATTGAGGATGAATGTTCCCAAATCTAAAATTATTGTGGCCACTCTCCCAAAACTCGTAAACATAGCTTAACAATACCAATGGACCATTAAAAAAAATCCGAATAAATAAAAATTTATGCGTTTTTCTAACGATGATTATAGAATGAGCCTCAAACTGTTAGGAGAAGATATTACTGCGTTTCGTCGGGTTGTAGCAACAGTCACGTCAAGCCTTAAAGACGAGATAGCCCAATAAGAAAAGTTACACTCTACATTTACTCAAACTCGACGTTATTCAATTTTGAGTATTACATTTCCCGAAGTTTCACTTGATAACTTTTTCTGCTAGAAAAAAAATCGATTTCCTTTGAAATAAGAAAATTCATTTTTGAAGTTTAGAAGTTCGAAGTCGTTACGGTTGTCTGTAGTTTTTATTTTCTCTTCCTACCATTAGAAATTCTATCGAATTTACTCAGAATTGATGATCATAAATCAACCGATATAATATTTTTGCGTGGCTTAGCGATATTTTTACTAGTTTTTTTTTTTTTTTTTTTTTTTTTTATGTTCTGGTTCCCACGAAAAGGGATATCCTGTAATGTTCAGAGAACATCGTGGGAACCAAGGGAAAAAAGGTGGGAGTTGGTGTTCTTAAATTTCTGGAGGTTGTATGCCTCGGGGAACACCTCCCTAGGCAATGAGTTCCAAAACCTCGCAGTTCGTTGGATGAATGAGTCTTTGGAAAGTGATGTTCTGCAGGTCTCCAAAGTGACCACGAAGGGGTGTGAAGACTGAACTTGACGGGTTAATCTCGAAGAGACTGCCAATGGAGGAACGATTAATGATATTTCAGAAGAGCATCGCCAATGAAAATATCTATAAAATAGAGACAAATCGCCAACTTTTCTACGGTGTTCCAGACAAGTGAGCGAGTTTGTAAGCGAGGCATCACCGACGAGACGAATTGCCCTTTTTTGGACAGAATCCAGTAGCTTCAGGATATGTTTAGGTGCTGCACTCCAAATATGGGAACAGTACTCCAGTACAGGTCGGATCTGTGCCTTATAGATCATAAGCAGCTGACTGGAGGTGAAATAGCTCTTGGCACGAAACAAAAAACCAAGTTTTTGGGATGCACTTTTGGCAATGGACCTCACGTGATTTTCTCAGGAAAGGTTATTGCTGATAGTAATACCAAGCATCGATATGGATGACTTCAGTGGTATGGTTACTCCTGACAAAGTTATGTTAGGCACAGTGAGATCGGCTTTTCTAGAGAAAAGACATGCTTGTGTTTTGTCTGCATTGAATTCTACCAAGTTATTGGATCCCCATTCGAGAATTGTTTGATTATAATCAAACAAATCTGTTCGAATTATACAGGGTGGGGCACCCCATACGACACGGTCCCTGTTAACCAAACCAATAATTTTTTCGGGAATTTTTCCTTTCATTATATGTACATTGATTAAGGCTACAAAAGGAAATTATTTTGGCGTCTACAGGGTGGCATATCAAAGTTGTGTTTTTTTTAAATGGAACACCCTGTATTTCGTTACACTTTTAAATAGTATGGGAAAAAATAATACAATTTCATAATAGGTACTATGTAGCTAACTATAACCGTTCTCGAGTCATTGATTTTTTTATGAAAATGCTAGGTACAATTGGAAACTAAATAAAATCGAAACGTATAGAAATCATTCCTTTAAATTCTGACCAAGCATAAAAGAGGTTTTGAGCTATTGATTTTGATAGAACCCGTTTCTCAATATTATACAGAATGTTTAAAAATCATTGTCACTTTTTTATAATTTCGGACAAAGATAAATTTGTTATTTCAAATAGAACACCCTGTATTTTTTTGGTCTGAACAATATTAAATTTTATTATCTTTTATTTTATATTGGGATTCCCTATACCTGACCTAAATAGTTTTTCAGTTGTTGGCTTTAACAAATAGTAGTTCTTATTTCAATGCATTCTTTGACTTAAGATAGCTTTAAAACGACATTTATTCAACTTGTTGAAAGAATTCTTATTACCAGTTATTGTATTTTACGTTATTCAAAACATTCACTAAATTATTACCGTCGAAAAAAAAAACTTATCCCATTCAAGAGTGGATAGATATGATTTTAGCGATTGGTGAGTATTTAGATAATTATCTTTTGGCGCCGAGGGTGTATGCGCAAAAATATCCAGACTGGAATCATCCAAGCAAGTTGGTTCTTAAACGATTGCTACATGAATTTCGTAGGACTTAAAATGTAGCTTATGAAAAGGCAAATAGGCAAAAACCTATCATTGGAAATGAGGAAAAAGAATTTCTTATTAAGGAATCAATCATAGAAAACCCTCAATAAGGACTGCTTTTCAAAGAGTGACGCCTCAATATTATTAAGTGTTAAGCAGTCTTTTATAGAGAGAGTGGCTCTTTGTATTCAACAGGATGGTCGTCATTTAGACTATCTACTTTGAATTAAATACATTTGTTTCATATTTTGTTGTTGTTTCAGTTGAATAATAAAAAAAATTGTATAGTCTAATGAACTACTGTCAGAATATGAAAAGTAAATATTTTCGATGAAGTATAGCAACTGTCAATGAGAATTCTGTGAGCAAAACAAATAAATGTCGTTTCAAAGCAAAGAATGCATTGAAATAAGAACTACTATTTGATAAAGCCAATATCTGAAAAACTATTTAGGTTAGGTATAGGAACCCCAATATGAAATGAAAGATAATAAAATTTAATATTGTTCAGACCAAAAAAATACAGGGTGTTCTATTTGAAATAACAAAGTTATCTTTGTCCGAAATTATAAAAAAGTGACAATGATTTTTAAACATTCTGTATAATATTGAGAAACGGGTTTTATCGAAATCAATAGCCCAAAACCTCAGAATTTAAAAAGATGATATTTATACATTTCGATGTTATTTAGTTTCCAATTGTACCTAGCATTTTCATAAAAAAATCAATAACTCGAGAACGGTTATAGTTAGCTACATAGTACCTATTATGAAATTGTATTTTTTTTTTTCAAACTATTTAAAAGTGTAACGAAATACAGGGTGTTCCATTTAAAAAAACACAACTTTGATATGTCACACTTTTCTAAACCATCCTGTAGACTCCAACATAATTTCCTTTTGTAGCCTTAATCAATATACATATAATTAAATGGGAAAATTCCCGAAAAAATTATTAGTTTGGTTCACAGGGACCGTGTCGTATGGGGTATCCCACCCTGTATTTAAATTGTGTTCATAATAGCTAGTAAAAATAAATCTCGCAAATATTTACGCTCCGAGCAACTGATTCCCAAAAACACAACGTACAAAATTTTAACAACCGTTCATTGTTGCTAGGCGAATATAACATAATCCCTTTTGTTTTTTGTAAGCCCCAACCATCGCTGCCTCTATGAAATATAGACAGTAGTTAGTCGCTAATTAGATGCAGTCAGAGCTGCTCCAACATTAAAAATAGTTCATGTGGACTAGACTCGATAAATTTTTTTTTCTTTATAATATCAAAAATATTGTTGGAAATGGTGAAAAAAAAATAATGTGAAAATTAGAGCCCTTAATATTAATATTAAGACGTGCCTCATCGTAAATTTCCCATTTAAATAACATGGGAACAACGTTCTTTTGGATTTTGGAATTTTATAACTAACTGCATAGGTTTATAAACAGCCAGAATGTGTCAAAAAAGGCACGTCTGGCGGTGCATAGAGGTGTGTTGGTTCCTACACTTATGTATGGTAGTAAATGTTGGGTTTGGCAATGGAAGCATGAAAATAGGATTAATGCTGCGAAGATGAGTAGTTTGAGAAGTAAAGCCGACATTTAAAAGACATCTTATTTAACCCCAATGCTATTTAAAAATGTTGAGGTAATTCTCACCCTCGCTTGGGGTTGAAAGTAAAGAAGTCAAAAATACCGGAAAAGAGTGTCCCCCTTTAATCAAAAATCGACGTGTCCGAGCCTTTTTCTAAAATGTTGACGAGGTTCCTGCAAACGGCTTTGTTTCGTTTTTGATTGGCCACTCTGTATACGCGTTCACACGTGAACAAAGAAATTAAAATTGGGATGAATTTATTGCTGACTAATCAGATATAATATGATATGATGTAAGACTGCTCAAAAACCTTTACTATAACCAGACTGCTAGAGTAAAAGTGGAACAATAGGTTTCAGAAAAATTTCCTATTAAACGTGGCATTAGGCAGGGATGTGTCATGTCACCGATGCTTTTCAATGTCTACTCGAAAGCTGTCTTTGAAGAAGCTCTAAAATATCGCCATGAAGGTGTTAATATTGGTGGAGAAATAATTAACAACATTAGGTACGCTGATGATACTGCTATAATGGCAGAAAGCCTCGAAGACCTTCAAACACTACTTAATGCAGTAAACAATGCATGCAAGGAAAAGGATTTAAGTGTCAACACAAAGAAAACGAAGTGGATGGTTGTCGGTAAAATTAATATCGAGTATCCAAAATTAAAATTAGATGGTAAAATTCTGGACAGAGTACAACACTTTAGGTATTTGGGTAGCTGGACGGACTGTAGAATTAAAAGCGATGAATAAATCTCAACCAGAATAGAACTGGCACGTAAAAGATTCACTAGTTGGCGTTCTGTACTATGTAATAGAAGTCTTTCGATGAACATCCGTCTAAGAGTATTAAAGTGTTACGTTTGGTCTGTTTTGCTTTATGGATGTGAAACCTGGACACTGAAAGTAAAGCATCTAAATAAATTGGAAGCGTTTGAGTTATGGTGCTATCGCCGTATGCTAAAGATTCCTTGTACAGCACACGTAACTAACGAACATGTGTTAGAATCACTACATAAAGAGCGAGAATTGTCAAACACCATCAAAATAAGAAAAGTCAAATACTTTGGACATATGATGAGGGGGCATAAATATCACATGCTCCGATTAATTATCCAGGGTAAAATAGAGGAAAAGCGATGGATTGGCAGAAAACAGCTTTCTTGGCTTCGTAATATTAGACATTGGACGGGTCGAACAGTCGAAGAATTGTTTCATGTAGCTACCGATCGAGAAGCTTTCCAACAAATTGTCAACTCTATGACAGCCAACGCCTGGACGCTTGATGATAGCCAACGTTTGAAAACAAGCATGGCACACAAAGAAGAAGAATCAGATATCACAACGATATTTTACGTTTTAAATTCAATGAACGAGGTATTTTAAGAAATAAACACAAAATAAATGACTTCATTCCATATCTTCCCTGTTAAACTACTGCCTAACTAAAAGAGCTTTTTGCAAGCATCGGGTCATTTCAATAATAACGGGTTTTAATTGATAATTATGAAACCGGGACAAATATTTGCCCATTTTGTATGCATATATTTTACGAAGCGCAAAGTTCACTGCTTAAACTTTTCTAGAGCAGTAACATTATCACAAAACTATTTATTTACTTGTTTGCTAGCGCGATGCGCCGCCCTGTTGTAACTTTATATAATACATGGAAATTAATTCACTATAAAGTTTGAAATGACATACTCGGAGGTGTAATTTGTATCATTACGCTTGAGTAATAGCGTTGGGAGACCAAATATTTATTTTATCGCTTAAAATGAGATATTAGCTTTTACCAAATGTACCGAACACTTTTCGCAATATTATATAGCGCACGAAAGGAAAAAATTACACGTTACAGTCGTTACACACTTCATTCATCTTACGACTACAAAATTCTTTCTTTTTATTAGCCAGTACCGTAGTTGACAAAAGACAGGGTGGCCAACCGAAAACGAAACAGAGCCATTTGCAGGAACCTCGTCAACAAATTAAGAAAAACGCTCGATTTTTTATTAAAGGAGGACACTTCTTTCCGATATTTTTGACTCCACTACTTTTAACCCCAAGCGAGGGTAAGAATTACTCCAACATTTTTAAATGGCATTTGGGGTCGAATAGGGCGTCTTTCAAATGTTTTTACAATTCTCTCTACAATAGTCTTTAAATTTTAAAATTCCACCTATTACTTTTTAAAAAATTAGATTTTAAATGTAAAACTTATCTGCAAACAATCACGAACGGTAAAAATGTCATTCATTCGAGTTAAGTACGCCAATGGTATCAATTTAGTACCTATTTTTTGCTTTGAATTGCTTTGTGGCGATCTGTTATCACTTCTAAAAAAAACACAAAAGGATACGATCACGCTGATCAGTCTCACCATTTACTCTCAAGATTGACACTACAAGGACCAATCCATCAAGAATATTTTTTTTACAGGGCTGCTACAAAATGGAACAAGCTTACAAAATCAGTTTTTTCAGAGAAATATGTTGAATTGTATTGACAGTGACATGGAGAAAATCTTAAAACCTGATGCCCATATTCTTGGAGTAGCTGCTCATCTATACCGTACCTGTTATTTTGTGGTTTATTCTGGTGACAAAGAGCCAGTATTTTTTACGTAATTTAACCGTAAAATCCTTTAAAAATGTAGCGAACAATAATGTAGTTTTCCAATTAAAAGCATTGCCAGCACTTTCTCTTTTTTTATAATACTGTAAACAAGAAACCAGAAATATTATCAAAAAAGTCATTCCTACGTACAGTGCAACAGAAGTAGCTTGGCGTGCGAGAGATCACAAAATCTGCGCACAACGAAAACACTCGAATAACGATCCGTTCGGCGACGACGAAATTTTCAGTAATCGTGAGTCTCAAGTACAATCGGAGGAAGAAGTTTACGAATGTAAAGTATATTCAGCCGAATATTTGTTATTTTAGAGGCTAGTCGACCGTCAAGCTACTTCTGTTGCACTGTACATTTTGTTCCGTCACTGGAGGGTAAGCGATTCGAGCTTAGACAAAGAGAGTCAAATAAGTTTAATGCATGTGGTTTTTATGATGACACGCCAAGAACGGTGAAACGGACCATATAACCTTTTTATAGGATAGGCAAAGATCCGCAAGGATATAATGACAGATAATTATCTGCAAAATTCTGATAAGATTATTAAAACAAATAAATAAAAGTATTTTTATTTTTTTTTATTTCTAGAATTAGATTAATCGCAACCACGGCAAGCAAGTTTTATTGCAATCGATCAGGATCTATGTTGAATTCGGAATATGATAGTGTTGCGAAACATCATCCGATCGGCTCTTTTTAACGGGGAGTGAAAGAGACGCCAGATACAATAGTCTTAAAGTTGAATTAGTTACGTTCGAGTAAAGAATTTTGAACGATATCCAAGAAGTTGGATAAGAAGATAGACAAACTAGGGTTAGGAAAAAATGCGCTATGAATACTGAATAAAGGCGGCGGAAATTCACAGTTAAATTTCGTATTGACCTGAACTTTTCCAATAGAATTTTAGACGTTTATAGCACTAGACAAATTGATTGCTTTTGCTTATTGTTTAATGATGGTTACTTAGATATTGGCGTATTAAGTCACCATTTTTAATTAATTTTTCACAGTACTATAAAAAAGACAGCTTGTTTGTCTTCTTAAATTTCTGTCCAAACATTAAGTTTTTGTGGGTATTAAGTACGTATAGCAATACTCAGGTGCTGATTTTCCGGGGAATGCTTTTTTATAATTCAAATTTTTTTAATTTTTATTTTTTTTTAAGAAGTTATCATAATTTTAAATTCACAAAATATTCAGTTTATTTTTAAAGCCAAAATAATTCGAGTGTCGTGGATAAATAGGAAAAAAGATCATCGACCGTACCTGACAGTCGCTTGAAGGATACTGTGAATTAATAGGAAAACTCGATAGTTCGATCGGGGAATGAATAGGAATTTTAATGACCGTCTGTCACGGCGTTTGGAATGATACTACTGACATTCGCGCCGACTTTGCACAGCGCGGTGAGAGACCTGTCGTACCAGGCGGAGATATCGCGAAAAGTTTACAACCGTTTGCGATTTACAACTGTTTGCGATTTACAGTTAGTTGCGGCTCAAGACTAATTTTATTGTAACTAAAGAAAAAAACTATCTGGGACATACAATAATATTAGCAAAAGGAAAAAGGGCCGCATATGGCAATTGGCATATATATTAAAAAATAATGCTATCCCAATAAACTTAAAATACAAGATCTTTAATAGTTGTGTTTTACCTGTTGCCACATATGGCATGAATACTATTGCCCTTACTCAAAGAAACGCTAGTAAGCTGCGAGTGATGAAGAGGGCAATGGAAAGATCAATGTTGGGAGTGAGTGAGTAACAAAAGTTAAAGACATTATAGAAATAATAGCAGAAATTAAATGGCAATGGGCGGGTCTTATAGCAAAACAGGACAATAATAGATGGACGCCGAAAATCATAAAATGGAAACCCAAAGAGACGAGGCTGGATGCCCTTGCGATGGATGGATAATATAAGGAGGGTGGCAGGTGGAAACTGGTATCAAAAAGCCCAGAATAGGAATCAGTGGAAAAAATTAGGAAAGGCCTATGTTTAGGAGTGTATGAACAGTGGCTAAGGAGAGAAAGAGAAAGAGAGAGAGGGAGAGAGAGAAAGAAAAAAAAATTGTTGGAATTAATCTGTGATTCCAACAGAAGAAGAAGAAAAAAAATATGGTATACATTTGTTGAAGTAGATAATTCGCTTTCTTAGGTTATTAGTGTGTATTATTTTGTAAAATGGTCATTGTTAACAAATTATTTTCAATTCTTCTTCTTAGTCGCTATCTCGTATTCAAGAATCGTGCTTTCAAGAGTTGCTCTCCACAATATGTCTCCATTCCTGACTTCTCTGCCATCCTGAATGTGCAGACTGAACTTTGTCTCGTGATGTTAGTGATGAGGTCCGTATATCTAGTGGGGGACCTACCTCGGGGTCTTTTTCCGGCTACCATGCCCTCAACGGTTAGTCTTTCAAGGCCGTTTCCTCGTACTACGTGGCCAAAAAATTTAGCGATGTTTTTAGCTACTATTCTTAGTCTCTTTTTTGGTTTTATTTGTTAAAGTATCGATTCATTGGTTCTTCTTTTCAATTACAAACTGCTTTATTAATATTTATATTTTTTAAAACGTGCATGTTATAAGTTTAAGTCACGTTAAAGGTGGACTTATTAGTGTACATCCAGGAAAGATAATCAAAAATAAAGTGAAAGCTTGAGTCATTAAAAATTCATAGAAATAATTTATGATAAAACCGGAATACAATACAAATAAATTATAAATGGGGATAATCATTCGTCCTTTATCAATCACTGTATTATTCATCCATTTGGACTCCAATTCAGACATTTCAGTAAATATATACGCTAGAGCGCCCATTAAGCAGCGATGTTAACTTAATACGGTTCTGTCAGTCATGTACCTCCAGAGATCTTATTTCAATTTAGCGCGAACGATACAATTGGAATTGGGAATGTACGGACTGTCATCATGTAACTTTTAGGATAGTTGAGTTCTCTTAGAGTCATTGGACTAAACAATTTACCTAAGCCATCCCGTGGGCGTCGATCCTCAGCGAATACATCGGTAGTTGTTAGGCGGGACAGTGCAGGGACGTGTATTTTCATAGTCCATAGCTATCTCACATAGTTTCTTTTCTGGCGGTGGCAATAAAGACCACATGACCTGACTTTATCTGAGCTGTTGCAACTTCTTTGAATTTCCCAGAGCTATATTAGTGAAAGTTTTTGAAAAGTTCTAACAACCTTTCATATTTTGTCATTTTGTGCCATATGAAACAATTTTACCCAATCAAGTCAACATTACACTGATAATTGCATTCAGTGCAATTATCAATCACTATGACAACACGATTGAGTTTGACAACTTCATTCCAGATAAATTTTAAAATGTCACGGTTTGGCAATGTTCAAAGTATAAATGCGCTAATGAAAAGAAAATTCTCAGAAATACAACCTTAAGTCAATATCAATATTAATATTTATGGAATTTTGCTGCGAACAATAATATGAATTAAATGAACATAGAAGCTTAGAAAAATTGGCGTTGATACTAAAAGATTGGACAGTCAATTCAGGAAAATTGAGCTACATCCTAAAAAATATTCACAATACCTCAAAACCAAAGTATATAATCAATGTGTACTCGCTGTCCTCACCTATAGATCCCAAACATGGACACTTACACAAAAACATGAATAAAATAACAACAGCACAAAGATCAACGGAAAGACAAATGTTACATGTAAAACTGATAGAAAAAGAAACGAGTGCATAAGAAATAAAACGAAAGTAAGAGATGTTAGAAAAGAGGTAGCAAATCTAAAATGGAAATTCGCCAATATCAGACAAAAAGACGACCGATGGAACAAATATATTCTAAACTGGAGACACTGGGAAAATAAAAGAAGTAGAGGAAGACTCCAAATAAGGTGGGCGGATGACCTGAAGAATCAATCTGGAACTCTATGGATGAACATGGCGACAAACAGGAAAGAGTGGAAAAGACTGGGGGAGGCCTATGTCCAAATATGGACCGAAAAATGCTAAATAGACAGATAGATAGATAGATTGGCAGGAAAACAAATTAATGGGGCACTGCATAGCTTTCAAAAAAGGCGAGAGTGAATGGGCAAGTTGGTAGAGGTCTACCTCGTTAAACGTATCTCGATCGATCAGATTGAAATTGTTTTAAAGAAAGGCCAGGTCAAGAGAACCAGCAACCGACGAGCATGTATGAAAGCGCTGATAAATGTAGAAGAAGCGAAAGACGTGTGTAAGAACTGTATTAAGTGGAAAGAAGTGGTCTCTGTCTATCCCTACGGAAAAAAGACGTGACTAATGTATGTGTGTACGTAAAAGGCAAAATTATAACTTGAAAAAATTTGTTTAATGTGTTCTTTTATAATGCTTATATAATATAACGAATTGTTTTTTATCTGCTTATATTTTCAGTGAACTAACGTGTATGACCAGCTTTATGGAAAACTTTTATTTTGCTTCGTTTCGCAATCCTTTTATTAACTCGTTGATTTTCGAAAAGATCGGGCTCTTGATAAAGTTCTTCATCGTTTTGGGCTGTCAGTCATTGTTCGCGGCGTGATCTCGCAGCTTTGTCGGGAGGTAATGTACTGCGAAACGCCCGGTAAGTTAGAAGATATGACCATAAAGTATCATCTTGAAGCAGACGGTGGCTCTCGCCTCGGAAAAAGGTCGGACCGTTTTTATTATCACCGCGTTCCTCGCATTATTGTTATCTGCTCAAAGTAAAACCCAAGGACAATCCTCTTAACATATTTTCATTCGATAAAAATTAAATGTGGATCATTTATGGTCATTTAAACACAAATTGTTGCAATAAAAAAATTACTATGTAACAAATTTTAATTGATTTTTTCCTGGGTAAAAATTATGTTTTCCCGATATCTCACGCCTAATCTATACATACAGAGTAGACCAAAAGTCTGGAAACGGACAATTATCTCGTAAATTGCTAGTCCGAATTGTAAAAAATTTGGGATAAGCCTATTTTGAGATAAGGAGATTCCAGATTTAACATTTGCAATGTTGTCAGATTTGCCGTTTCTCTGATATTAGTCACTTTGGTTTTTTAAATACATCACCCTGTATATTTAGTCATTATTGGGATCTCCTCTTCCATAAGAGTTTAGCCACATGTGTCACTCATGATTTTATGTAGTCTAAAAGGTCTTAAATAAATAATACAGAAGTGTGGCAATGCCTAATTGTATTAATAGTTTTTTAATACAAACAATTTTCAACTACATTAAAACGTAACAATTAAAAGGTTGCAACATTTTTAACATAATGATTACTTAATCTAGTGTTCAAAATGTGCTCCATTTGTAAGTTGACAGTAACCTAATTGAAGTTAAAACTGATAGTTATGTACCTAGCTGTTTACACTGAACTGACAGTTTTTGCCTATATGACGTCACACCATGACGACTCGTGTTTTAGGTCACGTGATATACAGATTAAAAATTACGAGTTTTAATTTCAATAAATTAAAACAATAATGTGCTTCCATAACTCAAAATATTTAAGTATATTTCTACATAAATTTAAATTTTTATCAAATTTTATAATTTATTTTTCACTACCGAAAGTACCTTTTTTATTAACATATATTTTATATATATATATATATATATATATATATATATATATATACATATATATATTATATCGTCACTGTGCAGACTAAGGGGAGGTTAGAATTTATCCCTTGCCATGAAAAACGGGATAATAGATAATAATGTAAGATAAACATAGTAGAATTTTGAACCTCCTTCCATATGATTACTTATTCCATCTTAAAAATATTCGCGTGTACTTCTTTATTTCTGGTCAAGCAGGGTTATTCGGCAACTGTCGTGTTTTTTTGACGTTTAATTCTACCTTGACAGATTTAACCGGAAGTGGTTCGTAACAATAATAATTCATCTCTAAGGGCGGCAAAAATGTAACAGCCTATACTTGGGAAACGTGTAAATCCGCCACTGTTTTTACTAATCGTTTGTGATGTGGTTTACCATTTTCTTACGTAACCTCGTAACTTGTATGTATATAGACCAACCCAAAAAAAAAAGATAGCTATACCTACGAAATAAAACAAACAGGAGAAATAGAGAAAAGTGAGACGAAAGCAGACAAATGAGATTAATCTTTTGATCCCTTACAAGGATATTCCCGAGGTGTCCGCTCCGTTGGGGTTGATAAGGACGCTTTATTTTTATTTTGGAAGGATTTTATGCTGTTTCGGAATGGGGTTAATGTTAAATTGTTTACTTTGTATATGAGTAACGAAATTTAACCGATTTTATTTTGTTTTTGTTTTAGAAAGTATGTTGCACGCAATTAAGTCCTAAGCTTTTAAACATTAAGCTTCTGGACGCCATTTAGATCAGCAAACGATTCTAAACAAAGAAGCATTTTTTAATTGTCTATCTTAGAGCACTAATGAACCATTATGATGGCGATACCATACTCACTTTTTTTTTGAAAACGTCTTCTGAGGATATGTCTCTTGTAAACTTTTATAGAAGTGTACTAAAAATAAATATAAAGGGCAATAAAAATCAGTAGGTTCCTAAGGAAACGTGATAGGTACCTCCTGTAATATCCCAGTTAAAGGGGATATAATATGCAGTGTTTGTCAAGATAATCTCAAACCTATACTATAGCCAAAAAGCAGCAGTACGAATAGAAGACATGACATTGGAGGAAATAGAAATACACAAAGGTGTTCGTCAGGGGTGTATACTATCACCAATCCTCTTTAATCTTTACTCGGAGGACATAATAAATAGGGCACTTGATAATCCAAACATGGGCATTAAAATTAACGGAATGACAATAAATAATCTGAGGTACGCTGACGATACAGTTATTTTAGCTGGAGCACGCGAATACCTACAGACGCTAATTAACAGAATGGTCACAGTAAGCGAAGAATATGGACTATCACTAAACATAAGCAAAACAAAATATATGCTGATAACAAAAATAACTCCAAACAATCGTAAGATATATGTGAGTAACCAGCCTATTGAAGGAGTAAAACAATACAAATACCTATAGGCACGATTATTAATGAGAACAATGACAGCTCCCAATAAATACGAGTCACAATAGAACAGGCGAAAAGCACCTTTACAAGATTGAAGAGGCTTTCCTGCTGCAGATATTTAAACCTTGATTTAAAAATACGACTAATGTCGTGCTACGTGCTGTCTATACTATACTATGGGATGGAGGCCATTTGAGATGTGGATATACCGGAGAATATTGAGGATCTCATGGGTAGAGAGAATAACCAACGTGGAAGTGATGAGACGTATGCATAAGGAAAGAGAAATGATTCCGACAATTAAGAAAAGAAAACTGCTGTACATGGGACATGTCATGAGGGGAGAAAAATATCAAATGCTACAAATAATTATGCAGGGAAAAATCCAAGGTAAGAGATCTATAGGAAGAAGACGAAATTCATGGCTGAAGAACCTTAGGGATTGGTTTGGGTGCAGTAATAATGAACTATTTAGAGCTGCGGTCTCAAAAATAAGAATTGATATGATGATTGCCAACCTTCGAAGCGGAGACGGCACCTACAGAAGAAGAATTCAAGATAAGCTAAACTGTCTGTATATTTGAAACTACTCACACAATATTTATGAAAATTTGTAGATATTGATCACAAACTATGCAAATTTGAGAATAAAATTATTGCGAAATTTAATCCTGGGTTCGATGATCTTAACCACTCAGTACAAAAACTAAACCAATTTATTCTAATCATTTTAAACAATAAATTCTTATTTGACAACTTCCTGAAATTGGTCGACCTTTCTAGATACATCGGATGCCTTCAATGACGCCTGCGGCCATAAATCATTCGCTAAATGGTGCCGCAAAATGAATATAATAAGTTTTTTATGTGGACGATACACCGCTTACGACAGGGGCGTATTTATCGTAACAATATTTTAACAAATTTTAATTCGTATTAACATACGTATAAAAATGTAATTATTTCTGCCGTGGTGTTGCTTAACTTATTATTATGAATTGGCCGTATTAATTTTTTTTTGTCAATTATATTTGTTGGCAAACAGATACGGCTCATTTGGAATTAAACAATGAAGATAACCTAAATTTACTTTTAAATTATCGTTAATGTGACAGAGTTATTAGTAGAACATGTGGATTGTTGTTGTTTGCTACAAGATATCCAGATCGACCACGACCAAGCCATAACACTGTAAAGAGTGTTATTAAATATGTAAAACAATTTAGTTAGGATAAAGTAAAAAATAGTAAGATAAGAGAACTCTGTGGTGTAAAAGAAGATGTGGTTACAAAAATAGATAAAGGAATGCTTAGATTGTTTGGACACGTAAAAAGAATGGATGAAGGAAGATTGACGAAACAAATATATAAGGCGAGTGTGAATGGACGGAAGTCGGTAGAGGTCGATCTCGGCGAACATATCAGATCAACATTGTTTTAAAGAAAGGCCAGGTCAAGAGTACCAGTTTAGTTGTGTTCAATAGTTAAGAGAGTACATATTGTTGATAATAATTATCGATGTTTGCCTGTAGTGTTCAACTAAAACAAACATTTCTTGAGCTTATAATTAACGTAGAGTAAAATACCAACTTTTTATTAAAAAATCTGTAATAAATAAATTAATAAAGGCAATTAAATTTCACTCAAAGTCTTAAAAGATTTGCCACCAGTTTCGGAAACTAGTTTACGACTAATCACACTTTAATAGCATTTCAAACAAAACACTAACTTTAAATGATTTATGGAAGGTCTAGATTTAATGTTTCTCAATAGAAACGGTTCAATAGGGACTTTAAACTATTATAGAATCGGTCTTGGGATTATTGGAAAAAAGTGCATAAAACTCTTCGAGACGATTTACAGCTGAGTATAGTTCGAATGATAATAAATGATAACCGGTTTGAAATAATTATTCCCGAGCTGGTTTTCTAAATGAAGCGATATAACCTTAAAGTATAAAACAAACCTTTAAAGGGTGGATGATTTTACGTCTGAATTACGAAAGGGGGCACCACCGTCTTATTATTCAAGAAGAACGACATACATAACCGCCAGCGCGTTACCCTTTGATGTCTCGATTCGGTATCTGAAACATGTAAAACAAAGGTAGCAGCCCTCGCCCCCCTTTTCTGATCGCTCTCCCTCACCCACCCCATCAGGGTTGGAGTGAGATTTACAATTTTCCGCTTACTCAATGTTTTGGTTGTGATCTATCCTTCATAAGACAATGATTATTTTGCTAATAAGCTCATTGCCACTTTTTGCTCAAGACATTTTCATACAAATAATCTTGAGAGTTTTAATGCTAAGACTACTTATGCAAGACAAAATTTAAAAATATACATTGCAATGCGTGATTTTTAACTTTAAACTAAAAAAAAAAACTAAAAACTAAACTTTTACTAAGTAAATGGCATTTGATGTATATTTTCCAATTGATAGGGTTATTTATTTAATCTACTTTCTTAAAACTCAAAAAAAAATTTGTTTTTCTCGTATTGTTCGGTAATAAATTCTGTGGAACTTATTCTTTATTCCTTAACGCCATTTGCAGCTAGTCTGCCAACGGGCACAACTTATGCTCCTGCTAACCCCATTATGATGCTGCTGTCTTATATAAGACCAATATACTTTTGACAGGGATAGCCATAACTTTCTTCCAGGTGTGGAATCTTTTTGGTGAGTATCTTGGACACTGGAAAAGTACATTAAAAGGGAGAGCTTTCTCCTCATCACATCCTTTACATTTAGGGATCGATATTAAGCTTATAATATAATGGTATCAACAAAAAGAATACTTTGTTGTGTCCAGATATTTTAGTTAGAGCTTCTCTGCAATCCAAATCAATCATTAAGACGACAGTGTGTTTGCTTAAAGCCGCCTGACTATTAGAGCATATAAAAATTTTATGCAGTCTCCGACCGACGAATTCAGGAAGAAGCTACAAAAAATATACCTGTCCACTGTGAACCATCTAGTATCTCTTGCTTGCCATACTATCAGATTCTTTGTATCCTACTATTCCCGCGTTACTAGATATCCATAAAAGGTATACTTTTCTGTATCTAAATATTTTACTTAGAGCTTTTTTGCAATCCACATCAAGCCTTATGAAGTTAATGTGTTTGCTTAAAGCCACCTGACTACTGATTTTTTTGGTTTCTGCGGTACAGGCCATGATGGTATAGACCTTTTCCAGAAAGGAGTTACTAATACACGATGGGTCCTATTCTTACAATTCCTGATTCGTTTCCCAGATGGAAAGAGGTACTCTCTTTCCACCTAATCTTGACTTTAATAACCTGCCGAATTGCTGCTGTGGTGATGTATGCTATTTTGGGTTCCCCTGGGGATACGGAGAAAATAAAATAAATCTCAGGTATGGTCTGCCTGTCATAAAAGGCGACTAAAGGGCGACTAAAAGGCTCCCAATCCAAAGTGTTATGCGACCCGTGCTGATGGATGCACGGCAGTGTGGAAGCACCGTAGCTAACGACGCCTTCGGGAAACCGAGCGAAATCCTGTAGTAGATAGATAGCCTTAGTTATGTGCAGAGGGCACCTCAGGGCCAGACCACCCCTTCCCCCAAAAATCGTTGACTGCAAAGAAGAACTGATAACGCTGGTAGACCATAATCACGTTAAACTGATACGGGTTACAGGACGCCAGGAAGTTGCAGGTAATGAGGAAGTAGACGAACTTGCAAGAAGAGGTTCGGAAAAACACAAAAACTACTGGAAAAGTATACCAGGAAACAAACAGGAAATAATAGACCGTGCCATAAAAGGACCATAAGGACATAAAAGAACCATTACCGATGAACAAGAATAAGCTAAGACTGTATAATGGAGACATGGCCGGGATCCGGGACAATGGATCGCTTGCTGTGGGCTGCCGGGCGCTGTAGGGAATGGGCGGTTCTTGGGCGACTACATTGTTCCCACACAGTACAGAACTTGTACAAGGTACTAAGGTTCTGGATTGGGAGCATCGTGGTTCTAGTTCCCGGGAATTGCCTGTCTTTATCGGACCAGTGCCCCGCGGCAGCGCAGTGTGTGTTTTGCTGTTTCCGGGTCCCTGACGGGTCGTCTGCAGGTCGGATCTCCCTTGTACAATCATAAAAAACACATAGGCAAAATACAATGGGCCAACAGGCCTAAGTGTCACCGGAGGCAATAGCCAGACGGACCTAAATAGAAGTGGAGCTTTTAGTGAGTAGACCTGATACAATCAGTAGAGTCTCACAGTAGACCTTAAGCTTTTAGACTCATAAACTCTCCATAAAGGATTTCTTCACCTCTGCAACAAAAAATATTTTGGGGGAATGACAGTTTCAGGGATCTTTTCACCAGCTCTTGCAACAGTTGAAGGGTTTGTGGGAGGCACTTATAAAAAACTATTTTAATTAAATAAACTTTGTCATTTTTGAGACCAATTTTTTGGTAAAGACACTCGTTTGCACTTCCGTCTTTCGCGTGGTTCTCTCTTCGGGGAAATTTTCCAATGGGTTTGTGGGCGATTCGGTCCTGGTTCATTAACACTTTAATTACATTGTGTAAAATTTAGTCAATTAATTTGCGTGTGAACGGCATATCTAGAACAACTTTATCCGTATGACTAAAGTAACGAAATACTTGTCGGTTTTCGTGCTACGAAGTTTCTGTGGATATTGTGGATATATAAATATAATCGAAAGTTGCGTTAGGTAACGTGATTTTCGGAGGTATTTTCGTAAAAGTTCCCGACGAACGGATTCCCGAAAAGTTAGGTGATGAATGACGAGTGGTTTTATCGATTTAACCCGTTTCGAACGATATAAATACTTCGTATTTTTCAGAGTTGCGGATTTCTAAGGGTACGAGGTGCGAACAATGAATATTATCCGCCTAAAGGACCTCGCTAACACGTCAATTTGCCGTCTGCAAGCGATACAATCTGCCAATTTGTTCGCTAGATCCAAAACAAAGAAATTGATAGAACAAATTATCAGCTCTCAAATCGTTTCGTGGTCGTAGTCGGTAAGCACGGTTAATCGGTTCTGTTTTATGTGTTATTTAATTATTTTTATGCTTGTAAACTTCACATATACAGACTCAATTAGGAATAGTATCCACCAGTCGATGGTTAAACTATGTTAGTTGAACACAAGATAAAAGTGAGCATCTTTGTTTAAATGGCTTCGTTGACCTTTTAAATATAAAACTCCTATTTAAATTTAATTCTATTCCAAATTAAAATCCTCTTTACGAGGATAAAATTAAGTTATCTATTTTTGATTAAGGTATTCGCTCTGTGCGTGACTGCAGCACCATGGTATTAGTGAATTAAAGGACTCTGTCACAGAGTTTTTTAATATATAAATGAATGGGGAGCTGTAATAAAAATTAATTTTTATTGTTAAAATAAATTTTTTTTCATGTCAAACCAGGTGACAATTAATCATCAATCCTGTAAATTTGTTATGCAAAAATTACCGATGAAATTTAAGTATAAGAAGCTATTTATAAATAGTTTCATACAATTACCTAATTCTATCAATGGCCCAAATGTGCGAGCGGATTTGAGCCTTGTACGTCGTCAACAGTTGATCAGGAGTAAAAAACTTTCTAGCTTTTTACAGAAAACCTAGCCTCTGTCTTGCTGACTTTGCGATGTTAGCAACATGGTCATGCCAAGACATATTAGTGGACACCGTGACTCCCAAAATCGAGATGGAGGGACTTGATTCAACGGTATTTCCGGACATTGTGATGGAATGATTTGAGGAATTCACTTTCTTGGAAAACGTGGCACTTTGTGTTTTTTTGGGCGTTGAACTGAACAAGATTGTGGGTTCCCCACTCGACGATTGCTTCAAGATCTCTATTGATGGAATCAACCTGTTCCTGCGTGAGTCTATTTGTATAATTTAATAAAAATGATCTTCGTCACACTGTGGATTTTTTTCAAATAGTATTTTGCATTATGCGGCGATTGTTTGTCAGTATTAAGACGTTTTTTACGGAATTGGATTAGTTTAATAAAAGTAACAATACTGTTTTTTCTATAAACAAACAATTGTTTAAAGTTTTATGTGTAAGAGCAGACGTGCAGTTGGAGAATACAAAATCGTATTAAATCAGTAATAAACGTTCATTTTTTTTGTTTATTGCGATTTTTGCATACTTCTCTCATTATTTTTACGCGCATCTTCCTCTAATCATTCTCCGATTTTCGCACACTGTAAACGATTTGTATACCAGAAACTCCCGATCGTTTAAATATCTATTTCTCGCGTCGGCTACCAGGTGTTGTTCGAGCATTACCAATAAGCATCGAATCCCCACTTCACCGAAGGTTGAAAACAATAACTCGTTCTGGTGGCCTTATTTGTTTTTCTCCATCTATTCACTCGATGCGATATAGAACAACACTGATATCTAAAATCCCCCTCAAAGTAACATGCAATTTGAGCGAGTGATAAAAAAATCTCGAGGTGGGTATGAAGTTATTCAGTTATTCCGGTAAGTAAATAAAGTCATTTGAAGGCGAGATCCAGCGATTTTCGTGGAGATACAAAGGGAAGATAAGAGGATGAGACAGTGACGTACAAAAACAGCGCAGCTAAAAATTACCAAACATTTAAGAAATCATAAAATATTTTTAAAACATTACAGTTAACATTACAATAATTGTACTACAGAGCCAAGGAATGCGAATATCATTTTTTATTGGGCCTTTATCACCTTCATTTTGGGTCACACTTCTTATTTGATTCGGCATAAAAACCAGTACTCTCTGAATGTGTGCTTGCGAAAATTAACCCATTCTTCAATAAGGAAATGGAGCCCTTTATATGTTGTTGGTGCATGTATGCGATGTCTTACGCGTCTTTTAAACAGGACCCAAATGTTCTCAATAAAATTAAGATCCAAACTTTGAGCAGGGTAATCTATTTAAGGTGCGTTGTCACCGACCGTGTGTGGTCGCGCGTTATCCTGCATTAGCAGAAAACCACTACCAAAAAAAAACTATTATTTGGCACCAAGCACCAAGCACCAAGCAAGATCTTCTAGGATCTTGCTTATATATCTTCGTGCTGTTAATGAACCTTTATCAATTATTTCTGTCCAAAACATTAATGAGCCACCCACAAAAGCAACCCTTTGTGCCCGAGTGGAAACAGCGTAACATTCTTCAGCTCTTCTGTAGACCTTATTTTGGCCACCTTTTCCATAATCACACATTCTACACTTAACTGTGAGTAATACGTTTTCTAGTCGTCCATTGATCAGTTGATAGGTACGCGGACTGCGTCTTCTGTAACCTGCATAAAGCAAAAGTCCTGTAGCTGGACTGCAAGCTGTCAAACCATTTTCCTTTAACGTTTGAACTGATAAATGATGATAAATGTGTTTTAAGCATGTTATGGTTTCCTGGTTGGCAAAAAAAATTAGAATTTGGGTGGCCCGTTTTCTTTGACCCACGATATATATTCTGTTGTTTTGTAGAGACTTAAGGTGTTCCTTTTGGTAAGAATTTTGGTCTTGTTTTTGTCTTGAGCTCCGCCGGTGAAGGAGACTGTAATGTTTTTGCATCGTCTTGTCGACTGATGCCGTCGTTCTGTTACGCCGTTGGTGCGACACAAAGAAAACCGTGTTTGAATCTCTGCAAAGCCGGCGGAGATTGAGCGTTTTAAAGCCGCGAAGTAACATTGAGGCAGAGGGCGTTGGAGTGGAGCTTCTTAAATTATTAGCCTGGTTAAATTGAATTGTTGTTCGAATAGCGAGACTCGCAGTGAAAGTGCTACAATTCTCCGCTGCAAAGCGACTGTGTGGTTTTTTTATGATACCATTTCCAACTTAATTTTATAACTTTTTTTAAATAAAATAATATGAAATGCACGTTCGTGTAAAAAATATTAAATCGGTACGATAATTTTAATACATTAACAAATTTTTCAGTTACTTTTAGTATGTAAACTACTAACACTATAGTAGTTTATTTGAAATTGTTAATTGAGTAATACTTTGCACATGCCTGATTTAAATTAATAATAAAATGCAAAGAACATTTTACCGCTTGATTGTGTTGATAAAAACATTAATAATAATAATAATATATAATAATTGTCTTTTATTTTCAAAATATAAATGTTTACAATAGAATAAATGTAAAAACAGATTCATTAATTGAAAATAAAAGGCGAAGTTCAGCTTTTATGACGTATTAAGCACCATAAAAGTTGCTCTACCACTTAACCTTAAGGAGTTTACATACTTAAATAAAGAAAGAAAATTAAAAAAAATAAAAATTCAAAATTCAAAAGTTGGTTTTCAGACTAAGTTTAGGAGTTATAGCTTGAAACATTTTTAATTTTAAAAAAAAAATAATCAACAGAGTGTTCAGGTTTGAGTAGTGAAAATATATTTAGCAACAGATACTTTAAACTTACTAATTTTATAACTTTTAAGATCTGTAGGAAGTCCGTTATAGACATGGCTAATTTGATATCTGAAAGAGGATCTAAAAAGTTCTAACCTAAAGAATGGGACTGTAATTAAACCTCTATTTCTAATGTTAAGATTGTTAATATCTGTCCTTTATGTTATTTTTCGATGTAAGTAAGACGGCTTTCTTGTAAGTACTATTTTATTATAGAGACACTCCGATTGTAATAATATCCTTCTATTATTCATGTTTAACCACCCAATTTCTTTAAGTTTATTTGAGACGCTACGGCGTCTTCGAATACCAAATATCAATCTAAGACAACAGTTCTGCATTTTCTGAATTTTTTTTTATATTCAACAGTTTAACATGGACCATATAGAGCGTCAGCATAATTAAACACCGATAAAATCAAAGTCTCACATAGTGTTTTTTTACGCCAAATGGCAAAAAATGTCTGATGCCAAAAACTGTTTTCAAAGAAGTACCGCGCTAATATGCTTCTTAAACCTCAAATCAGTGTCCAGGATCACACCTAAATTTTTAGCTTCCGAGACCGTAGCTAGTTTTTCATTATTTATCTTAACATCAATCTCACTGGAAATCTTTTGACGATTTAGTTTGGAGCCAAATAGGAGAGTTTTTGATTTAGTGGGATTGATTAAAAGGCGATGATTTTTAGCAGCTTCTACAAATGCATTAAGGTCAACATTAAACGTATTACAAGCATGTTCAATTGCCTACGGAAAAAAGCTATAGTAGATTTGGGTGTCATCTGCGTATAAATGTGTACTACAATTAGATATGTGTTGCAATAGTTGAGACGTATAAATTGAAAAGAATAACGGACCCAATATTGAGCCCTGTGGCATACCCGACGAAATTGAAAGTAGCTCTGAGCTTTTGTTATTTAAAGAGACACGTTGCTGTCTATTTCTTAAATAATTACTAAATAATAAGTGAACATTTTCTGAAAAACCTATATATTGTAATATATTAATTAATAAGTCATGATTTATAGTGTCGAATGCTCTGCTAAAATCGAGCAGTATAAGTAGTGTACACTTACCACCATCAGTAGCCTTAATAATATCATCTACTATATGAAGAAGAGCAGTTGTACAATTATATTCCTTACGAAAACCCGATTGAATTGATGGTAATATTGAAAACGAAACTAAGTGCTCTTTTATTTGAGTCTCCATAGCTCTCTTTATAATTTTTGACAATATGGGTAATATGCTGATTGGGCAAATATCTTTGAACTCTTTGGGATTGTTTACTTTTGGTAATACCCGCACAACTGCACTCTTCCATATAGAAGGATTACACACTTCCTGTAAGACAAAAGTTTACTATGTGTGTGATATATGGTACCACATGAGGACAACATAATTTTAACATAGTGATATTCAACTCATCACAGCCAGTGGCATTTGTTTTAATTCCACAAATTATTTGATATACAAAAAAATCATTAACTTCCTTAAAAACAAAATCTGACTAAACTAATCTATTGTTTCTATAATACTGAGAGACATTTTCACCTGGGGTAGCATTAGGAACAGACTCAATAAAAAATTTATTAATATCATCAACATTGTACCTACAGATGCTCTCAAAGAGTCACTTTTACTGAAGATACTTTTACTCGTGTAAAAATTGCTTTATATAACGTCAAAGGGGGTGAGAATCGTGAAAAATCCCAAAAAAATTGATCATCAGCGAATTCATAACCGCATAAAGATGAAAAGTTGTTTTATCCTTCGAGGAAGTGATATTATGGAGCAGCGTCAGGATATAGCATTCACAGTGATTTAAGCTGCTTTCAGGCAGATTACTCCGAATGCGGCCCTTCGAAAACGATGATCTCTCCATAATTTACAGAGCAAAAAACACCTTGCTTTTGGGAAAAGAAAAAGCTGAAGCTATAAAAATATATATACAGTATATTATTATTTCAATTATTGAAACACGTCAATTTTAATGTATGAAAAGTTATCCTGTAACATTTAGTGACAATTATAACCCCCAAATGACGTCCTTTTGCATTACTGTTAAAAATTTTAGTTTTAAATCATTAAATAATAACAATGGCATGCTTTACCAGTGTAACAATGTATGGAGTTTGTAGAGGGCTTTTTTTAAATAAATTTCTTAATTTTGTTTTTATAGAAATGACTTTCATGAAAATAGATTCCTGGCATCATTTCACGCATTTTAAAAAAAAATAGTTCTTACGATCATTGGAAGCCGAGATAATTTTTTTATTTAAAAAAAATCTGGAAGGCTCAATAATCATCGTACCATCGAATTTGATGAAGAATTGCCAAACTTCATGGACGATCTGCTTAAAAACAATATTGAAGAAAAAGAAGAAAAAAAAAAGAAGAGCCAATTGATTCAGCAGACAATACTCCAATAGAGAAAGGGAGAATTATTTTTTAATGTAATTGTAATTTATTTTAAAAAAACATGTAAAAAAATAGTGCAATTATTTTAAAAATAATATGAAAGTAAAACTTTTACAGAAAAAAATAAGCCCTAAATCGTTACATCATCCCACGAGCAGAACTAGCTAAATTAAGAGAGCATCTTTTTGGAGAAAACTTTATATATCTTGAAAAATAATCAATATTTATAAATTTTTAAAAAACAGTAACGGTAAGTAACAAGTTTGAATACTTTACAGTTAACGAGTTATAGAAAACCCGATTTTTCACGGTTTTTCCAATTAACTCGAAAAGTATCAATGATATCAAAAAATTATAATTTATTTAATAGATAGATCTTTTTAATACCTACAATTCCTGATTTAACTTTTTTCGATCGGAGCTGTAGTTTTTTAGTTATTAACAAAAAACCATTTTTGCAACTTTGCCAATTTTTTAGGTTATATTCGGTAATTAGGATCGAGTCGCATGAAATAGAAACTCACCCTGAATTTTAATTTCCTATACGCTCATTTTTTTTTTGGATATTAATTTTTGCACACACTTTTCTCTATTGCTTGGACTATTAATCCTCTTTCTTAAACTGTTGAACTGTACTGCTTGGTAATCAGATATAAATCTTGATTTCCTAAACCTTTCTTTCTCTTTCGGCAATTTTTTAATTTTATTTGTAAACCAAACCTTATATTTTTTGTAGTTTTTATACATATTGTATCTTGGTACACGTACATCAATGATCTTATTCCATTTACCATAAAAATTTTCTACTGCCATTTAACATTTTTTAGCAATGTTTACTTCATATCAACATGTGTTTCAGAAAAGGCCTGAGGGTAAACATGAAGTTTTATTTTATCTTTACCGTTTGCGTTCGCAGACAGAAGGTCTTCTCAAGCATAAGACAACACCAAATCAAATTTTTTGGATCATAAATAAACAATGCAGACCTAAAAAACGTTCAACTTAGCGTTGTTATTCTCTGATAAAATTAAACGCTCCTTTCTCTGATCAGATTAGAAAACTGTAAATTTAAACAGGAAAGTGTTTAAGTGACATAATAAAGGGTTATGAAAAAAAGGCTGTGATGTACTCAAGAGCTCGAGTTGATAGCGTATTCCCTGGCGTATCTTAACAAGGCTATTTAACCGCCCCCCTGTCAACCGCCGACAATAAATCCTGCTAGTAGTCATGCTACGCAGAACTGTACTCAGATCGTTAATGCATTTCTAAATATTAATAAAGAAAAATATATTGTACAATAAAAAAACTGTTGTATATAAAACACTGTTTTCGTAATTAAGTTTAAAACGAATAATTTTAAATGTTTTTAAGTAATCAAAATTATTCTTAGATGTTCCATTTTTTTTACATTACATTACAATCTTGCGGTTGGACCTTTGGTATCGGCACCTATGTCACCTAGATCTTTTGATCCTCTGTGACTACCGCTGTGTCTTCAGGGCATCAGAATTCTAGTCCGCTGATTTTGGCAAACATTAGGATTTCTGTTGACCCTGTCTCTTTTAGATCGCTTGGATCCATAATCATACGGCCCCAGGTTTGATACCTGTACCCCGCTAGCATCGGGCAGTGACACAGCATGTGTATACTGCTCTCTTCCTCCTCTCCGCATAGTCGGCAGTTTTTCTCGGCAGCCAGCTTAAGTTTAAAGAGGTGCGCCCTTAGTGCGATGTGTCCTGTGAGCAGGCCAAGCGTGCTGCTTAGTCTACTCCGGTCCATCGTTCAGAGTGGGTCATTCCTCTTCTGGAGAAGTCTTTTCATCAGCCGTTTTGATGTTCTGCAGCCAGTATTTGCATTCCACTGAGCAATATGTTCTTGTTCAAGGATTAGTTTCAATAAATGTTTTGCTTCGGCAATTGGCAATCCGACCAACTGACTTCTTGGTTCCACCAGGATCCCGTTTCTTGCCAGTTCATCGGCTACCTCGTTGCCGTTTATCTCTTTGTTCCCAGGAACCCATGTAAAAGTGACTTTGTTTACCGTCGCCAACTCAGTGAGGGTTTGCATGCAGTCCCACACCACCGATGATGTTGTGGTGTTATTCACGAGGGCCCCAATGGCCGCGCGACTCTCAGTGAGAATATTAATCTTACTGTTGGTCACTCTGTTTTCTGTCAGGTGTGTAGCGGACCTGAATATAGCATAGACCTCAGCCTGAAAGACCGAGGCGTGTATTTCCCCAGGGGTATGCTTTCCCTGTGGTTGTAGGATGCTCCAAACACACCTGCCCCGTAGCGTCCCTGGTACCCTGATCCATTAGTGTACCATCGTTTTACTCCTGAGCTGGACAATGGTGTTTTCTTCAACCAATCTTCTCTGGTTTGTATTTTTGTTTTATAGTTTTTCTCTATTAAGGTCTTTTTCGAAATTTTGTCCGATTTTATTTTGAAGGGATGTTTGTGAAGGGCCTTGATCTTGGTGTGACCAATCCCGTTGCTTCCCCATCCCCCCTGGCACTTTAGTCTGTATGCAGTGTTCCTAGCCCGATCTTTTATCAGGAGGTCCAAAGGTGGTATGTCGAGGGCTATTTGTAGTCTCTCTGTAGGAGCGGTGCTCATTGCCCCCGTTACAGCCCGCAAGTATTTTCCTTGCAGGCTTCTTAACAGGTTCACAGCCCCGGCCCCTTCCGCCCTAGATGTTCCATTATAATCTAAAATATTTTATAGCGATAAAAACTAGTCTGTTATATTTTAGATTACTCTTAAAGATTGAAGAGCAATTTAGAATGTTTTAAAATAGTCTAAAATCATATAGAATTTTCGATTATGTCCTAAGATAATCTATGGATCCGAACGAGGTCTCTGTAGTTTTTTTTTCAACATGTAACTTACTGTTTTTCTGTACATTCAAGCATCAACTTCAATTTCAAATGTATTATTTTTTGCGTAAAACTTGAATTAAAAATGTTTTAGAAAAAAATTACCATAAAATACCCGTCAAGTTTTCGAATTAAAAAAGCATGATATATTCATACGGATCATAAAGACATTTTTGCCGTTTGGTTATGCCCCGATGAAAATCCGCTTCCGTCAAAAACTTTTCGCGTCTAATCCCAGTTAGAAAAAGGAAAACTTCGACCCACCTTCACTGCCGAAGTTGTTTTATTATTTTAGTAACTTTCATGTGCGTATATATGTATCGAAGCCGAAGAAGTAATTCGGAGATCCTTTATTCGACTTTAATATACACCAGAGACGCGGTTGTAAATCCTGTTGGAAGCTTTCTGTTAACGCAATATCCTGCAAGGATGTTAAGGAAAAGAAAGCAGGAATATTGCAAATACATTTGTATTTGTGCTTTAGTTTGTTAAACAGTAGTATTGATTCATATCTTAATGTTAAAAAGTAATATTACATGCATAATATATTAAAACCCATCAGTACGAGGTTTATCAGAATATCTAGTTCAGAACATTAAAAAAAAACGATGTTTGGTAAAAACATAAAGATGTTCGGCCTAAACTTTTGACAGACGTCACGCAATATCGTTAACATCTATCATAAAAATGTATGATAGGTTGATTGTGCGAAGCATTGGCCCAATCAGGATGCAGCCTTAAGATTACATAGTGTGTGTCATGTCTGGACCAATAAAATCTATCATCCAACATCATTAAGGGTGTGCTGGCTTCACAAAAGCATACCAATATTTTTAGTTATTATAAAAAAACCGATGATAAACAATAAAATTAATGATTTATTATTGCAGCATTTCTTCTTCTTCTTCCTGCTTTAATGTAAGCAATTTGCTTGTTTTTCTTCGTATCCTCTGCCGTTCAATTATTAGAAAGGTTATCGCTCCATCTCTTGCGGGATCTTCCAACGCTTCGGCGCCCTAAGGGCGACTTGTCTCTAGTTATTTTGACCATTCTGTCGTCATTCATCCGATCTATGTGTTCGTTCTACTCTCTCTTTCTTCCCAGTATCCATTTATTTACGTTGTCTATTTTACATGTTCTTCTAATGTCCTCGCTTCTCTTCCTGTCAAAAAGTGTTTTCCAGCGATCCTGCGCACTATTTTCATTTCGGTGGTTTCTAATATTCTCTTTGTGTTTGATGTATCTGATCCAGTTTCCGCTGTGTATGTTAATATAGATCGAATGACCGCCTTGTAGATTCGGGATTTGGTATCGACTCCGATATATTTGTTTCGGAGGATTGTATCGTTTAAGTAAGCTGAGGTTCGTGCTGCTTTTGCCGCTTGGTTTCTTACCTCCGCCTCGATGTCACCGTATCCTGATATTTCTATATCTAGGTATTTAAATTTCATCTCCTGTTGTATTGCAGCATTTGAACAATTAAATTAAAAAAGCAGTATTTAACTCATTTATGTCTCTTCTAGTGTTGACACTGTTATGTATTCAAATTTATCTATTGTGAGTTATTATTTTAGTAAGAAATTATTATTCAATTATTATTATTCTATAATTTTTGAAACATATACTTCTAAAGTTATATTGTTACATCTAGATTTAGGTCTTCTTCTCCTTCAGCTTCTTCAGATGAATAAAAGATTTTAAGTAGAAATTTTCTATCTCTAGAACTGTTCATTGGAGTGACAAGTAGAGGTAGATAGTAGCAATTTGTTGTAAAATAAAGGTGAATGGTATTTGAATGAGAAACGCGTCTAAGAAAGTTTTTTCTTATTTGTCCACCCTGCCTTGTATCACGGCTAGGATTGACACTATTTTAAGTTAAGTTTAAGTTGTTGATTTTTGTGTGCATAAATAAGACGATCGTAGACATATCTAGAAGGACTTAATATTTTGTATCGTTTTACTCAAAAGTTCTTTAAAATGATACGGTCTTACATCAGAAAAAAACAGAATTTAAAAAGTTTTAATTGGGTATCTACTTTAGCATGCTCAACTAGAGCTACAGATTAGTTATTGTTAATTTTTTTTAATTTGATATCCTTATCTTTCAATATTTTCTAGAAAGGAAGAGTATCAAAAAATTTAGTCAAGTGTTAAACGTAATTATAAGAGGTCCCTCAAAGCAAATTGCATGGTACATTTTCCAATCGCAAACTTTTCCGTTTAATAAAAAACTTCGGTAATAATTTTACGCAAAAAACCGTTCACCCCGTAAAAAAATCTACCAAAGCGAAGTACAAAAAGTCAATCACTTAAATGGTTTAGTTTGCAAACTCTGTTCGATGCCGTAATGAAGCCGTGAACCTCTTCTGTGTTCTTGCCTTTGTTGAAGTCGTTTGAAAAAAATCATCTTTAAAAGAGACAAAGAAAAGAGGGCGGGCATTCAGTGCCATTCGGCTCGGTTCACTTGCTGCTCGCTTTCAATTCCTACAAACTACTAATGATATTTACAAGGTGAATAGGGATGAAACGTCGCGATGTTTAACAACTTTTCTGCTTTTGTGGGACGCCTAATGACGCCAGAGATGAAGTTTCTGAAGCTATTACTCTGATAAGTTTTCATTTTTTTGCTCGCAGTAAAATAACTTTAATAAAAAATGACTAAAGACAAAGTCGTTCTACGAAAAGGTTGTTTCAATGGCACAACTCTCATTTAAACGAGAATGTACCAAGTGAAGATGCTTTTCCACTAAAAGGTCAAAAATATTTGTTGTAAGCTTGGAAATGAATCGGTTAAATTGGAGAAGGTGGCGTTGGAAATATAAAATTTTTGGCAGCATGATATTGTCACGCATATCGCCTCGCAATTTGAATAATAACGTTTATTTAAAGTAAAATAAATACGGAATAAGTATACAAACATATGGTGGTAAATAAAATTAAATAAGATAATTTAAAATCCAAAATAAAGATACCCGCAAACTACCGAGGCATAAACCTTCTAAATGCAACCTTGAAGCTAGTAACAAAGATTATAACAACAGGAAATGAAATATAAGTATAAGGACATAGAAATCTCAGGCTATGGTGATGTTGAGACGGAGGTGAGAGAACAGACAACGAAGGCAACAGGAATAGCAGGATGCCCAAATGACACAATATGGCGAAATAAAAACATTGAAATAGAAACCAAATAAAGAATTTACAAGGCAATAGTAAGACCAACTATGACATACACGGCAGAAACTCGACCAGACACAGCGAGAACTCAACAACTTCTAGAGACAACCGAAATGAGAGTACTTCGTAGAATAACTGGAAAGACGATATTGGACAGAGAAAGAAGCGAGAATATAAGGACATGCAAGGTAGAAAACATCAATGAGCACATCAGTGGAATGGACAACGAAAGAATAGTCAGAACAGCACGCGACAAATCACCAATGGGTCGCAGGAGTTTAGGACGCCTCCGAAAACGATAGAGCGACAACTTAGCAGTGCAATAGGCAGAGTGACGATGAAAAGAAACAGGCGAGCCGCCTAGATTAACGAAAGAAGAAGAAGAAAAAGCGTTTAATTTTGTCCACTGGTTTTTTCTGAGTGGTCCTTCGGAGAAAAATTTCCTAAAAGTTATGTTTGCAAAAATCATTAGTATTTTCCAGCCTAACTTCATCAACCTAAATCTTGAAACAATGTACACTGAAATGTATAAAATTGACCCTTTTCTATTATGCTTTTTAAGGGGTTATTCCGGGGTCCAAAAATAACCAAAACATTTTTAAAAAATTTATGATAACAATAGCATAATACTTAGGGCCATTGAAGCTGTCAGATAATGTCTTACAGTCAAAGAGCATGGACTTGGCGTAGTTAAAGAAACAAGAACGACAAGAGCAGACAAAAATTGGGATTACTCCAAAATGCAATTCCGAAAAACTTTAAAGCAAATTCAAGAATATTTTTTATTAATCAGTATGCGTCCCTCTTTTTCGAAAAACTTTTTCAGTTGTGGCGTGTTAAACAATCTTGCCTTTTAAGCAAATTTACCCTTCCATTCGGAAAACTGACTGAATTTTTTTCTGTAAAATATTCCCTGTCACCAGTTCGCTACTTTGTCGAGAAAAATCATGTAAATGATGCCCAGCTTTTCCTGTAGGACAGGGGTCGTTGCCGGCATGTTACATTGTCCAACACCAGGATTTTACTATCACATTTTGTCATCATTTCGTATGCACTCGCATAATATTCAGCAGAACTGTTTGTAAGTCAGTCATTTTAATAATATTTTTATTTTAACGCGATGAGATATTAATCAGGATAGTATTAATTTAAGAAAATGAATAACAACGTTCACGTTAAACATTTCAAAAGAGAATTTGTTAATTAAAGAACTGTCAACTGCCAACTTTCACCTGTCACCTGTTTAAATGGTTTAAATTTACTGTTAAAAAATAAGGTATTTAAACTAGGAATTTATAATGTTGAATTTAATAATTTTAAACGAAAATTTCGGTTCGATAACCAAAACAAAACAAAAAGTTGGTATATCTAAAAATAATTTATATTCTGGCGTCTCGATTTCCTTTTTCAATAGTGTTTGGTAAACGTCGACGTCGATAGAAACGTTCAGGACCGGTCAATAATCATTAACCTCGACGACCCAAGGGTATGAGAAACTGTGTTTTCAATCAAAAATAAATTTTATACGTATACACTATCAAAGGAAAATGTAAATTTTTTAAAGTAAGAAAAACGAAAATGAAGAAAGTACGTCGCTAAATATAAAATTAAAATAAATTATTTTGCAAGTAATTTACTTGAGGATATATTTGGACACAAAGTGTATAGTATTACTGAATATACAGTGCGTATCAGTCAATGAAATATTCTATAATGAATAAAATGGGGCATGTTCGAAAAAACGCTCAGCGATTGGTATTTTTAGTATCGCGGCCAATACCAACTTTCTTATTCTAGACATATTTTATTCGCAAAGTCCTATACCCATCTTTAACTGTTTCGGAAATGGTAATTTTTACTTTTTCGAACCGAAGGGTAAAAAAGAAAGAGTTTTGATTTACCCCCCAAAAATCAAAATAGCCAAAACCATGCACGTTTCATGGCCCCACGCGTCGAATGGCACCATTTTCAGCGTGATGGTTGTTTCAAATTTGTGTGTGTGTGTGTTTGTGTGTGTGTGTTTGTGTGTGTGTATGTTTGTGTGTGTGTGTGTGTTTGTGTGTTTGTGTGTGTGTGCGTGTGTGTGTGCGTGTGTGTGTACGTGTGTGTGTATCATAGGTCCCTTTTTCATTGATGGCAAATTAAATAGCGATAACTATTATGCACTGTACCGAAATAATGTCGTGCCAACTTTGACAAACTTATTTCCGGATCCAGCAAACCTACAAGCTCCAGCTCCAGCTCCAGTTTCAGCAAGATCTATCACCGCCCCGTTTCTAAATCAATGTCCGGCAGTACCTCAACCGAATATTTCCAAATCGGTGGATAGGGAGGCGAGGATCGATGGAATGGGCAGCAAAATTCCCTGATCTGACGTCATTAGACTTCTTCTAATGGGGATATGTCAAAAGTATTGTATACAAATCTTAACCGATTGACATAGCTGACTCAAGAGGACGAATAACGCTTGCGATTTAATCGGCCACGCCTGCGATGTTGAGTAATGTCGGAAGACATTTTTATTTAAGATTTCATACGTTATCACACGTTGAACAAAACTTTTATTTAGTCGCTTTTTGCTATTCTCATTATATTCTTTTCCCAAAGGATTAAATTTTCCCTTGATTTTTCTACCTTGATTATTCCTTTCTGTTATCTCATCGCTGCTTAATTTAGTTATCATAGGCCTATTTTAATTTCGATACCATTAGAAACATCATCGAGTGTTAATATTACAGAAATAACTGATAATACTGAATTGTAAACTTCATTTGGATTATTATTTTTTTATGTAAATAACATTGTCTTGATAACAAAAAACTAAAAAGATATTTTTTATAATTTTAACTTTGTTCAATATTTGTTTATTTCCCCTTTATTGCATCCCTTTTTTATAAAACTCAATTAATTATTTTTCAATAACATTTAATTTCCATGTTTCGCATCTGCCAGGCGTCCCGTGACGGCTCACTTTTTTTTTAATGATCATCAGTATCTCAGAAGAAGCAGCCTGACTTTTAAAATATTAACTGATTACTGATTCCCTAATGAGCTCAAAAAAAGTTATTGGAAAAAGAAACTGCTCAATTAGTTTAGTTTATCATTTTCTGGTTCTCATGCATTGGTGTGATGAAGTTTTAAGGAAAGAAAAGGCAGCAGAGTAGCAAAAATAATTTATAAAACAGTATTAATAAGTTTGGACACGTAGAAAGGATGGATGAAGGGAGATTGACGAAACAAATTTATAAGGCGAGTGTGAATGGACAAGTCGGTAGACGTCGACCTCGGAGAACATATCTCGATCAGATCAACATTGTTTTGAAGAAAGGCCAGGTCAAGAGTACCAACAACCGAAGAGTATGTATGAGAGCACTGTAGAAAGTAGAGGAAGCAAAAGATGTTTGTACGAACCGTAGCAAGTGGAAGGAAGTGGTCTCTGCCTACCCCTATGGGAAAAAAGCGTGACTTTATGTATGTATGTATGTATTAATAAGTCAAAAAATTAAGCTTTGAAATAGATTAAACATTGTTTTAATAAACAAAAATAAATCTCCTAATTTACAGCGCATCCTTACGGTTTATTTGATGAAAGGAGTGGCAAATAAATTCCAAACCAATCTTGAAAGTTAAATTGCTCTCAAGATCCTCGAAAAGACCAAGAGAATTCCCATTTCAGTCAACAACCCTTTTATCAAGTTGTCGTTCGTGGGGAACATCATTTTTCACAATCTGAGTCATTTGTCAGTGAGTTGAGAAAACACCATAATAAGTTGGGAAACAATGAAAACACTGACATAAGAAGAGTGACTAAGGAACACTTTTTGAAACTTATAAGAGACTACCGCTTTGAATGTAGTGGATGATTTGTTTTACACATTTTTTTTTAAATAAATTATTCTGCAACGTATTTTACATAAAAATTGATTTATTTAAAATATAATTTATTTTGGGTGTATTTCTGAGTTAAAAATTCATCTTTAAAAATCCTAATACCCAAAACTAAAAAAAAATTAAAATATAAATATCAACAGTGAAAACCTAAAAAACTAAATACTAAAAAACCTAAAACCAAAGACTAAAAAACTAAAAAAAGAAAATGTAAATAATGAGAAACTGAAAAAATAAAAAACTAAAAAATTAAGAAATCGAAAACTGAATTCCAAAAATCCGAAATACCGAATAACCGACAAACCAAAAAATCCAAAACACTGTAAACTGAACAATTGAAAAAAAAAACTAAAAAACTAATTAACAGAAAAATTAAAAAACTAAAACATTGAAAAGATGAAAAATTAAAAAACTAAAAAACTGTGAAACTAAAAACCAAAACTCCAAAAAACTAAAATACTAAAAACCTGAAAGGCTTAAAAATTAAAAAACTAAAAACTGCATAATTTAAAGCTAAAAAACTAATCTGAAAAAATGAAAAAAAAAATAAGAACTGAAAAACAAATAAAAATTTGTAAAACTAAAAAATTAAAAGGCTAAGAATTTAAAACGGGGAACCGAAAACTGAAACTGAAGATTATAAAAAACCAAAAACCTAAAAACTGCATAACTAAAATCTAGAAAAGTAAAAAAATGAGAACTGAAAAACTGGAACAATGAAAAATTACAAAACTGAAAAACTAAAAAATAATATACTTAAAAAGCTGAAAAACAGATAAATCGAAAACTGAAAACCGAAAAAATTAAATACCGAAAAACCAAAAAACCGAAACATTACAAACTGAACAATTGAAAAATAAAGACTAAAAAACTGAAAACTGATTAACGATAAAATAAAAAAAACTAAAACATTGAAAAAATAACAAGTTAAAAAATTGAAAAACCTATGACTGCAAACCGAAAAACAGAAATACTGAAAACTAAACAACTAAAAACTGAACAACTAAAAAACTTAAAAACTGCATAATTGAAAACTAAAAACCTAAAAAACTAAACTGAAAAACCGAAAAATAAATAAAAAAACAACAATTTATAATACTGAAAAACTAAAAGGTTGAGAATTTAAAACATAGAACTAAAAACTGAAAGACTAAAAACCAATATATTTAAAAACTAAGCTAAAAAACTAAAAAATCCAAAAACTGATATCTAGAAAAGTAAAAATGAGAACTGAAAAACTGGAACAATGAAAAATTACAAAACTGAAAGGCTGAAAAATAAAAATTAAAAAACCAAAAAGTAAAAAACTGGAGCAATGAAAAATTAAAAACTGAAAACAGAAAACTAAAGATACCAAAACCTTAAAAACATATAATGCTGAAAGAAGAAAACTAAAAATACCAAAACCTAAAAAACATATAATGCTGAAAAATTATAATATTAAAACTAAAATTTAAAACACTGAGAGACTAAAAACTGAAAAATTTAAAACAAAACACTTACAAACTAAAAAACACTTTTATAATTCAATAATTACAGTATTAATTTGTACTTGCTACAAATTTATTTATACATTTTCCAGTTTTCGGCTCTAGTAGTCCATTCGCCAAACGACGGGTCTGGCGTTTAGCCGTGGTATATTAAAGTTGTCTCTGGTCGTATTTAGATCTTAATAATCGGATACTCCAGATGTCCAACTGTAAATAACCGATAGATTACTTCAAAAGCTGTATCGCATTAAATTTTAATAATTCTTAATTTTTATGAAAAACGCGAGGTCGTTTAATGCTTATTGTAAAAGGTAACGTATGCATTGAAGTTGGCGAAAGACAAACTTCGTTGAGTTAGGTCTTCCTTTCATAAAACTGTTTAATATAAAATTCGATAAAATTTATAGTTGTTTCATGGTAATTCGGTTTGCTAAGTGATTTTGTCGTTGACTTTGATATTCTAATTAGATAATTTGGTGCACATGTGCCTTATTTATTAATGAGACAAGAAATTCCACTTTGAATTTCGAGAAAATTAATTTTGACGTGGGGTTTTCTTTGCTACACATTTAGAATAATTATACTAGCTCGCACAAATACGAGTGGAAATATCCTTTTTTGCATCACATTCTCGATATTTTACAACAAATAACTTTATTCTTCTACAACCATGCATTTTTCTGCACAGTTTTCTCCAAGAAAAGGTGAACAGTAAATAGTCCATTGAAAAGTTACATTTGGGGTTGGGTTTTTTAGAGGACGCAATTTTATTTTTTTGATGTGTAGGGGGGGTCAGTGTAAAGCTAAAACCAAGTTTGTGGGGTCGCCACCCTTGTCCCACGGCAGCCATCTTGAAAATAGGGGTTGAAATGGTTTTTACGATATATCTCTTAAACTATTTATTTGATAAAAAAAATTTATTAACATTTTTTGTTGCAAATTAAATTCTCTACAACTTTGGTACAGTAATTTTTTGTCGTAGAACTATAAATAAAAAAGTTATAAGCGAAAATCTTCAGAAATTCGAGAAAAAAATTTATATGTATTTTTCGATATAACTTTTTTTTTATAATCATGATGATGAACCGCCGACATTAACACCCTTTCCTTATCCAGTTCTCCCACTGGTATTTAATTCAGAAAGCCGATCAGATGCTGAGCCGCAGCCTGGTCCATCAAAACGACTGAGGACGGAGTAGTTCTAATTTAGAAAATCACCGTGGATTATGCCTTGGGGATAACACGTATAAAAAAACGCGCCTCTAGACTCTACCTCGTGGTTGGTGGGGAAAAGATTCAATAATTAATTATTAATAATATTGCAAAATTTGTAATTAAAAAAGTTATAATAACAAAATAAAAAAAAAAACAATAACTGATGACATATTACATACACATGTATAATATAGGTATAGTTAAGAATATTGAAAAATAGTACTCACTTCGGAGCGCTGTAAAACCTTAGCTATTGACTTAATGAAAAAATGATGCAAATAAAAGTTGTTCCACCAAAAACGATCTACAAAAATGGTCGGATATCATTTTTTCGTAAAATGATAAAAAAAAAAAGTTATATCGAAAAACAAATGTTTTTCTCGAATCTCTGAAGATTTTCGCTTATAACTTTTTTATTTATAGTTCTACGACAAAAAAATTACTGGACCAAAGTTGTAGAGAATTTAGTTTGCAACAAAAAATGTAAATAAATTTTTTTTATCAAATAAATAGTTTAAGAGATATATCGTAAAATCAATTTCAACCCCTATTTTCAAGATGGCGGCCGTGGGACAAGGGTGGCGACCCCACAAACTTGGTTTTAGCTTTACACTGACCCCCTCTACACATCAAAAAAATAAAATTGCGTCCTCTAAAAAACGCAAGGTAAGGCCTAAAAAATGTAACATTTCAATGGACTAAAAATAGTCACACAAGAAGTAGAAACTCACAGAGGATATTCCTTTTTGTACGAATGAAGCCATCAATCTCGATGCTCGGTACTACCATCAGCAATAATTTTTCTTGGGTAAACCACGTAAGGTATCTTGCTAAAAGTGCCACTTAATAGCTTGAATTTCAAAATAAATTATTTATTGAAATGCACTGTTGATATACAGGGTGGCCAACAGAAAATAAAACAGAGCCATTTGCTGGAACCTTTTAGAAAAACGCTCAGACCCGTCGATTTTTGATTAAAGGAGGACACTCTTTTCCGGTATTTTTGACTCCACTACTTTTAACCCCAAGCAAGGGTAAGAATTACCCCAAAGTTTTTAAATGGCATCGGGGGTCGAATAAGATGTCTTTTGAAAGCTCTGACAATTCTCTTTATAATAGTCTTTAAATTTTACGTTTCCTCCCAATACTTTAAAAAAAATTACATGTTAAAATTCCAATTATTTTAGTTGCTTACTTACTTCTTACTAATTGATTAAATATTTAAACTGATGACCACCCGCTTCCATACAATAATAAAGATTTTGTTTAAAACGTTCACGCACATTCCGAAAAATTTCCGGAGTAATTCGACGGCTCTCGTTAACGGTTCTTTGACGCAAATCTTCCAACGACGCTGGTTGTAATTTATAGATTTTACTTTTCAGATGTACCTACAGAAAGAAATCGAGGGGTGATAAATCTGGCGATCGTGGAGTCCATTCAATGCTGTCTCTTCTCCCTATCCAATGCTTTTGAAAACGTTGGTCGAAATTCTCAGGGACAATCGCCGCATAATGCGGTGTAGCACCGTCCTGTTGAAAATAAAAATGATTTTCGTCATACTGTGGATTATTTTCAAAGATAAGTTTTAAATTTAAAATCAAATTTTTCAATAAGTAATGGGCGGAATTTTAAAATTACCTATTGCTTTTAAAAGGCATCTTATTCGACCCCCAATGCGATTTAAAAATTTTGGGGTAATTCTTACCTCGCTTGGGGTTGAAAGTAGTGGAGTCAAAAAAACCGGAAAATAGTGTCCCCGACAGAATTGAGTGTTTTTCTAAAATATTGACGAGGTTCCTGCAAATGGCACTGTTTCGTTTTCGGTTGGCCATCCTGTATTATTTATTTAACTACCAATAATCAAATTAATTCGTATTTAGATTTGATTAAAACAAATATAACGCTACTGCCAATTATTGGGAATTTTTAATTCAAAAATGTTTTTATATTTCAATAAAAAAATATATAATTAAAGTTTTTACGTTTAATAAACTATCACAGTGCATTCCGTATTTGTTTTGTAAAAATCAAAGCAAGTGCTTTTAAAGTACAACATTACATTGTACAAATTCGTTTTACCGAAAATTATATTTCAACAACAACAAACCGTCCTTGATGCGAAACAAAGGACGACAATTAATATGATTCACAATACCAAAAAAAAAACATTGTTGTGTCTCGAATAATCGCACTCGTAATAAAATCATGATTTTAAAATATTGTTACGATATATACTTCTTGGGTTCGATAATTCTAAACTCTCAGTACAATGATTAAACAATTTTTATTCCAATATTTTTATACAGTAAATTTTATTTTACAAATCATTTTATTTATTTTATAATAACGTTACCTTTTACCATTTTGTAAGCATTAGACGGAGTATTCTAGAATCTGCCGGTCTTTTCTTTTGTTCCAAGCGCCGGCAGTCTCCCAATTATAATCGAGGCGCTGTCGCGACAGACAACGGGGCCGGCTCGTAACAATATTTTCTTTAAATCGTCATGTTTTTGGTAAATTCAAAAGGCAGATTAGTCAAGTCCTTGATCAATCAGTTGTTTTCCGGTCATTACAAACAATGGTTTACGACTCCTTTCTTATTCTACTGTCAAATTTGGGTAAGTAATAAATGAAACAAATTTATTTAATCGTTGTTTGAATAAATAGAATGTGTTAAACTATTATTTTGATCAAATATTAATAATTTTAAAAGCAAATTATTCAAATAAATTTAGCTTTTTATCCACATAAATTCCCTTCTATGTCATACATATAATAATCATAATTTATTTCATTAGCAATCACTATTCTGTCAAATTATACTCGTATTAATCTACAAATTTATTGTTTACATGGGACAGATAATTCACAAACTAATTATTTCAATTAGCGATGTTGATCTGATCGAAATATGTTCGCCGAGGTCGACCTTTACCGACTTGTCCATTCAGACTCGCCTTATAAATTTGTTTCGTCAATCTTCCTTTATCCATCTACGTGACCAAACCATCTAAGCATTCCTTTATATATCTTTGTAACAACATCTTTTACACCACAGCGTTCTCTTACTCACTATTCTTTACTTTATCCAACCGAGTCACTCCGGCTATACTTCTCGGAGTACTCAGCTCCGCAGCATTAATTCTATTTTCATGCTTCTTCTGTCAAACCCAACATTTACTACCATACATAAATGTTAAAATGTTAAATAGGAACCAACACTCCTCTATGCACAGCCAGACATGCCTTTTTTGACACTTTCTGGGTGTTCATAAAGCTACCGAATGAGGTAATTAAATTTTGTTTTGGAATATTAAAATTAGCGTTAGTTGAAAAAAAAGAAGGGGACGGAATTTGGCGACTGTACCTTACTGAATAAAAATTTAAAAACATCCTTTCGAAGAAAAATTTCTCGATTTTGCACAGGTTTTAAAAAACCGACAGGTCTGACGTCTAAAAGAGCAGTTAGTTGTTCTGGTACATTCATAAAGCTGTTTTACTTAATTAGAAAATAAGGATATTATTAAAAATATACGATTTTATGAACATGTCATTTTTAAATTTAAAGTAATTATATAAATGTATGACAGTTAAAGCTTCAGAATATTTGTTTGTTGTAAATATGGTATAGTTTTTGGGACGAAGTTCCTTATCTGGCATTAGACGTTTCATCTTTTAGCCGGTATTAGGAAGTTTATGTGTTTAAATTTAAGAAAATTAATTTATTAAATTTTATGTCATCAATTATTTTGTTTCAAACAAACTCTATAATTAGCTTAAATAAGTTAGGTTTGTGTAATAAACAAATTAATCCAAAACGGACGTAACAATTTATTTATTTTTAGTTTTTATCATTTGTCGCCATCGAATGAGAGCTTAATTGAATTATTGTCCAACGAATTGTTGTACAAATAATAAACCTGTCATTCGAATAAAGGTTTTTTAACAAAGCCAAATAACATTAAATAGTTCGTGGTGTTTGTAGAACGCAATTTTTTTCGTGTCATTTAAAACGCTAAAGTGGGAATGCAAGACAATTAAATGCAAAACTAGGTATGCGAAAATTAAAAAAGGGAGACTATGTGCTTACGTTTCTTACTTCCTGATTTTAATTAAATAATGCGGCTCCGAAATTTCACCTAACAAAAGTGTACAAGCGAAGGATGGTTGTCTTTAAACAATGTTAGTTTAAATTAAATTAAATAATTTACGCAACACTGCACAAGTTCCAACATGCAATACAGATAAACATAAAGGCTCCCGAGTGAGACTGTAACTCTTGTAACGTATGTTTACTGTCGAGCGTCAAATTTGAGGATTTCTAAAAAAAAATAATAACTCTTACTCAGGGATGTGCGTACTTGATTTCGCATAGATAGATCGGTTACGTCTTTAAAATTCAAATAATTTAACCAAACTGCCAGGACCGGCTGAAAAGCAATTTTTATCTTTGTTCTCGCTTTCTTGCATGTTTAACATCTTTCCTCTCGCTTACTCGCAATTTGTGGGGGTCATTTCGTGAAATGTGTAACAGTAATAGTAACATTTGATTTGACGAATAAGCGCGCGGTTAGAGCTGGCCATCATTTGGCCATTTTGAGGTTGATTTCTGCCACTGTCAGTTTGAATTAAATAAAATACAATTTTCATAAAAAAAGAACTATTGTTTGTTATAAAAAATCATTTTAAATAATAACTGAACCATTTTTTTTAATGTATAATTTTAAAATTGCTTATTAAGGTGAGATGTCAAATATTACACATCATATGCGACTAATGGAAGGCTCGCTCGTTTTTTATAGCATTTTTCACGAATATTTTTAAACAAATTTCATAGGTAACGAATTTTATTTTATGAGGGACTTCTTGTTTGGAAATTAAGGGTCAATACTTTTATTTGTTAGTACGGTTAATTTTGCAACCAAAAATGTTTTTAATGACTTTATTTATTGTAAATAAGAGAGGTAGGTAAGTAATCCGAACAAATTTTACTAATTAACTAAGCTATTAAGCTTTAATTTGGCTCGTTGATTCATTTTTGTTAGAATTTTGTTAGATTTCTAGAATAGTAATTAGTAATCCTGTAGTGGGAACCGACAATAAAATCGTATAGTACCGATTGTAATTCCAAGTAGTTTATGTATATCTAATAGACCGCGAAAATGCCACGACGTGTTTTAGATGTGGATGCATTAATATTGAATGTACATGCTTATTTTACTGCGGAAAAGAACAAAGGAGGTCCGTTGCTACCAGAATAATGTCGTGCCAACTTTGACAAACTTACATCCTGATCCAGCAAACCCACAAGTTCCTGCCAATATACTATGGTTTCAGCAAGATGGAGCACCGCCCCATTACCAAATCAATGTCCGGCAGTACCTGAACCAAAATTTTCCAGATCGGTGGATAGGGAGGCGCGGATCGATAGAATGGCCACCACGAGTAACGTTAGAAGACATTTCTATACCAGATTAGCATGTTACCAAGACGTTCGCGGCGAACATTTTGAACATCTCTTACATTGAAATTAATGTTTTTTTTTACATTATTTGTGAAATAAAATAATTTTCTTTTTTTAATGTTAATTTTTGTAATACATCTGAAAACACTTAATATTTCCGAAACAGTTGAAGATAGGTATGGGACATTGTACATGAATTATGTCTAGAATTTTCTGTAGAATCCAAAAAATAAATAATATACAGGGGGTTGTATTTAAAATAAGAAAGTTGGTATTGGCCACTGTCACATGACACACCCTATATAATTATTTATTTTGAAAAAAATGCGCATCTAAAAATACAAATCGACGTGTCCAAGCGTTTTTCCCAACATGCTCTCATTTATTCGTTACCGCATTTATTCCATTTGGCTGTTTCACACTGTATAAATGGAAGTTAACATTAATTAAATCGCGTTATAGCGAGTAGCAAACTTAAAATTTTAATTTTTTTTTATTTATTTTAAATTTGAGCGTTGCTCTTTAACTAATGCGATTAAAAGAGAGCATTCAGATCCTGGTCTATTCCTCGATGAAAGGTTATAAAGGATATCGCGTTGACGTAGCAGGTGGTGGTGGTGAGAATAAGGACTGAGAAAAGCTGCCAATAATGGTGATTTACTTTCAGTAATTGATTTTTTTCTGCAATGTAGTAGCTTGTAGAAAGACTATTATTGCACTAAGATTATTCGTGGAAATAACATAATTTAACATCTTTCCACGCGCAGTTGGTAGGTAAAATATCGTGTAGTGATTAAATGGCAGAAATATTTTGTAAAAGGGATCCAAACACAGCATTTTATTAATTATTTTTGAATTAAACTGGTGTTGATCGTTTAAATTGTTTATTTCGGTGTATGCTGCAAAAATAGAGTTAATTAATTTAACAATTTGCAAATTTGACTTGTATTTTTATTGCCGTTTTATAATGTTTCAATTGAATAGAAAGAATATCACTACACTGAAGCGTTGAAGTAGCTCTCACTAATTGATCCACTCTAGTACGAGGGCAGTTTGATAAGTCAGTGACTTTTTGAATTTCTCGCGCAGTTACTCTAAATGCAACAAAGCTGCCGTCAACTATAATCTATCAGTGGGCAAATTTCTAATTTTGAGCAAGCTACGTCGTGCAGTTGGTGTTTGATAGCCGTTCAAAGCCGTTCGTGAATTTTTACGAAAATGGAAAAAAGTGAATTTCGTGTGCTGATTAAGCATTACTTTTTACGTAAAAAATCCATCACTGAAACTAAGAAAAGACTTGATAAATACTACGGGGACTCGGCACCATCAATTTCAATGGTTAAGAAGTGGTTTACAGAGTTCCGTTGTGGTCGCGTACCAGCACTAGTGACGCCGAACGTCCAGGTCGCCCAAAAGAAGTGATCACGCTGGAAATCGTCGATAAAATCCATGAAATGATATTGGATGATCGGAGAATAAAAGTGCGTGAGTTGGCTCATGATGTAGGTATCTCAACTGAACGGGTACATCATATTTTACACGAATATTTGGACTTTGGATTTGAAAAAACTCTCTGCGAGATGGGTGCCGCGATTGCTCACACTCGACCATAAGCGCAATCGTGTGACCACTTCAAAAGAGTGTTTAGCGATGTTCAGCCGTAATCCGGACGAATTTTTGCGCCGTTTTGTTACTGTGGATGAAACATGGATCCATCACAACACGCCAGAGACCAAGGAACAATCGAAACAGTGGGTTGCTCGGGGTGAACGTGGACCAAAGAAGGCGAAACAGAGTCGTCTGTCAGCCAACAAGGTCATGGCCACAGTTTTTTGGGATGTACGCGGTGTCATTCACATCGATTACCTCAAGAAATGTAAAACGATCACCGGCGAATATTATTCAAAGCTTTTAAACAGATTCGACGTTGATTTGAAGCAAAAACGGCCGCATTTGGCGAAGAAGAAAGTGCTGTTCCATCAAGACAATGCACGTGTGCACACTTGTCCAGTCACGATGGCCAAAATCCACGAATTGGGATACGAACTGCTACCCCATTCAGCATATTCTCCAGATTTAGCCCCCTGCGACTATTTTCTGTTTCCAAACCTAAAGAAATGGCTGGGCGGTAAGAGATTTGAGTCGAATGAAGAAGTCATTACCGAAACAAACGCGTATTTTGAGAGCTGGACTAAATGTATCGAGCTAAAAGGTGATTATGTAGAAAAATAAAATGTTTATTTGCGGAAAAAAATTTGTTTTATTCAAAAAGTCACTGACTTATCAAACCGCCCTCGTAGTACACACAATGTTATTTCTTTAAATCGAGGTTTTATTTAATACATAATTCTTTAAGCTGCTAGACTTAAATAAGAAAAAAATTAATTTTTGTATTTGAAGTTTAATTATTGTGTTTCCTAGTTTACATAAATTGTACAGTAAAGTTTATAAATAAACTAGCTTTTGCCCGCGACTTCGTCCGCGTAGAAGTTGAAAATGATTCTTATGGGATTTTTAATTGGTGTTTTACGTTATTATTTTTGTTATAACATATAAAATATTGTGTTTAAATGTTTGAATGCTAAAAAAATATAAAAATCTTTTTTATAGTGCAGGAATTTAAAGGTTAAATAAACATGAAAATAAAATAAATTTTTATTATATTTTATTAACACGAAGCTCGGCCTTTGATCTGGTGAAAGTGACATGGGGGTATTATCTTTTTACAGCGAAATCGAAATACTACGCCTCAGTATTTCTTTGCAAAGAATATTTTTTGTTTTTCCTTCGGGTGCTAGAATCACCAGGGTGGTACTCTGTGCTTTTACTCTGGAGCATGCCACATACAACTGGCCATGGGAGAAGCAGCTTTCTCTCAAGTCTACTCCCGCTACTTTAAGAGTTTTGTTTATGGCGAAGCAGACTGATAGGAAAGTGGTAATTTAATGGTGCAAAATTTGAAGTAGATTGTACCAAGGAATCACGTTGTTCCATACAAACTTTGCCCACCTCCTTGTGGGCTAAATTTTAAAAAAATACAAAGAACACACCCTCCAAGTTTCAGGTCTCTACGATCAGCGATTTAGGCTGTGCGTTGATCCGTCATTTAGGACAAAGCATTTTATATGTATAGATGTGTTGAATATAAATTCGAACCCTGAGTGTGTTTTAAGTAGAACGTTGCAGTGTAGAGAACTTTCTGGTAAAAAATGGATGAAAACACCCCAAATTATATTGATAAAAGCGAAACAAGGTGCTAAAATCTGGACCTGATTTCCCGATCAAAGTCCATAAATTATAGCGCGTTGACTGCTGTGTGAAGTGACCCTTTCAATAATGAATAATTAGCGAGGAATTATAAACGAGCAGGCGGCTTTATAGACATTCTATTGTTCTTGTACGTACACAAACAACACACAATCGATAGTAATACTAAAACGTCCAACGCGCTCGTATGAGATTTTGCAGCGTTCGGTGAATCTTTTCGTGCAACCTCATCAAATCCACACAAACAAGTTTTCAACCAGCGTAGATTACATACAATCATTCGGCTATTTTCCCTCCTATTGTATTAAAATAAATCGAGTGATTTGGTGTCCGCATTTTCTCGGAAAATGGTTTTCTGTCGCTATTCCATGCTTCGAAGCTAATACTAAGAGAGTGCGAAATTAATTGAGAGATTGAATGAAAACGGTGGCAGTTTCATTTCCAGTTAACGATATTTTTTTAATTTGTATAATGTATAATATACATTCCAAATAAAATGAGGCCATAGCCACTAACCAAGAGGTTAAAAATCTGAAAATCATTACCGATCCAATTAGCAAACCTAAAAACATGAATCTACTTCGACGGACCTGGTGTCGGCTAAATCGGTTAAGAGTGGGCCATGGATAGTGTCGCGACGAAATGTTTAAATGCGGAATAGTGGACTCAGCGGGGTGCGACTGTGATGCACCGAGACAGACAATGGACCACATCTTGAATGAGTGGCAACACACACCGAAGCCGGTCCATAGGTGGTCACTTCGGATAAATAAATCAAATAGTTGCTTCTCTTACTTAACAAGCATCTGCATAATGTTACCCGAAATATGGTATTATACGCGATTATGTATCAGATGTAATTCAATGCCTGTCGCGGTATATAGCCAGAGGAGTAGTTGTTCTTTGATACATAATCGACCCACATGAACCTATAATATAGATGACATACAGCGAAATAGCGAAATTAGCTAATTTTTTTTAAATATTATAGTTTTCTATAATTTTTGCATATATATATATATATATATATATATATATATATATATATATATATATATATTTAATTTGTTTCATAAAGTTACTGTTCCAAGTATCTGATAGGCTCAGTCTTTACTGGCAGATTATTCCGGAGCTGTAGGAAGTTTTTATTCTATAGAAATATTTTTAATATTCAACATGCGTTCGTTTCAGCGCCCCCGGTTTCTTTTTTTCTTAACGTCTCACCTTGATATTATTCAATGTAAAAATCCGTAAAATGAATTTTGCAACTCATTTTCCAATTTAACTTTTGACAGCTATCGAACGTGTACATTACATCTTTTTTTGTAATTTTCATCAAAGCGATGAAATTTTAAAAAATTTCTCGGTGATGTTTTGAAAAGTGTGTAAAATTTTTCTTTTTTAACAACGTTAATATTGGAAGACCATCAAAAACATCTATTTTTTCCTTCTTTTTTTTAAGTTTTTAAAACTTTTTAAATATTGAAAGCATTTCATTAGTTATTTTTAGATGGAGTCGAATACAATAGTTTCTTAAGTGGACGTCTGTGTGTGTATGTTCGTATATTCCTATGTTCTTATGTTCGTATGTGCGTTCAAAATTATTTTGTCTCGATTATTTCCAGAACAAAAAATGATATTGAAGTGGGACCAATTGCATTCGCATTACGCAACTTAGAACGGGAAAAGATGGCTAAAGGAATATATACCAACACCGACCAGAAGAACAAAGTGGTTTACGAGAGATCCACGGAATGTCAAGATTGGTAATGTAGTCATTCTTATAGATGGACATCTTCCCAGGAATTGTTGGCCAAAAGGAAGAGTTGTCGTGATCTATCCAGGGATAGACGGACATGCAAGGACGGTGGATGTTAAAGACTCAACTTGGAACCTATCGTCGACCAGTTGTTAAGCTGTGTTTATTGGATATTTAAAATGGAGTTTGTTAAAATCATTTAAAATGATTTTTAATATAAGGGGGGAGAATGTTATGAAATGATATTTTATTTGAATCTTTTTATATTTTATGTAATCCTTTAGTATATATTTAGTATATATATATATATATATATATTCGTTTTTGTTGCTATAGAAAAAGGATTTTTATTCAAATAATAGTTCTGTCAAAATATTATAACTGTCGGTAATAAAAATAAAAAAGTTTTTGTACCTGAAAGGCACGAGTCTTAATCTGTAAGTATTACTGAAATAACAAGTAGAGTTGTATAAAAAATTATCAGAATGAGTTTCAAATTAGTTTTTGACTTGCTATTTGAAGACTGCGTTGTATTCCAATGCAGGAATCGAATTTCATTGGTTTTTAAAGTGTTTTGTTAATAAAGAAAGAACCAACGCGTTGGAGCTTAAGTGGGTTGATTTTCTGTGTCGTTGGAATGTTACTAATGTTTATTGTTTATGGTTACAAGCTGACAACGGTACAACTATGGATTCAGTGGGCATTTTATGGATTGTTTTGAAGCTAATTTAATTTGTTATGATTCTTACAGTCTAGTCTATAGAAAGGAGACCGTTCGAACTTTAAAATTTGCAAAATGAAAGCTAGAAGATATTTAAATTAGAGGGTTTTGAACTATTCAATACCATATACAGAACGGAAAAGATCCCTCCCAGTTGGCTCAAGTCTACCTTTCGATTCCGAAGAAAACAAACGCATCACATTGCGACGACTATCGCATGATTAGTCTAATGCCACATATCCTTAAAGTTTTTCTGAGAATAATCCACACTCGAATATACAAAAAATGCGAAGAACAAATAAGCGAAACTCAATTGGGATTCCAGAACGGACTAGGCACTCGAGAAGCCCTCTTTTCCTTAAATGTTTTAGCACAGAGGTGCAGAGATATGAACATAATTGTCTAAGCTTGCTTTATTGACTATCGAAAGGCATTCGACCGTGTCAAGAATGAAAAGATGGTAAAAAAATTATTCGTAACTGGGATTGACAAAAGAGGTATTACATTGATAGCGAATCTCTACTAGAACCAGATTGTTGAAGTAAGAATAGTCGGAGGAACAACTGACACTGTGTCAATACGAAGAGGCGTACGACAGGGCTGTATATTGTCACCACTTCTATTCAACATCTATTCGGAGGCAATTTTCAAAGAAGCTTTAGTGGAAGCCATGGGAGGTATCAAATAAATGAAGTATGTATCACCAATATCAGATATCAGTCCTTGCCGATAACATATCAGACCTACAAAATAATTGAATATAGTGAGCATCATAAATTGGACATGAATATATCAATCACCAAACTGCTAGTCTTCTCCAAGAGACCCACTGCTGAAACAATTTTGATTAACGGCATTCATATTGAACAAGTCTCGTGTTTTAAATATCTGGGTACCATAGTGGTGCGATCCGAAACGAGAGATCCGTTCCAGAATCGAACAAGCCAGGAAAACTTTCATAAACATGAGAAGATTTTTACTAGTCCTGATCTGAGTTTGGAGCTGAGGGTTCGCTTGATTAGCTGTTATGTCTTCAGTGTGTTGCTATACGGATGTAAATGCTGGACCCTGGACCCTGCGACTAAAAAAAATTGGTGTTTGAAATGTACTTATATCGCTGTATGCTCCGCATCTCATGGGTCCAACGAATTACGAACGAAGAAGTGCTTAGACGAATGAAGAAGCAGAAAGAACTAATGGCCCTCATTAAAGAAAGAAAAACTGCATACATAGGCCACATTATAAGAGGCAATAAGTATGAACTGCTTAGACCAATAATTAAAGGAAAGATTCAAGGGAAAAGATCTGTTGGTAGACGTCAGAACTCCTGGTTAAAAGACTTCGGAAGATAGTTTGGGTGCACTTCCATTGAAATTTTTCGAGCAGCTGTGTCCAGAACAGTGTTAGCTATGTGGATCGCTAACCTTCAAAAGAAGAGGGCGTCATAAGAAGAAGAAGCCACAATTAAGTTGAAGGGGGGGGGGGGGGGTCATGAAGGCTATGCATCCTCTCAAGCACCTCGACCTATCAGATTTTTTGTGCATTTGTAGATTGTAGGGGGGGTCGAGACAATTAAGTTTAACAAAGCTGTTTGTCTTGTTAAGAATCATTCGACAAAAATTTATAAATAAAATTTTTATTTTTTCAGAAAATCTATTTTTTTAAACATAAACTCCATTACCAATTTATAAACTGCCAATGTTTGGTTAACAACAAATGTCAATATTCCAATTACGAAAATGGAACAAATAAAATGCTACATCAATGTTCGATTGCAGGTTCGTTTACTGCAAATGTTGCACACAATTTGGCGCACAAACTCGAGCAAATACATTCAAAAAAAAAAGTTCTTATTCTAACGCAAACAAAACAACAATTTTCTCGCTGCTCAAATTCATAACAGGTTGACGAAAGAACATTTCGTGCTACATTGTAGTTGCTTTATTTTAAATAAACTTTCGAAACTATTCAAAGGCGTCTCCGAGAAAGACCAACTTCGGTGGAACTTTTCGATATTTCTGTCGAGTTTGAAGTAGTTGGGAAACATGAATTAGGAAACATTGGTAGCATCGATAATAACGGCAAATTGTCTGCCAATAAGTTAGTCTTTTTAACGTGGTTTTTTTCATCATTGATGTAGATTGCGAAACATACAAAAGAAATTTCGAGTTCATTACAACTGCTAAAATCCCAAGACAGGAGTCTAAATTAAAAGCAGTTTTTTTTACTGAAATTAGTCGCAAAAACGGAAGACCTATCGTGTGGGCCGCGGACGGTCCGCACTGCGACTATTAGAAGGGGGTGGGATTATAGAAAGGAGATGATTGTAAATCCGCTTTTTGAAAAGTTGCATGTCATAGTTCTCTAGAAAAACTGATTTTGGAAGCTTGTTCCATTCTGTAGCAGCACTGTAAAAGAAGGAATCTTGATGGAGATTGGTCCTTGTAGTGTCAATCTTGAGAGTAAATGGATGAGACTGATCGGCGTGCCGAATTCTTTGGCCGAATGTGGCCAGTGGTGGTATAAGAGTTTCTATTTCTATGGAGCATCTGCCATGGAAATATCTGTAGAGTAATGTCTGGTCTATATATATATATATATATATATATATATATATATATATATATATATATATATATATATATATATATATTAGTATTATTTAACTGACGAAACATTGTGAAAATCACTCTACTTTCTTGAGAATTGAAAACGTGTAGATTAAACTGTTAGGTTATGAAAGCGAAGAACTTTTCGCGTTCTTTAAAGCAACTAATGTCCTCGTTAACCTAATTCGAAGGTAAAAACATTTAAACGTAAACCGAATTTCGTTGGAGCAGACGAAAATTTCGCGGTGCTCTCTCTATAAATTTTCCCGATTAACCGACCGAATGAGTTGCCGCTATAAATATCCCGGGCATATCGGAAACACCGAATGAATCTACGAAATGATATTATCGAAAACGATACCTGCTGTGGTAATTAAAAGTAGTGCAGTAGTGGTAAGTGGAGCGATGCCGGGTGTGCCGAGATAACAAACCGAGTCGATCCTCGACGCGACGATGACATGGCGCTGGCGTTGATAGAATCACGGGCTGACGATCTGCATTATTTCCACAATAACACGTTTTGATTAACCGTTACGGCCGCAAATTCCGCTTCGTCTACGTGATGGATACGCTCGTTTATAGGTACGACGATTTTCAGTTTGCCCGAAGAGAAATTTCGCCAGCAGCGGTTATTCCAAAACTTGTACCAAGTCCACTATGTAGGTCTTACAATTAAGCTCTAGAATTAAGCTACAGTCCACAAACACTTTAATCGATTTCAAGCCACGGCGCTTACACCTTTCTACAATTATCTTCTTAGTTATGCCAAAAGCGATAGTTAAAATTTAACCCCGTAACTGGACAGGTGAAATTTTATAGCATAAACGGACATGTGTCGTCTCTAAGACTACCAGAAGGTTAGGTTAGGTTAGGTTTCATGTGAGTGGGGCGTGGTCGCCCCTCCACCGCGACCCTTAGTAGGTCTATTGTGGCTAACCCCTAGAGGCTACAGTTCACCGCACAATCCAGCCCTTCTTACGAAGTTCATGGTTGTATAGGGTGAGATTTTTTTAAAATCGGTAGGATCTAGGTTAGTGTAACCAAATATGTTGAACCTTATTCTTTCCAGGCCGGGGCATGAACATAGTATATGTTCAGCAGTTTCGTCTTCCACGCAGCAGAACCGACAGTCCGTTTGTTGGTTCAGATCTATCTTTCTGAGGTGGTATCTTAGACGACAGTGTCCCGTAAGCAGTCCTGTTAGCAGACTACCAGAATGAATATATTGAACAAAAAAAACAAAAAATCTTTAATGTGTTTATAAAAGTCTAAAAAAATGGACGGGTCTGAAAAAATATTACGCAAAAAAAGCAAAAATTCTTTTAGCAAAAAAAATACATAAAAAAGTATAAATTAAGGCTTAAAAATTACAATTCAGCTAAAAAAGGGCAATCTATCTTTGAACCATGACATACAGCAATCAGCAATTCTGACCATTTTGGAGGCAGAAAATACATGTCTGCCTAGAACGTTGGAGGCAAATCGGCTGTTTACAATGGACACAAAGGTCTTGGGTCACTCTACGCTTCGCCGATGGACAAATAGAGCATATCTTACGCTCCTGGAGGGTATGTGCTTTATTGAAAACCAGAAAATTTTGCCCTGGTTCGCCAAGAATCCTGCTTATAGTGGACCGTATCTCTCTAGATACTCGTGGGTTTAAAAGGCGTCTTCTCATATTTTTGCGAACAAAGATTTTTCTTTTCTTTTTTCTTGGAATTTTTGGTGTTTTTTAAAACATTGGTGAAGAAATTATATAATCGCGTATATAGGCAGGTGTCGTCTCACAGACTACGCCGACCTAACTCGTATGTGCTATCTCGGTAACAAATAAACCATAAAACTTAAAAAACAGGCTACACAAATTTGACCAATCAGGTAAGGATTAGAAGGCGGGATATGCTTGGAAATAATCGCGTAACGAAATACTAAGAAATGAATATTTGGCGTTGTCTGGCAGACGACACCTTTCCGGTTAAGGGTTAAATAAAAATATTAAAGAAAACTATAATCTTGGTTTTGTCAGCGAATAGACATGAAATTACATAAATCTGATTTTTAAAATTGTATGACCTTTTTAAAGTAACTCTGCGTTTCGGAATAAAAGCACCTCACGCTTTTAGAACAGTGACATTAATTTTCTCGTCAGTAATTTTATCCCTATGTTAAGAATTATTTTTTACTTTTTAGTTTGATTTACTCTAAAAGCGTGTTTTTTAGTTTTTTTAAACTACAATGGCATCCGTGAGAAAACCATATAAGTTTTTGAAGTCGGTGTTTTTTTAGTTTTTGCGTACGGATTATTTTAGTATTTTGTTCATTTAATTTATTTTGGTTTTCTAATCTAAAATTAAAGGATCCATAATAAGTTTATCCTTAATCCAATAGATACCTTGCAAACTTGGGATAGTTGAAAACCCTTCAACAGTAATTCAATTTCTGCAGTTTAACAACTTTTCAATAAACAAAAACGAGGTACATTTTTGTTGTCAAATTTTGATTACTCACAAATTAACTTTATAAATTATACATCAGGGGGCGACCAGACTTTTGTAAACGGGGATTAAATTTTTTTTAAATTTTGAAAGCGATTGTAAGAAAACTGATTTTTCAGCGAACGTCCTTAATGAAAAGCAGCTGAAAATGTTAAGATCATGAAATTTATAATTTTGTGATATTATTGTACGATGTTGGAGAACTTGTATGCTTAAAAAAATCTTTAATTTCGGCCCATTCGGATATTTGTATGAATATGTAGGCGGATAAAATTCGCGAATATACTCGTTTGAATAATATTCTTAAACGAGAAAACTCCTGTTACTTTCCCTTTTGACTTTACCCTAGTTTACCAAAACAAAAGGATTTTGTAATTATTTCATCAAACGAAACAAAGAACGCGATGTTTTATTAGGCAGCTCGCTATACAACAAAGGTGCGTGACGGTCCGTGGCGGCGGCGGCGGTGTGGATTCAAGAGAAGTTCCTTTCGAAAGTTCGGCAAAGCAAATCAAATAAAGACCACGTCAAGTCTGTCAAAAGCACGCGCTTACCTCATATAACATGCATAAACAGAGAACGACCGTTGTCCGCCATTCTCTCATACATTATTCGACTAGCAGCGCCATCTGTGTTCCTATCTTCTGTCATGTAAATTAGCTGATTGCATTCTAATTCAGTTTCTGTATTTGTATGGTCCTCGCATAATCCGTTGATCTACGGGGGAAATTAATAGTAATGTGGTTACCTCTCATTGCCCCATGTTTGTTGTACTACGGAATCACTTTGTTTAAACTTCTGTTGGGAACAACATTTGGTAAGGCAGTGTCCATGCAATAAAAAATATTCGCTTTTAGCTCTTCAGCTGCTCAGTAGGAGATACTTCATACGGGGTAAACTTTGTGTTAAAAATTGTAACAGAAGGGGATACATTCTTAGTACGCTAATACCCTAATAAGAAAGACAGACACCTTTAATAAATAAGTAAAACTCTTTAAAGTATCTTTAAAGTATTTAGTTTAAAAAACAACTAAATGACATCTAGTAGACCTGCAGACTTAAGTTAGCATAAAAGTAGTTAAAAACAAGAAAAAAAGAAAAGGAACAGTAAAAACCCTCTAAATTTTAGAAAGATTTGTGATATCAAAGTTTCCATCTGTTTTGTTGTCCACAATAGTATTAGGTTTATACCAGAAAAATAGAAGCTACAAAAACTTTTATATACATTTTCAGGTTGTCTTACTTCTCATATTTACAAAAAATAGTCGCAAAAAGGGTAGACCTATCGTGTGGGCCGCGGACGGCCCGCACTGCGACCAGGGGAGGGATTATAGAAAGGAGATAATTGTGGTCCCGCTTGTTGAAAAGTTGCAAGTCATAGTTCTCTGGAAAAACTGATTTTGGAAGCTTGTTCCATTCCGTAGCAGCCCTGTAAAAGAAGGATTCTTGGTGGAGATTGGTCCTTGTAGTGTAAATCTTGAGAGTAAATAGGTGAGACTGATCAGCGTGCCGAATTCTTCGGCTGAATGTGGCCAGTGGTGGTATACTTTTTATTTGTCTGGAGCATTTGCCATGGAAATATCTGTAGAGTAATGACTTGTCTGCAACTCTTATTCTATATTCTAGAGGGTGAAGGGTATCTGTGAGAATTGAGCTGTTTATCAACCGAATGGCTCTTTTCTGAATGGAATCTAGAAGACGAAGAGAATGCCTTGGTGCTGAACCTCAAATGTGCAAGCAATACTCCAGTAGGGGTCGGATTTGAGCCTTGTACGTCGTCAACAGTTGATCAGGAGTAAAAAACTTTCTATCATTCCACAGAAAACGCAGCCTCTGGCTTGCTGACTTTGCGATGTTAGCAACATGGTAATTCCAAGACATATTATTAGATACCGTGACTTTCAAAATCTTCATTTCGTCCAACTTTGGACATAGGCTTTCCCCAGTTTTTTTCAATCGTTTCTATTTTGTGCTTTTTGTTTCCAATGTATTTCTCCTATTTTGTTTATGTCGTCTCCCCATCTCATCTTGCTCTCTTTTCAGTCCATGGTCTCCATTGTTGTATCGTGGTATTCCACCTATTATCCTTTTGTCTGGCGTTATGACCTGCAAAGTCCCATTTTAGCCTGGCTATAAGTTGACCTGCATCTTTGACTTTTGTTTTGTTTCTTATCCAGTTATTTTGTTTTTTATCTTGTAATTTAATTCCCAACATTGATCGCTAAATTGCTCTTTGGGTTTTCTTTATTTGATCGATGTTTGCTTTAGTTAAGGTCCATGTTTGGCAGGCTTCTGTAAGAATTGGAAGGATGCACTGGTCAAATACTCTGGTTTTTAGGTACTGCTGTATTTTCTTATTTTTTCAGACCCATTTTAATTTTCCAAATCCTGTCCAGGCTAATCTGACTCTTCTTTTTACCTCCGCTGTTTGGTTTTCCTTGTTTATTTATATATATATATATATATTTTTTTTCAAGTGTTTTTTATTATATCTGAAAATTAGGAATAGTTCTTCTGTATATCGTAAACGAACCGTTTTGTATGGGAATATTTTGTACGTCCATCGTAAGATCGAATTTTCGTGCAGAATTGACTCTGGACTCTTCAAAGTTGGACGTCGAGGCGTCCGTTGTCGATTCAAAAACAAGTTTTAGGATGTCCGGAACCAATTTCGGAATGCAAAGGAGTGTTCGTGAATAATTTCCTATGGAGTATGAGTGGAAGTAATTAGATTTCGTGCGAAGATAAATTTTATTTTATGTATATGTGCGTGTGCTGGCAAATTCTTTCGAAAAACAACTGATACACGCGGATAACAGTCAGATTCATTACGACATTTTGAAAATTGTTCTATCAAACCATTTCAATGATCCTTTAAGGAGCATTTGTTAAAATTAATCCTGTTAGAAATTGTCATTTTAGGTGTTTCCACCACAGAATTAACACTTTATAAACAACACTCGACACGAGACATACAGGCTTTGACATTTATGTATATTCTTTAGGTAGTAATATTTGGTGTATTTACTATGTTTACATCCTCCTACCATTTGAGATCACCCTTCCACCTGGGTACTGGACAATAAACATTGAGTGACATTTTTCTTAATGAAAGACCTTTCCTCACTTAACTACGTTAATAACGAAGTCCATTTTATTAAATAGTTAACTGGTTAATTAGTGTTGTTCGTCACCCGTATGGGTTACAAAAAATGTCAATTAATTTTCCAAAATAAGAAAAATACATTTTTTAATTTTGAACCCACCCAATTATGTAAGCCTATGTAGCTCTCAAAAAATGATTTATTACTCCATACCATTTCAAAATAGAGTATAACTTTGTTCTTTTTCTTTTTTTTCTCATGCATATTTATTATTGAATGTTTGCGACCACATTTTAGATTTTATTCCGGTCATTAATGAACGTATTAGGTCATCTATCGTTTTCAGTCCGGTCCATTGTCTTACATTGCGTAACCATGATATCTTTTTTCTTCCCACTTCTCTCTTACCTTCGATAATTAGCTGTAATAATTGGTATTTTGTGTTACGCAATATGTGTCTTAGGTTTTTTGATTGTCGTTAGTAGTTCTCTGTCTTTCTCTATTTTTTTAAGAACGTTCTCATTTGTTTCTCGTGCCATTCATGTAATTTTAAGTACTCTGAAGTATATCCACATTTCAAAGGCTTCCAGTTTGTTTATTGTCGCCACTTTCAAGGTCCATCCCTCCAGTCCATATAAAAGTACTGACTGACTTTGTTGAATTTGTCTAAATTAGTTTGTACCGTCACTTGGAGAGGAAGTGAGTGCGGATATGGAGACCAACAACAACGAAAAAAAGGAAGAAAATTATCGAAGTTGTATCTGAAGTTTTTGAGTGACTGTAATTTACAGTTTGTTGCAATAATAAAATGTTTTAATGTTTGTGGCAAATGCTACAGTACAATCTAGCTATGCTTCCATTCAGTATACCCTTCCTATCTATCCACACATCGTTGTTTTTTGTACTATCCATAACAGTAAAGATAGTCTTCAGACGTTATGCTGTTCAGTACGCACTACTTGATTTTTCAACTGACATTCTTTAAGGCGACGCTTGTACAGGGTACTGTTAAACGTTAAGGTGATTTTTCACAGAATAATTGTTAGTTTGTCTTGAGGCCAACGAGTCCTAGAACATTACTATCAGGCCTCGTATATGTGATTATTTTTAAAGAAGATGATAGATGTCGCACCTTAAAATAATGAAGATAAATGGTCTTGCTGTTAGATCATCGATTTTAACGCGTCCTAGTTGACGTTCCGAGAACGGTTAACGTTAACCTTAGCCTTGAAAATTAGCCATGATGGGCGTATTATAATACGAGTCAAGGCAAGCACAACGTTACAATAACGTCGCTTCGTACGCCGTCGAAAAGTGGAATTTCCCAGACGGCGATCATACTTCAAATTCCTAGCGAAATTCTCAACGATCCCACGACCTGATACAACCGCATATACGACCTACGTGTGCTTTCGAGTGCATTCTGGAATACATCTGCATATCCAGTAATGACGCTCCAATGTAACTCGCGTGCATTTTGCCGCTGTTACGTTCAAATGTCTTCCTTTATCGTTCTGATTTTTAGGTTTACTGAGTCGTAACAATTCGACGTAACGAGTGTCCTTTATCGTCTACCTGGTGTCCTTACGTTAATGGTAACCGAATGTTTCTGCTCCACTTGAAATTAGAATTGTTTCCAGGAAAACTCATACAGAAGTGTTCCATCCAAAGTAAATTGGATAAATGAGGACTGGGATTCGTCAGTTAAAATCAAAATACGTATTGAGGGTGCTCGGGCAACATTTATTCGCATAAAAAAACTATTACCGGTCACGATCTATCGATTGCCCCGCGAATGAGGATGATTAGAGCATATGTCTTTCCAGTTCTTTTGTATGGAGTCGATAGCTGGACACCAACAGAAGCCACGCGCTCAAACGTCTACAAGCTTTCGAGATGTGGTTGTGCAGGAGGATGCTAAGCGTAAGTTGGGTGGAAAAGATCACAAACGAGGAGGTGCTTAGAAGAATGCATAAAGATACAGAAGTGATTAATATTGTAAAACAACGAAAAATTGAATATTTCGGACATATCATAAGACACCCAGAAAAGTATGACATTCGACATCTTATAATACAGAGTAAGATTAAAAGTAAGAGACGCCCCGGCAGACGAAGAACTTCCTGGCTCAAAAATCTCAGACAGTGGTTTGGTCTCACCACTATATAACTTTTCCGAGCGGCTACCGACAAAATAATTATTGCAAACATGATAGCCAGAATGATCGCTAAACGGTCATTGCACCTAGCAGAAGAAGAAGAGGCCGATTTAAGAAATGTTGGAATAAGGGCTTGAAGAAGATGGGCGCTGGGCAAGGACGCTTGGAAGGAAATACTTGAAGAGGCTAATGCCCACGAATGGCTGTAACGCCCTACTGATGATGATGAAGATCGACACGAGTTTGCCATGATTGTTGCCAACATCCAATAAATTTATAAGTTGTTTGAAAAGAAGTACTAGCACTAAAAATGTGTTGATAGTAAATTTATATTTTTAACTTACGGGCCAATATGTATTTCTCGAAAAACATTTTTATTGAAACCGGTCTCGTAAAATTGTTAAATACAATGCGGGGTTTTTGTGAAAATAAAATTCCGAATAATAAAACTATTTTCTTTACTGACTGACGCGTGACCGTGTAAAACACATTTTTCATACGCGATCGTGATTAATGTAAATGAAATAATACGCGATGGGCCAAGCGACATCCACCTTTAATTTGGCAAAACAACGTTGCGAAGCGACGGGTGGTTCCATATAACAAAAAATGCTCTGGAATTGATCATCACCGCCGGAATTAATAATCCGAAATGAGTCACGGCGAGTTATTAACCGAGAATATCGCATAATTGTCGATGATTCCAACGCAAACGCCACCCCGGTATCGGCAGAACATATCGAGCGGTAAACATTATGATTAATATAATTTAATGAACAAAATAGTAACGATTGCGCGCCAATACTCGACGAAAGCTGCGATTGGGATAGTAATAAAAAACATTCTGTACAATATGCATGACTAGTAATTTGGACAGTGTTGAAAATCAGTACTTCCAACTGTTCAATTCCTCTTTGAGAAATAATTCTTTGATTTGTAAAACTACTCAGTACGGCCCTGACGCCGACAAAAAATCAACTAAAAGTCACGCATTCATTACGTGGAAATTAGCATGTCGGATATCAACAAGAGGTCCCGTGCAATTCATAAATCATGTTAAGAACACGAGCAGTTATTTCGAGAACATTCCAACCGTCGCGCGCAATTCCTAGCAAGTGGTTATACGGTGACAGTGACCAATCGAAAACGCTTAATTTAAAACGAGAAGCCACATTCGAAACGGTTCCGGCTTCTCGAGCCTCTTTCGCTTTCCGAACTTCAAGCAATGCAGAGCACAGCGCTTCGCATATCAACAGCCGAGGTATAACCTCTAGCGTTCAGAGCTACTACACGGTAAAAGGCACATAACTATAATCAAGTAAAATACATTAAACAAAAGCAAGCAACCAGTGAAATCATTCTTAAGATACAGGAGGCTTCAAAACTGTAAGCTCCATGTATTTAAATTAACAATATATTATCGATGACACGTGTTTGTTTCATTTACTGTAAAAATACTAATTCACGGCGATAAAAGGCAGTAAACCCGTTAGCCTACAGTAGTAAAAAGACAGATCGAGCTAGCGATTACTGAGTTATCAAAGGATTCAACATCTCTACGCGGTAAAACTACGCCGTCCTAGAGCAAGTATATCCGAGGCAAAAGAGGTTCCGGCGGGGAAACTGTCCACACCTCATCACACAGCATACCTACAAGCCCTATTACGCCTGGTGGGGTCGGCGCGGTCACTCCGGCTATACTTCTCAGACTACTCATCTCCGCAGCATTAATCCTATTTCATGCTTCTTCTGCCAAACCCAACATTTACTACCATACATAAGTGTAGGAACCAACAAACCTCTATGCATAGCCAGACGTGCCTTATTTGACACTTTCTGGCTATTCATAAAGCTATGCAGTGCCCCTTTCATTTGTTTTCCTGCCCACACCCTTCGCTCAATGTCACTGTCATACTTTCCATCTCTCGCAAACTTTGAACCCAAGTACACAAATTCATTTACTTGTTCCACTCTTTCCCCCTAAATCGAAACTCCACAGTTTGTCATGCTTTCTTCTCTTTCAAAAAACCATTTTTATCCCTTTGATTTTTAGGGCATAATGCATAACATTAAACATCGCCTGCAACTTTTCTTCAGATGATGCTAATTTGAATATTCGAATAAACAAACGCATAAACTCTTCGAGTTACTGCAAAAAAAAGATAACTCACATTCCTAGAATTTTGAGAAAACGCTGTTTAAAATGGAACGAAAAATCAAAATCGAAAAATCAAATTGTGTATAAAACAAAAACTCTTACAAAAATGCATGTTTTTGCTTCTTCTACTTTTATCAGAGCTCTCGTACATGATCGTCGGTTATTCGTACTCTTGACCTGGCCTTTCTTCAAAACAATGTAGCATTTAATATAAACTTTCGCTCTGACTCTCTTCATACTTTCTGTTGTTTTAACTCCACTACCAGCAAAACACATAATCAGTTCTCTTTTGGATGAAGTCGAGCGGATTAAGAAATCATGAGTTTCTGGTTGGGAATGAAACAGTGGAATGTAGATTTGAGTTTTATTATATGATAAAATTATACGTAATGAAAAGAGGTTTTTAGTAAAAAGGGCCTTTCACCCGTTGTCGCAGGCACAAGACACAATAATATTGTAGTTTTATGCGTATTTTAATGTTTCGTGGCACACAAGGGAAATAATTTTTCCCCAATCAGTGCCAACAGAGCTTTTAACAGGGTCATTCCCAAAAGAAAGTCACTTGTCCCTCTGTTCCGCTTCATCCCTAAGGAAGACACGAATTCGCATTTTTTAGCCACACACGCGCACTGCGTTAAAAATCTCCCTTGGTGTGGTTGAGTGGCAAAGTCTCTTTGACATTATCACGCAGTAAATTTTAATAATGTACCGAGTGATATTAGAATTAAAAACTCTCGGGATAATTTTTCGAGGTTAATTTATGAAAACGTAGCAGTTGGTCCTCTTACAAAAATTTATGACGGTTCTATTTTTTACGAATTGCAGCCATTTTTCGGGTCCACTTTTCGTTGTCATTACGAAACAAAAAACTCAGTTTGGTAATTATTTGTAAAGTGAGAACATTAAGATGATTGTGTTGTTAATTTTCTTCAATTTTTTAAATTGTTGCATGCATAAGCGTTCCTTTCAACTTTTGAATGATTAATGCACAAATAGCACAGTGTAAATAAAAAATAAATGAATCTCGACAACCGCGTGTGTGAAATTGTACACAAACACAAACACACACACACACACACACACACACACACACACACACACACACACACACACACACACACACACACACACACACACACACACACACACACACACTCACACATTAAGGATATTCTTCTTTTTATAGTGCATCTCCTATCGGAGGTTTGCTATCATCACAGCTATCCGGACCTTATTGACTGCAGCTCGGAACCAATCCTTTAGGTTTTTAAGACAAGACACACGGCGTCTTCCAATATTCCTCCTTTCATCAACATCTCGAAGGCTTGTAGCTTGTCTGTGTGATTCTTTTTGAGAGTCCATGCCTCCACTCCATACAAAAGCGCGGAAAACACGTAACAACGCAGCATTCTCATCCTAAGTCCAATCTTGATATCTCGACTGGTAATCAACTTTTTCATTTTCGTAAATGTTGACCTGGCTATCTCTATTCTCGTTCTTATTTCTCTTGTTCGGTCACCAGATTGTTCTATCCAAGCTCCCAAGTATTTGTATGACTGCACATTCTCTATTAAGATGTCTGCTACTGACACGTTTACATGGTTGTGATTTTGGGAGAACTTTGTAACTACCATTAACTTGGTTTTCTTAAGATTTATCTTTAGACCGTATTCGTTACATCGATCATTTAATTTCTCTAGATGTTGTATGTATCTTTGATTGCTCGTTAACAAGACGGTGTCATCAGTATATCGCATATTATTTATAACTTCTCCGTTAATAACTATCCCTACCGATTCTTCTTGCAAGGTTTCTTTAAAAATGGCTTCGCTGTACAGGTTGAATAGTATTGGCGATAGGATGCATCCTTGTCTTACACCACGACGGATTTCCATTTTCTCTGTTGGTTGGTTTTCTCACATCGCCTTAATCAATGTTTTCACTGACGAGTAGCTGATGTAACTTACAGTAGGTATATTCGAGGTTAAACAAAAACAAGAGCGGTTTTTATTTCATAACGTCGGCGTAAAATCTCAATTACTCACGAAAATCTTTATCTAATTGACCGCAATTAATTTAATATAAATCCCGCACCTTAACTATGATTAATCGACTAGTTTCTTTTCGGAAAAATACGCAGGAAACAATGCTGGAAAAAAATTTAAAGGCAACTCGCCGCGCGAACCCGGTACAGGTTATTAATCTTGATTCAAACACCATCAAAGTGATTTATTTCATTTTAATTGAATCGAATAAAACATCCCCCGCTGACTAAAAGAAGGAGCGCTTTGAGAAAAATCAAGAAAAATGAGCTTGCAAATATTTTTGTCAATACGAAAATTTAATTATCTTTTATTTAAATTGAAATAAATAATGGAAACCTGCCCATCCGGAAAAATAAAAACTGGCCGATGTTGGCTGCTTTGGACGGCTTTCTCTCGGTGTTTTTGAATCAAATAAATGTTAACTTAAAATATTGTGCAGGATTATTTATTGTTGCAAACAACGCTGAAAATCAGCTGGAACTGGTCACGTATAAGCATAGACTTATTATCAGAGGAGACGGAACAATTTACTTTTAAATATGATCATACGTTACCACTTTCTGGGCGATTGTATGACCTTGATACGGACGAATGTAATGTGTTGTGCTGTGATGTTGCCTGCTCTCCAGTTATAGCAAGAGATTTGTGATTGTTATTGAATAGTCCATAGTATTTGTTGAATTATATTTGTCACAATATTGTGACCATAATGCTATCTCTCATTAATATTTCATGAATTATAACAACCCGAATAATACAACGCCTTTTTATGGAATGTTAAACTATTGAACTATTTCATCCCGTTAGTGTTTACTACGAAATCGGTTATTATTAGTAGCGCTGTTGCCGGAGGTGTTGCAACGAGATTTTGGAGTATTATCGGTAATATTCAGCATATTTTTGATAAAATTTAGTGGAAGAAATGATTCGTCATTGCCAAGTGTGTAAAAAACCGGACTTTTTAGCCCCAGTGTATATTTTCACAAATAAGTTGGCATATCTCATTGTTTACTATATTTTCATCCAGTGGTGTAGCGATGACGATTTCAATATTAAAATAGACAGATATTATTTTAAGGCGTAAAACACAAATCTGAAAACCAAACGATAAGGAAATCGATACTTTTCAAAATATTCTCAAAAAAGGTATTATCCTTCTTCCGTTGTTATTTAAAAAACTATATACCGTCCTGATCCATTTTATAGTAGTATTTCATAAGAAATCTATACATCACCTCAAATTTAATCCAATCGAGAAATCAAGGAGTCAGGAAACCCAGAGTAAAATATTTTAATCTTTTCCTTTAGGTTACTCAGTTGTTATTAATACTTTTAGTAGGCACTTGATAAAAAAACTGAGTATCACCCATTCATAAATATATTCTCATAAAAAACTAAATATTACCCGATGGATATATTATTATTTTAAAAAAACAGCACGTCACTGATTACCAGCGTGGCCGTAACTCCACAATAATGTTAATGTTACATATTTATGCGTATAACCAACCAGCAATTTTGTTCTTAAAAACTAATGACTAAATCTAAATCATCACCTACTGGTACTTCCTAGTTTCTATCTCACCACTTACTTGATTGTTGTGATTCCTACTTTATATGCACTAATCACTTCACAGCATTAATTAAAAGGGCTTTATTTTTTTTAATATTTTCTTTTTATCTTGATTTTCCAAAATCTGCAACACTTTAATGTGGTGGGGATACCCGTTTTATTTATTATGGCATACTATTCGGTCCTGCTTCTACTCAAATTTTTCCAGCCCTTAATTTTCATTGTTTTAAGATCGCACAATGTCTGCGCTCTCTATCAAGTTGTCTAGTTTAAAATTCTTTCTTGATCGCCATGTTTCATCTTCGTTTTGTGCTGGTCAAAAATTTGCCTCAAGATTTTTCGTTCGAAAGTTCTCAATAGTAGCTCATCTTTCGTGGTTAAGGTCCACGCTTCACATTCATATGTAACAACAGGCCTGATGATGAATGAATGAATGAATGAGTAAATAGGAGTTGTGGAAGAGGTCTAATTTTTTTCCCTAGGCACTTTGGCATTGTCTTCTTTTTGTACCTTTCCAGCTACTTAGTTTAGTCCCAATTCTTCAATTCCCCTGTTAAGGAGTAGAAGCTAATGTACTGCTATTGCCCCAGGTGGATCACTCTCTTGGTCTTGTATACAACTCAGGTAGTGTCTGCATTGGGCGGTGGCTTAACATTCGAAGATAATATGAGTGGCTGCTGATCCTCCTCATTACATAATCTGCATATTGGTTCTGTGTCAAACACGCCTATATTGTGCAGATGTTTCCTTATAGACCAGTATCAAGTACAAAGTTTTTCCCTACTTAGCGAGAGAAATTTTTCTGCCTGCTTAGGTGAGGGTTCTTTCAGCATTAACTTGCTGTGCCTAGTTTCCTCTGGCTGTGCCTACTTCAGCTGATGCTGAGAGTGGACCCAGCCATTGATCGCTGCTTTAACGCTGACCTTGGCTATCCCTATTATTGGTTCTGGCCCAATAAATGGTGTTCCAGAGCCCCGCCTAGCTAGTTTTTCCGCTTCTTCGTTAATGCCTGATAATACTTTTATATATTTTTAATTTAGATTTTCTGTTTAGAGCTCTTTACTTTATTAGCTCTCTCCAGGCGAAATAACAACGGTTTCCACTGATCACTCTTACCTGAATTTCGCTATTGATAGAGAGTTCGATTGATTCATTTGGGACCCCAAATAAGAGAATTTTCCTACGTGCTCGGATTTATACTGGCATACTGGCTCTGTTTATTATTTTTAAACAGCGCTGAAAATCCGTTCGACCCGTTCGACTTTTAAGTCGCTATGCAACATACAGCTCCGAGCTTTCCAAAAGTTTTCCTTTTCTTTGGCAGCTTTTTATATTTTTCGGTAGAAATTGATCTCCGCCAGAAGGAGATTCAGGTACATTATAGTAAATTTATTATTGTTCGATGCCGCAAGTTCTTCTTTTAAAATTTAAGTAATTCATCGTTGAATACATAATCACAGTAAGTTTAGAAATTAATAAAGTTGCGAAATGTTCCGGCAAAGGAAACGAGAAAAATAACATCTCATAGAACGCGGTTAAATTCGCAAATTTTTCAAAAAAGTTCTTTGTTTGCTTTATTTAGTCAACATGTTATTCGAATAATTTCTTCTTAACGTCTTAACTCCACTTTATCAAATTGGGTTTACTGAAAAGCTTGTTCCTAAAAATGTTTTATTACTTTTTATTTATTTCGTTTAATAGAATGTTTTTGATTAACTTTATTTTATGTAGCAGAGATATTTTAGAGTCTCAAGGTGGGTGTTCGATGTCGTGTATTGTTTATTCAACTTACACTCAGAAACGTTTAGACTTTAATAGCTCAGATTTGGTGGGTGAACTCAGAAAAGATCGGAGTATTAAACGAATATATTTAATTTTAAAAATTATGATTTTTTTTGTCGATAATAATTAAAGTGAATACGCCAATACATGCTTCTGTCTCACTTTAAACGAAAGATCCATGGAAATAGTTAAATTGAATTATGAATTTGGCGGCAAATAGTCAGATTCAAACATATAGCTATAAATAGTTCCTACTTCCAACATTCTTAGTTTAGCAGCTTACGGATAAAAAGCGCCATTGTATATTTCATTCATTTCCAGTGCCACTTTAATTATCTATGAATTAATTTGGAATGTAATTTTAATAAAATCATTGAAAATATATTCGTAATTTGGGAAAGGATGAAAAATAAAAGTCAATGTATCCATTTTCTTACTGATAATAGGTCCATCAGTGGGGATTTCTCTAAACTCCCTACTAAGGGGGGTGCAACTATTTGGCAGATAATTAATTCAATTTTCGCAAAACTAAAACATGAATTTTCATTAAATTTTGGCAGGTGTTCATGGCAAACAAAGATCCATTTACTGATCTCATAAAAATCGGTTCCTTCCCAACGACATTTATTTCTCCAACAAAATACTTATGAACCTTCATAAATCAAACTGTTATTAGGATTAAAAACTATTAAATGCAATATTTGTAAAAAAATATTGAGCCACTCGGTATACTTTTTCATTTAAAGCAGCGTTCTAAAAAATACATCTCGTTTAAAGTCAATTTAAAGTACTGTCTTTTTTAAAAATTCTCCCAACTCCAGCTATTATACCATCGGATTTGTTCCGGGAAAGTGTGGATAAGTCTCGAAAGCGACGATCCCAATGCACAAATATACGAATACACGAAACAACGTAACAAGCTAGATTGAATCGAAAAGCAACTCTGGTGCGAATTGCCCATAAGATATTTACAAGGGCAATCTTGAAGTTGAGTAAACTTCCTGGCACCGAAAACGTTTCCGCAGCCTCCAGCTTGCGGCTGCATGGATTATGCATGGAATTCACAAATAAAAAAAACGCGATTACTTTTTTGAGATACAAAAAACCAAAAACTTCCGTCGATAGGTTGACCTTTATTTAGATAAAACCAAATGATAAATGAAATGGCTGTATAGTTCTGCCATTATCAATTACAGAACAACAGTTATGCAAGGAGTAATCTCAATATTTAATATATACGCACGGCACTCGTACCAAATTTAGAAAACAAAAAATGTTTACTACCCTTATAAAATCCGGTATAAATCAAAGAAAGCGTCTGTCCACCTTAACTTGATTGAAAAAAATTCTCAAACTAGGTTATTCAACTAATGGGAACAGCGAATCATAAGGTTAAACGCACTGAATTTGTCGAGGGGTGTAACTCGGAAGAAAAGCTATAAATCATCTTGTATATGTTTAAAAAGTTAGTCTGTGATATTAGTGGCGTAGTGTGGTGTGCTGGATTAAAAAATTTCATTAAATAAATAAAAATATGGCGTTTTGAAGACTATGGTCTAATGAAAATATTAAACTTGCACAGTGAAGTGAGAATAAAGACAGATATGAATTTAACAATAAAGATTTAGACAAAGGTATCTCCGACTATGGCAGATCAAACAATATTGTCGATAAGGGTTCGAACCGAACCTTATTTTAGATTTTAAATACACGGAACTTCCAGAGTTAAAATCGTGTCAAAATCTACCATGTTGGATTTAATTTCTAATTTATTTTCTATTATTATTTTTAACAATTTAAAGTTCCAGCGTATTGATTCAGAATACATGATTTGATCGTCAAATGCCTCCTTTAAACCGATGATCAGTTATTTGCATTATCCAAAAATGAGCTGTTGGCAATGGTAAATGTTATGCATAATGCCCTAAAAATTAAAGGGATGAGAGTAAATGTACCGAAGCAAGACAAAAGTAATGATTTTTTTAAAAAATATATAGCATGACAAACTGCGAGGTCCTGATTGAAAGAGTGAAACAAGTGAGTGAGTTTGTATACTTGGGTTCAAAGTTTGCGAGAGATGGATGGTATGATAGTGACATTGAACGAAGGGTGTTAGCAGAGTAATATATGAATGGGGCATAACTTTATGAGCAGCCAGAACGTTGAGTAGTCTAAGAAGTATAGCCGTAAGTATAGCTCAGATTGATAAAGTAAGATAAGGAAATGCTGTGATGTGAAAGAAGATGTGGTTACAAAAATAGATAAAGGAATGCGTAGAGGGATGGATGAAGGAAGTTTGACGAAACAAATTTATAAGGCGAGTGTGAATGGACGGAAGTCGGTAGAGGTCGACCTCGGCGAACATATCTCAATCAAATCGACATTGTTTTGAAATAAGGCCCGGTCAAGAGTACCAACAACCGACCAGCATATATTAGAGCACCGATAAAAGTAGAAGCGAAAGATGTATGCAAGAACCGTACCCTACGGGAAAAATGATGTATGTTTTTAGGGAAATTTAAATTAGCACAATTGGTAGGCCTGTTTTTAATCTGCAGCATTTTTTAATTGGAAAATTTAAAAATAAATGGGTCATCTACGGCGACGTCAAATATTATTAATAAAAATCTCTTATTTTATAAGTAAAGTGTTAAAGCCTAGTTGCGTTTAGTTATAGTTAAGCTAAATCGCCGTTTTGTTGCCTTCAAATATTATTTTTCCCATGAGATGGAGATAGAGCACTCAATAAAGGCGCTTGAATGTTCACAAAACGACCAACACGCTGACGTTTTAACAAGAGCAAAAACAACTATAACTTAACGAGATAAGAGCGTCTTGGCGCGCCAATAACATTTTTCGACGAAGATGTTATTTGTGGCAAACATCATCGCCACTTTGAAAGTGACATCAACCACCATAACCGAGGGTAACGCTCCCTCGCTGTAGATTCTTTTATCGTTTATAACCTGAAATCAATTTCCCAGTAACCGGCAAACGTCCTGCGAAATTTTTATCTGGCGCATTTACTCGATTCCTCCGAATGGGCCATTGTATATTGAAGATGGCCAACAATGTGTCTAAGTTGGTACCCGATTTCTCGGAAATAATGCGACCGTTTTCATAACTAGACAGTAAAATATAACGGTTTTTGTGATTGTTGATGTTTTTTTTATTTTTTTTGGAAGAATCCACAAATGGGTAGTATTTTTTGCGCGTCCATCGAATTGATATCGAATGTCCCGACCTCGACAGATAAAAATGAGTATTGGTGACCAAATAGGTCTGGAACATGTAACAAATCAGTCGATTTCGATTCATCTCACACAAGTAGTATGTTAAAGATAAAAAACAAATTTGTAGGTAATCGATCGTTATTAAAAGGATTTAAAACTCTTCTTATAATATTATTTAAAGTGGTAGACAAGACCCAATTCGTTGGCATCACACTTACACAGAGGAGAAGACTAATTCCAGATAAAGGGTTTCACAATTGACATTTTAACCTTCATTTTTCCGCGCTGTCATTCTGTCGAAAAACATATGTTTTTAACGTCAAGGATGATTGTATTTGCCAAAACCTATGTGTTTACTAAGAGAAGTATACAATTTAGTAAAAATTTTGAAATTTGAACGTTATTTAATTTAATATTTTATATTGAAAGGAATTTAGATATATTTCTACCATTGTCGTCAATTTTTGTTTATAATGCTGTTACTTCAAGTAGTCGATGCATCGTGGAGGGTGTAGCTGTTCTTGCAGCAAACCACATTGTTGTTTGTGGTGTCAAAGAAAAAAAGGATGATAAGTGGATAATCATATCTTATTGTTTGCAGACCAGTGCTATTAAAAGTGATCCTCGTGAAATCAATGGACGACATGACTTCAATGATAATTATAAGTATTTATTTACTTTTAACTTCAATAAAAATAACCAACAAGAGAACTTGCCTGACTTCTTTCAATAAGTTTTTCATATCTTTTCGTCTCCTCTTCTATCTTCAGACTGTTGGACTTTGTTATAATGCTGGAGACAGGTAAGTTTTTACTTGGTATAGCAGTGTTTTTTTAGGTGAAGTTTTTAATAGCCCACATATTGATAGGTAATTCTATTAACCACATAAAATATAGAAAACAAAATACCAACAATCACTAGCGAGTTATGGAATATTTCTCAAAAAAATGTTTGAAACAAACTCTTATGTTTTTGGTAACTCTTTTTCCTATTTTCAGTTTTCTTTCTACCAACCATAGTCACCATTCCCGATTCTCTAATATGCTCAACCCTTTAACCCTCATTTGGGACATAAGTCGAATTGGGGTTTTTTTATACACTGAGGTACACTCCAGGTACATATCAATTTGCTCTGCTGGTTATTTTCACTATTAACAAATTCTTTGTCACTATTAAACAACTATAATCTTCGCGCATATGCGCAGGGTATATAAACACAAAGCAATCACACCTGCTCATCACTTGATATTGATGCGAGTTTATTCCGTCAGATGGCGTATTGCTTAGCATTAAAGGACAATAAATACGATGGAAATGTCACTAGCTGCCACTTTACTGTTGTAGTGATTGTGTAGCGAAGTCTCGTACTTCCTCGCGTATCGTTTGATATCCTCAGCTACTATTGGAATTCCTAGATCCCTGCGTAGATCGTTAATAAAATGGGACCATCGTTTAGTATCTCTATCTGGCGAATATATTCTCTTCTGTATTAAGAATTATTTTGTTATTTAAGTACAATAAGTATAAAGATTTAGAGGCGGAAGATCAAGCTGGATTTAGAGCCGGTCGGTCCACAGTAGACCATCTGTACTGTGTTTCACAACTGATTGAGAAAAAAACCGCAATCAAGCAAGACATTCATTTGTTGTACGTGGACCTGCAGAAAGTATATGACAGTATACCTCTCACAAAATTGTGGAAAACTCTAGAACAAACGAACATCGCAAATGGATTGATAAAAGCCGTCCAAAAAATCTATGACAAGAACGAAACAAAAATTAAAATAGGACGAAATATCTCCAATGGGTTCACTGTTACAAAAGTTTTAAAACAGGGATGCTGTCTTTTGAAGACACTTTTTAAAATTTATTTAGAATAGGCCCTCAAAGTGTGGAAACAAAAATCGTAATAGCATAGGATCATGATGATTTAAGCTATATGACTCGAAAACTTATAGAAGAGTACAAGAAACGGGGCCTCGAAGTCAACATAAAAAAAACAAAGTGCATGTGCATTGGTGGTCTAGCACAAGACATTGACTTGGATGATGGAACAAAGATTAAACACTGCAAAGAATATAAATACTTGGGAATGAAGATAACACACGATGGGCTACTCGACACAGCAATCAAAGAACGAAACACACAAGGTAGAAAAGTTATCTCTATGATGAACGGAATGAACGGAAGAATATATAATACCATCCTTAAAAGCATTATAACCTACGGTAGTGAAACATGGCAAATAAAACAGTCTACAGAAAAAATGCTAATAACAACTGAGATGGACTTCTGGAGGAGATTTGCGGGTAAATCAAGAAAAGACAGAAGAGACAACGACAGAATAAGAGATATAATGGTTGCCAGACATACGATTATTGATGATATAAGAACAAAACAGTTAATATCGTCCAAAGAATGTCAGACGATAGGTTACCAAAACAAATTTTGACATGGACACCCCAAGGGAAGAAAGGAAGAGCAAGTACAATATTAGTCTTTTAGTAAGATTTTCGAAAAGCCACTATAGCTTCAAAACGTCCAAGAAATATTTGATTCGGCAGTTGTCGCGTTAAAATAAATATTCTGTACGACAATCTCAAACGTTTGGTTTTTGATTTGCTATCCTAACCAAAAAATGCAATCAAATTCTGTGCTTTGTAATTCTTTTCATTGAATATCGTTTAACCCATTTACTGATAGTATAATTAAATTATAATGCCAACACGTCTGCCGAATTGCAAGAGTCGATACTATATTCAACATAGTTTCATATTTTCATTAGCGAGTAATTCCGCCTGCACACACCGACTAATAATTAAATCCGTTAATAAAATCGTATATTTAATTTTCTAATTTTAGGGAAAACATTTATTTTTAATTAATGGCAAAGTTTCACCGCACATAAAATATATTTCTGTGGCATTCGATAAACAGATCATAAATATCAAAATACTGCTATTCAGTATAGTGTTAACAAAGCACGGTTATTTACATATGTAACATGGAATATTATTAAATACAATATATAATCTATTTCGTAGCATACTGTCCTCAATTTCGATGGGTGGTAATAATAAAATCTAGAATACCACTAAATAAACATAATTACCCACAGGGGAACAAATTTTGACATATTTTAAAATGTAGTGTTAAATTATGCGTTATTTAATCCTATCTACACTTTTGGTTAAATAAATGAAATCTATCTGTCCAATTGCTTATAGACATACATACATATAGTCACGCCTTTTTTTCGTAGGGGTAGGCAGAAACCACTTCCTTCCACTTCCGCTACGGTTCTTACAGACATCTTTTGCTTCCTCTACTTTCATCAGTGCTCTCATACATGCTCTTCGGTTGTTGGTACTCTTGACCTGGCCTTTCTTCAAAACAATGTTGATCTGATCGAGATCGATGTTCGCCGAGGTCGACCTCTACCGACCTCCGTCCATTCACACTCGCCTTATAAATTTGTTTCGTCAATCTTCCTTCATCCATCCTTTCTACGTGTCCAAACCATCTGAGCATTCTTTTATCTATCTTTGTAACCACATCTTATTTTACACCACAGCGTTCTCTTATCTCACTATTTTTTACTTTATCCAACCGAGTCACTCCAGCTAAACTTCTCAGACTACTCATCTCCGCAGCATTAATCCTATTTTCATGCTTCTTCTGCCAAACCCAACATTCACTACCATACATAAGTGTAGGAACCGACACACCTCTATGCACAGCCAGACGTGCCTTTTTTTACACTTTCTGGCTGCTCATAAAGCTATGCAGTGCCCCATTCATTTTCCTGCCAACACTCTTTGCTCAATGTCACTGTCATACTTTCCATCTCTCGTAAACTCAAGTACACAAATTCATTTACTTGTTCCACTCTTTCTCCCTTAATCAAAACTTCACAGTTTGTCATGCTTTGTTCTCTTTTAAAAACATTACATTGATTTTTAACCCTTTGATTTTCAGGGCATCATGCATAACATTAACCATCGCCTGTAACTTCTTTCCAGATGACGCTAATATGACTTGATCATCGGCGTAAAGAAGGCATTTGACGATCAAATCATTCATTTTTAATCCATACGCACTCTCTTTCAAATCTTTTAAACAATCGTCTATGTATAAGTTAAACGGCCATTGCGAAGCCACACATCCCTGTCTTACACCTTTTCCACAATAGACCTTCTGACTTTTAGACAAGAATTTTTCGACTATACTTCGTAATGAAAAGACCTGCTCATAGCAGCCGAACAAAAATTCGTTAGCGCCAGTTGGTGATTTTTTTCGGCCAATTTAGTAACTATGCAGGAAGCTTGGATAAGATTAATAACTTCCATCATGTTTTAAACTGCTGGTCACCTAATTAGCAACCCTACTTTGCAAAAGATCTTCATTTTGTTTTAAACACTCTCTTTAAGATGTTGCTTTCATCATTTAAATTCAACAGTTACCCAAAAATTAACGAAATTTTTTGGTACCTAGACGTCGTGTTCGAAAACGCTACTGCACAGTGGTACTAACAGTAGCTGGTGGTACTATTACATTCATTTAATTTAGATTTTAAGTCTCACTTTTATGTGTTACTTTCATTCTTTTCATCCAACAGCCAATTAAAAACCCATAAAACTCCTTTGTACCTAGACGTCGTGCTCATGAAACGTTTTTGTGCAAAAAATTCCTGACGTCTGTGAGTAAGTTACTTACAGTACATTATACAGGGTGGCCAACGGAAAACGAAACAGCCATTTGCAGGAACCTCGTCAACATTTTAGAAAAACGCTTATGTATTTCCAGTTCTTTTGTACGGAGTCGAGAGCTGGACACTAACAGAAGCCACGTCTACAAGCTTTCGATATGTGGTTGTACAGAATGCTAAGAGTAAGTTGGGTGGAGAATATCACAAACGAGGAGGTGCTTAGAAGAATGCATAAAGATACAGAAGTGGTCAATATTGTAAAACAACGAAAACTTGAATATTTCGGACATATCATGAGACACCCAGAAAAGTATGACATTCTACATCTTATAATGCAGGGTGATATTAATAGTAAGACGCCCCGGCAGACGAAGAACTTTCTGGCTCAAAAATCTCAGACAGTGGTTTGGTCTCACCACTATACAACTTTTCCGAGCGGCTACCAACAAAATAATGATTGCAAACATGATAGCCAGAATGATCGCCAACGATCGTTAAACGGTTATGGCACCTAGAAGAAGAAGAATTGTATCTGAATAAAACAAAGCAATTTGGTCATTTAAGGAATAAAAAGGTACCAGGTAATGGTATAGGTACAATTTCTCCATGGGGATGATTGTATACTTCTGTTAGTTAGTGTTAGGTTGTTTAATAAATAACAACTATTTAAAACAGTAAATTTAGTAAAAACGAAGAAAACTTAATATCTTAGATTAAATACCTGATTTAAATATTTACCCAACTAACTTTACCCCTTTCAAAGTATTTTATTTTTCAATGTTTCAATGAAATCTGATACCAATATGTTAATATTAGGGTTAGGTTAGGTATCAACTGCGACCATTGATGGGTCTATTGTGGCTCACCCCAAGAGATTACAGTTCACCGCACAATCCAGCCCTTCTCACGAAGTTCATGGTTGTATAGGGTAAGTTTTTCTTGAAATCGGTAGTTTCTTAGTCGGTGAAACCAAGTATGTTGAACCTCGTATGTGTTCAGAAGTTTCGTCTTCCACATGGTAGTCCGTTTGTTGGTTCAGACCTATCCATCCGTGGTGGTATATTAAACGACAGTGTCCTGTAAGCAGTACCGTTAGAATTCGCAGGTCATACCTACTAAATTCCAGGCACTGCTTGGTTGTGTGTTTCCCGAGGGTTCGCCTTCTAATGTGTCAGACCAGTGCGTGAGTCTTTTTCTCTTTGCCTAGTCCCAAATAATGTTTTTAATATCAAGATCTAAACTAAACGTTACACAGCACAACACTCTTCTTTAAGGCTTAAAGGACTTTATTGTATTAAAGGGTTTATCTCAACAATATAATCTGCTTCCAAGAACAGCTCCAAAACGACTACGTATTTACAAAAAGCTGTATAGTATATACTTTAGCAACAGCAGGATTGTCTGAACATGAACAAACCGGTTTTCTTTGAATATTTTTCCATTTTATTAAAGAATATAAATAGTTCTCGCTAAATTCCGTTACATCAACACATGTCGAGTTCGAATTGAAAACAGAACTTTACTACTGGTGCAGATTCACATACATACATTAAATGCAATTGTCTTTTCATTTAAAGAGGACAATCTCGTAAATCGCGCTCAAGTAAAATCGGAACTAGATGCTTTGTTGGCACATAAATAATTTGGACGGCGAAATTCCGTTGAGGAAATAAATTTTTATAGTTTTTGTGATCTTTCGATATTAGACCGTTTAAAATAAATTTGGGATCGAATAGCGTGCTAATACGGAGTGTTTTTTTTTAAACTTTGTAGTAACTGTTAACATGAAAGTAATTTAGTTGAAGAATTATGTTTGTCTCAGTCTTGTAATTTATGTTTAAAATGTGATAAACGTATCTTCTTCGCCAAGTGGCATCTCCGCGGCGGAGGTTTGCAATCATCATTACAATCGCAACTTTTGAGGCAGTTGCTCTAAAAAGTTGTTTGCAGCTGCAACCAAACCAATCTCTCAGATTTATTAGCCATTAATTTTGTACTTTTTCTATGCTTCTTCTGCCTTTTATTTTCCCTTGCAATATTAGTCGTAAGAGGCTGTACCTTTCGCCGCGCATTATGTGTCCCAAATACTGTAGCTTTCTCTCCTTAATTATACGTTCAACTTCTTTTTGTTTACCGATTCTTCTTAGCACTTCGATGTTAGTAACATGATCTACCCACGAAATTCTTAAGATTTTTTTATATATCCACATTTCGAAAGAGTTAAGCAGTCTCATTGCATCTGCATTTAGCGTCCATGATTCTGCACCGTAGTAGAGCACACTGAGTACATAACTTGTTGCCAATCGTAGTCCCAGGTCTAACGTCAAATCTCTGCTACATAGTACTTCTTTTATAGTTTCAATTTTCATTTTCTGAAGTATAGTCATTGTTTTCAGTAATAAGCATACCTAGGTAATTGTATCTTTTTTAACCTGTTGACCTCCAACCATTAAGATTTTATTTGTGTTGTTGTTCTTACATATTTTTATATGCTTGGTTGTTTTGATATTGAGGGGCAGTCCGTAAATCTTACTAAACCTTATTAATTTGGTCATAACTCTTTCTAAATTCTCCAAACTATTGGCTATTATTACTGTGTCGTCGGCATATCTGCTGTTGTTAATCTGAACTCCATTCACCGTTATATCGCCGTTCCCATTTTCTAAGGCTTCTAATATAATTTGCTCGTAATACGCATTAAATAATAATGGCGATAATACGCAAAAAATGGCTCTTGATAGAGATTGGTCCTTGTAGTGTCAATCTTGAGAGTAAATGGGTGAGACTGATCAGCGAGATGAGCTGTTTATCAACCGAATGGATGGAATCTAGAAGACGAAAAGAATGCCTTGGTACTGAACCCCAAATGTGCGAGCAATACTCTAGTAGAGGTCGGATTTGAGCCTTGTACGTAGTCAACAGTTGATCAGGAGTAAAAAGCTTTCTAGCTTTCCACAGAAAACCTAGCCTCTGGCTTGCTGACTTTGCAATGTTAGCAACATAGTCATGCCAAGACATATTATTAGACACCGTGACTCCCAAAATCGAGATGGAGGGACTTCATGGGTATTTCCGGGCATTGTGATGGAATGATTAGAGGAATTCACTTTCTTGGAAAACGTGGCGCTTTGTGTTTTCTGGGCGTTGAACTGAACAAGATTGTTGGTTCCCCACCCGACGATTGCTTCAAGATCTCTATTGATGGAGTCAACTTGTTCCTGCCCGAGTCTAATTGTATTATTAACCGAAAGTTATCGATAGGATGTGAAAGTTGAGACAAGTGTGCTGTCTTCTGCGAAACTGTAAATGGGGTTCGTGGTGGTTTTCAAGAGGTCGTTGATGTGTAAAAGAAATAGGGTGGGGGACAAGACCTACACTTCTTTTGTCACCTCTAGGTCTCCATTCTAGTAATTTCTTCGAACATCTCCCGTCCCTTGTTCTAGCCACATGCCCATTAATGTCCATTAATAATACTGATATATAATTACGAAAAAAAAAATTAAATTTTACTTTAACTTTACATTTTTTGCGACAGCAATTTTGTTGTCGCCGAGACTAGAAATCAAGAGTGACGGTCGAGTCTTACTGCTGAAAAAGAAACGGAGAACTTATAAATTATCAGCTGATTTATGGCAGAAAACAAAAAGGTAATGTCGGCATTGAAATTAACGTCAAAGAAACAAATTTTTTGTCCGCAAAGATAAGTTTTTGCGCACATAAAAGACTATATATAATTAATAAAGACTCCACTCCGAATGATCCTGACCGTGATTAATGAATTTAACCTCTATAAACTAGCACTAACAACTTCCCGAATGTTTTTACAACTATTTTGTAGGAAGTTGCGTCAACTCTATTTCTGTTTGTCCCCGCGGCGGTTTATCGATCAGTCTTTTGTTTGTCTCGAAGTTACTTCGCCGCAATCTTTTTTGAAAAACTTTTTGTCGGCGATATTTGTCCTTAAGTTCATTAATTTTAAAGATAAATGTTGACGCCGGTGTTCGGAGGACCGTGTACGTATTTTGCTTGCAAACAAAAACTTTCAGTCACTGCGGAGTTGGATTGGTCCTTAGTTTAGCAAGTAGTGAAGAAACCAGCCGAAAATATATTACATATATTTATATAAACAATTATAATCATTTAAGGGAGCTCATTGTTGATATGCGAAAAACTGGTTTTTTACACAACAGTTTAACAGTGTTGGTCCAGGTGGTTCAAAAACGGAATCCATAACCGTTAGCTTGAATGGATGGTGTAGTAACAGATCAAATTAGGGTGGTGATTTTGGACATTTGGGACCATTAGGAACATCTGGGACATTTGGAAGCTAACATTGGAGAACTACTATTTTAAGGCAATCTCTCTCCTCGGTCCTATTACCCTCACAAGGGTTTGGTGGCTGGTTCTGTGGCCTCATGCATCGGGTTGAAGATCTTCCTCGTGACCTTCGTCCGTCGACTTGCCTTGAACCACCAGCTTTTCTAAAACATCCGGTCTTCTGGAGACATGCCCGAAATACCGCACTTTGTTCCGGTTTATTCTCTTGGACAATAGAGGCAATAGAAAGCTACTATTAGTGAAATTGAAGAGGTCTTACTTAAAACAATAGAGGGCTACTATTTGACACATTGTTGAGCTACTATTTAATTAAAACATTTTAGAGCTACGATTTAAGACGACATAAGAGAGCTATATTTTAGACATTACAGATAGATTATACTTATTTGAGGCATTATAGAGCTTCAGACATGAAAAAGTAACTATTTAAGACAATAGAAAGCTATTATTTAAGGCACTATAAAGCTACTATTTAATACAGAGCTACTATTTAAGAAATAAAGAGTTGCTATTTATGACTGGAGAACTATTAATTATTGCATAATAAAGCTACTCTTTAAGATAATAAACGCCTACTATTTAAAATATAAGCTATTATTTAAGACATTAGTTAGCTATTATTTGAGACATTAGAGCTACTATCTGACATTTTAGAGCTACTTTTTGTGACATTAGGAAGTTAAGGCAGATAGCTACCTATTGGAGGCATTATAGAGCTACTACTTTAGACTTTATATAGCTACTATTTAAGACGTTAGAGAGCTACTATTTAAAAAAATTTAAAACTACTATTTAAGACACTTTAAAAGTACTATTTAAGAGCTACCTGCTATTTAAGACATTAAAGAGCAACCATCTAAGACATTGGAGAGCTACCATTAGAAAAATGAAAGAGTTACTATTTGAGACATTAGAAAGCTACTATTTGAGACATAAGAAAGCTACTATTTGAGACATTAATGAGCTACTATTTAGAACATTCGAGAGCTACTATTTAAGACATTATAGAGCTACTATTTAGGAACTAATTTAAGAAATCTAAAATTAAAGCTACTACCACTAGTTTTGGTTGCTCGAAAAACTAATGACATCCCAGACTTATCAGCAAACTGAATAAAGAAACGCTTTTGACATTTGCCCAGAACTTTGATTAACTGAATTTTTGATTATTTTTGCTTATATTTATTTTTTTATTTTGTTTTTATTTTAAGGAAGGTATTCTTTTATTTCATAGGTAATATTTGTACCCGCATAGTTATTTTTAATACATACAGACACAGATCTAATTTGCTTGGGTTTTTAGAATTTTACTCGTAAAATACCTAGTACTAAACGTAGTTATGTTTTGGTTAAATGCATTAAAGAGTTATCAAATGAATTTCTTGTGCTTCTTATTAACAAGCAAAGAAAACGGTTACTTGAAGAAATTTATTAAGAGAAGTTGAGAAGTTAAGAGAAGTTGAGTAAAGTCCAGCAGAATAAGATACGATTAAAGTTAGCTGAGGATTCGTGAAAAAATACTCAAAGATTAATTTAATTAAATGTATTTTGGAAGCAATAAATTAAAATAACTTTGCGCAGAAGTATAAATACTTTGTGTATAAAGGGGTAGTCACAAAAACTCAATCAGTAAATACTATTCTATTAACTTAAATTTAGCTTCTACATCGGTGAAATCTTATATTTTACAAAAACGGCGTATTTTCATAAATAAATAGGATTAATTTTCCAACTGATTAATGAAACGGGTGAAAGCATTTTCCGACGCATTGAATTTCTGCTCGAATCTATGATCCAATCTTCACAGTAGAATAGAAATAATACAAGATGCATAACACGTCAAATAATATCGTTTACGATATACCAGTGCATCGTAAAAGATCTGGCATTCCACATTTCGAATTCAATTTCATTGCTTATATCGCCTTTACGATACTCATACAAATTTTTATACGTAAAACTTTATCTCGCAATCGCCCCTCGGCCGATAAAATAATAACTTACGTAAGATATCTTTTTCGAGTTTGCTTTGCTTCCACTACCGAAACAACCTTCAGCCTCTTTCTCTTTAGTCAAAGTGATGAGTTTAAATTAATGAATCCAAAGCTGAAAGTTTTCGGTAAGCCTCGACGGTAAATTTAATTAAAAACTATGCAACATTGCCTAACCTTAATGTTCTGTAGTTCGGGTAAGTTGGCTAAATGGAGATGTCATCCTTTTATAATTAGCACCGGTGATATTCACATTAAATGAGGTCGGTTACAAGCCACTATCTATTACGAACATTTGCTTTTTCGAAGAATAAAACAAAAATTACAAAACTTTAATCCAGACCAAACATTGAAGGATCTCTACTGCAAATACCTCTACAAGTGTTTGAAATTTAATAGCACCTGAATCAATTAATCATTAATCATCTACATGAAGTTTTCGTATAAAATGCAGTTACTTTAAAGTAGTAGTTTAATACGAGCACTGGAATCACTATACGAGGATTCCACTGCTTGTGTCAGGATAAACTAAGCTTACACGGACTGGTTTAATATTGAAAAAGGTGTAAGACAGGGATGTGGGGCTTCGCCATGGCTGTTCTTATACATAGACGATTGTTTAAAAGATTTGAAAGAGAGTGCGTATGGATTGAAAATGAATGATTTGATCGTCAAATGCCTTCTCTACGCCGATGATCAAGTCATATTAGCGTCATCTTAAGAGGAGTTGCAGGCGATGGTTAATGTTATGCATAATGGCCTGAAAATCAAAGGGATGAAAATAAATGTTAAAGTAATGGTTTTTGAAAGAGAGAAAAGCATGACAAACTGCAAAGTTCTGATTAAGGGAGAAAAAGTGGAACAAGTAAATGAGTTTGTATACCTGGGTTTAAAGTTTACGAGAGATGGAAAGTATGACAGTGACATTGAGCGAAGGGTGTTGGCAGGAAAAAAAATGAATGGGGCACTGCATAGCTTTATGAACTCCTAGGGGTCATTTAGGGTGACTAACTCACAGAAAAGGTAGTTTACTGTTAGTTAGGTTTACTTAAAGCTAGCTAATACTACAGTTTTAGATTGCATGCTTTGATAAATGTCATTAACATGTTGTATACTGGCAACCTTTTTAATGCTAGCAGGTGCATTAAGTTGAAGGGATGGAGAATATGGATTTTTTTTAGTTTCCTATACATTTCTTCTCTATGCTGGGTATATTTTTTACATGCCCAAAAATGTGATCCAAATCACATGTACAATTGCAACTGTCGCATAAGTTCAAATCTACTACATTTATTCTACTGATGTGGGCGGGATAGCAAGCATGGCCAAATTTAAGCGTAGTAATGGTGACCATACTACTTTGGGATAGTTTATAGTTGCTGTACCATTGTTGGTTGGGAATTTCTGGATGTAAAAGTGTATATCTTGTAGGCTTGCTACGACAATATTCGCGCCATAAGTGTCTTCATCTGTTTTCAATTTTATTTTATTTTGATTTATGCATTCATCAATATTGATCTTGTTATGCATGGTTTGTCCACTTTCAACGGCTTCTTTTGCTAAACTGTCTACATATTCATTATGTCGATAACCGATGTGTGCTTTTATCCATACAAACGCTGAGTTAGTTAGTAATTGATATTTCAACTATAAAACTTAAAAGCGCGCTGTGGGATTATTTATATAAATAAATTTGTAAATAAAATGAAATAAAAAAATCATCAAAAGTTTATGCATGAGATCCATTTCTAAGCTGCCTTAGGATTTGAAGGAAATTTATACAAAGATAATATCAGTGGTCTGGGTGCGACCCGAGAGGTCCACACGACTAACTTCCCAGTGGAAAGAATGAAAAAATACCATATGTTTTGTTGTTATAATTATTATTATTAAAATTATTATAAAAAACGATTTCAAATTGTTCTTAACAAATTATAATTGTCATTAACAATATTCTGTTCATGTTAACCGTATTCTTTCAAACTTTTTCTTATCATTTTATAAGCGGGAGCTATTTTTAATTGTTTAAAACAATTCAATTTTTTTTTAATTATGATGATCAATAATCATTTGTAAGTAACAATACCCAATTGTTATAAACAATGCTTGATTTTTACTGATAATAATTTTTCACTGTTATAGCGTCTTAAATACTATTCTTTCAATACTGACATAAGTTTAAATTTCTCCAATTTCTATTTGTGTTTCCTAAAACTATCTTTTTTTATGAAATATTGTCATCATATTTTTCATACAAATATTCCCAACATGCAATAATCATATTATTCAAAAGATCTTAAAATTCTGACATAAAAATAGTATAATTTATAAATTGCAAAATTCAGGTAGTTTATCATTTTTTTCAGTTTTTTGAGTCTCCATAAAAAACATCTCGACCGATTGTACTGAAAATCTAATCAGTTTTAAGTTGTGTAATTATGCGTCGAATGCAGTTGGTCCCACGGCGATATTCTCGAGACAATCGAGACGAAAAATAATTCCGAAAGCACATACGATAACTATTGTTTTCGACTCTGGTGACCTTGAAATGGGGAGATATGTCAATATTCGGGATTCGCAAAATCGGAGTTATTAGTATAAGTTCCCACTGGGTAGTAGGTATAAATTTAAAAGTGTATAATAAATAATTTAAGTTAGTAAACGTTATAGTGCTTCTTAGCACGTATTTAAATTAAATCTAATTCAAAACATTCCATACAACCCATATAGACAGGTCATTAAAAACCCAAAAACAAATGAAATTTACAAGCCATAGAGGCACATTTTAATAGACAATCTTTGAGAACATTTCATATGTTTTTAAACCTCATTTTATATTCGCATTAACGTTAATAATAACATCTAAACAGGGATGTATGATGAACTTAAACCCTTTAAATTTGCTCGTAATGAAGTTCGCTAATTACTCTCACTAGATTTCGTTATGCCGGTAATTCCCCGATTAAAGCAGCAATCCGCTTCTAAACGATTTACATATTATGATGCGAAGGATTTGCTAACCGGTTATAATACACTTATAAATATTTTTATACTCACCGGATATTCCGTCGTAAGTCCACCATTCCTGCCAATTGTCACAACCGACTAAAATACAAAAAAAAACAAAAATTAAACATTTGAAATTTACATTTTCTTTTTGTCTTTTAGTTGCGTGATCCCAGATTTTTCAACCGGAAAATATGCTTTTTACCCCTTGTTCTTTTACCTTGCACTTTTCCATTGATAATTTTGTCCAGTTTTAAATTATATACAGAGTATGACATAATTTTTCTGACCACAGGAATTTGGTTATCCTATTTCTAGTATCCCCCGATTTATTAAAAAACGTGTGATATAAATATTAAGTCTTAGTAAATGTTAAGTTTTTTTTGTGTGCGTCTCTCCAAATATACAGTTGAATAAATTGACCTTTACCCTGACGTGACTACCAATGAACAGTAGTAGACACAAACTTTATATACCTCATCCTTTTCTACTGACAGTAGAAACACATCATACAATATGTACACTTGTCTTTCAAGCGATGACATACGTTTTTTTGCATTTCTAATTATGACCTCTAAATGTTAAAAAGAGATAGCGCCAATAACGATTGATCGGTTGTATTCATAAGAATTTATTTTGACCTCTTATGACAACTGTCATTATTTTGATACATCAAGTTTTGTTCAAAGCGTTTTATCATTTGCAAACAGATAAATTCTATAAAATCGGAATTTTTCAAAACCTCTAATTTGTTATTTTGATTTTACGGTGAGTACAAAATTCCCTGTTTTGCATTTAATAAATATTTTTAGCATAACCTTATATCTTAGACGGTGGCTAAACTTTCGTGAAACGGGAACATTATTTATGGTAGATTTATAAAGTCAACAAAAGTAAGAATTACGTTAACAAACAAGAAGTAAAAAAGATACATGCATGTTAATACTCTTTAGAGCCTGACGATGTTTTCTAAAATACTTAATCTATATTGTATTGTAAATTTCGGAATGATAATCAATGTATGAATAGTGTACATTAAATACCTTCATTACCAATGATTTGATAAATTTTATTATGATAGCCAATTGTTTTTTTTAGCCCTAAATTATGTGCTGTGTTTAATTTAAATAATTTTATTTAAATGAAAGATTCATAGAAATTTCTTCTTCTTCTTAAGTACCATGTCCTACTAGAACATTGGTCACCAACAAGGCTATCCTTACTCTGTCGACGGCAAGTCTGAACAGAGAGCTCGAGTTTATACCAGTCACGTAGATTCTTGAGCTATGATGCTTTTCTGCGGCCCGGCTTTCTTTTACCATAAATTTTTTCCTGCATGATGTTCTGCAGTAATCGGTATTTTTCGCGTCTCATAACATGCCCGAAATATTGCAGTTTCCTTCTTTTGATGGTGGTAAGAATTTCGGTGGATTTATTCATACGTTGGAGTATTACCAAGTTGGATACTTTTTCCGTCCATGAAACTTTTAATATTTTCTCAAAGGCCTCAAGTCGTCTTTCTTCTAATTGTTTATAGTCTAGGCTTCCATACCGTACAGTAGGGTGGAGAAGTTATAACATCTGAGGAGTCGGATTCTTAGCGTTAACTTTAGATCTTTACAGCACAAGACCCTACTTATGTTTTTAAATGCTGCTTGAGCCTGCTTAATCCTTGATTTCACTTTAGTTTGACTATTCGCGCTGTTAGTTATTATAGAAATAAACAAACAGTGGAAATATTTAGGCACACGACAAAGTAACAGTAGCCACTTTTGACCCACTGATTCATTTTGCGGGGTTTGTAGGTATGACGACAGGGTAAAGGTCAATTTTTTCTACTTTATATATTTTTTCAATATTCCCGAAAAAGGAATGCAATAAAAATAAAATATTAAAAGAATGGGATGTCAAGGAGGAAACATCAAAAGAAGCGACTTTCCTTCCATATCTCCTCTATATCCCTCTAAATACAACTCTATATATTGAATCTCCAATGTCTCGTGTGTGAGTGTGAGTGTGTGTGAGTCTGGGACATTGACAAAACGACAAAACAACGAGAAATTGTAATATAAGGATCTGCCAAGTTTTCTGCTTCGCTGCTACCCTGCCACCAAATGTTACTTCACTTCAATAAAAGCGCGATGCTTTTTATTAGATCTCGGTTTAACGTCAGGATTTTGCTGGTTTTCACTATTTTTTTTTTCAATTTTGTTACCAACAAGTTGTGGTATACCGTGTGTCCCCTAAATAAACAGCTGACATTGAGTAAAATTTTGAAAGATTCAGCTAAGGTCGTTATTTAATAAATCGTCCGGAAAATAAACGTTTTTTTTAAGAATGCAATGATGATTAAAATAAATAAATCGTAAAGTTCCTTCCGACTACATCACGCTTATCAAATCCTTTTGATGCAAAGTTAAAAAGTTTTCCGCACAAATCCTCCTGCTTCCCACATGTCTAATTTAATAACCATGTAAAAGAGATGCTGGAAACTTTTCTTTTGACGTTGATAATTTTAAATCTAGATTTATAGGCATTCCCATTTTTAGGAATAACTTTATAAAAACACTGCGTATTTACTTAAATTTTTGCTGCATGCAGCAACATATAGTCATTTTTTTTTACTTCTTATAACTTATTAGCAATCAGAAATACATATTCTATGAGCTAATGTATTTACTTAAATACTAATTATTGTTAAGTCTTTTTTAACGTGTAAATGTCTGCTTCAGTGACAAGTCCCGCTAAACCATTCTTCAGATGAGCTCGCCAAATTTCTTTGACTCTTCTGTAATTCTGTTGTTCAAGTAGTGGGCACAAAAGTGTGTTGGAATGATGAAGTTTGGTGTGGTGTTTTCTACTTTTTTCTGTGATTACATCTTTGATACATGGCACTTTCTGATCTTCATGAAGCGTCTGGTTGAACGCATGTCGAGAAGCATTCTTAAAATTTTTAACTGACTTTGCAATATTGCCAAATTAGACTTGCTTGCGCATTCCTAAAGTTTTATACCATTTCACGACATGACACCAACATATTGAGAGTCCTTTTTAATAGTTATAAGTACTCGCAACAGCAGGAAACAATTTTTACATAAATCTAGAATCCCTTTGGAGGTTACTAGAACATATTTTTCTGGAGTTAAAGAGGCATCACGTAAAACGGCACCCCTTTTTCGCCACCCCCCCCCCCGACTTCCCATCTTGTACCTAATAGACGTGCTAATCAAGTCCTCGTTAACTCTTCTAATTTGAATTGCATACTGTGGATATTAGCATGCCAGAGCTGGCTGTCATCGATCCTTTACTAATCCTCCACCTCCGTTCTACTTCAGTTTTAATAGTAATAGTGACACGACAAGTTATTAAATGAAAATTTAAATTTTCTGTCAAATATTTTACTATTTTTTTTAACAGTGAAGCAAATTACCACCTTTTTTAACTTTTACCCATCAGGCTACCTGCCAAGCCAAGACACGGGGTGGTGGTTCATGGTCTTAGAAATATGCAAATAAAATAAAATTGGAAGCCACAATTTTAGTTTTACCTTGGAGCCTACTGCACACGTGGAAACAGCCAAAAGCGTACATTTAGATTCAATATCTTTAAATTAATTTTATTTCTAAAAATCTATTCCAAAGTTTGATCATAGTACAGTCAAGTTGTATTTTTGTCTATAAAATTATTGGTAATTTTTTATGCGAGTTATTACTATTAAATTAGGTTATTATTATTATTTGTGAAAGTATAAGGTGAGTTTTTTTCCTTAGGTTCATTAATATAAAAAAAGAATGACGAATTTTTAATGATACTTGTGTTAAAAATTATATCATAATAAACATATTACTAATTGTTTGGAACCAGAGAAGCGCTATTAAGCTTATCAGTATTATTGCAAAAATGTAGACACCAACAGAAAGATGTCTTCATTTGCTTCATCGATTATGAAAAGGCATTTGACCGCATTAAACATAGCTAATTAATGAGAATACTGGCGGAGAAAGGCCTGGACTACGAAGACATTAACGCCATCAAAACCCTTTACTGGAATCAAAATGCCACAGTAAGGTTGAATAATGAAAACACCGAAGTTATTCCAATTAAAAGAGGCGTTAGACAAGGTTGTGTCCTCTTACCTTTATTGTTTAACACCTACTTAGAAAGGATTTTTAGAAAAGCTTTAGAAAACACAGAAGACGGCATACAAGTAAATGGTGGGTTATCTAACAATATACGGTGTGCCGACGATACGGCAGTGATTGCGGATAGCCTGGAGGGTCTACAGCGCTCGATAGATGCAATAACCCGAGAAGAAGGCGCAGTCGGATTTAAAATAAACTACCAAGAAAACAAAAGTTACGATATTTAGCATAATACCGATAGCACAAGCTCAACTGACAATATATAATCAACAAATCATGAAGGTTTCAAAATTCAAATAACTTGGTTGCTAGTTGACGGAAGATGGAGACCCGGATCTGGAGGTAAAATCAAGAATAGAATTAGCAAGATAGTCTTTTCTAAGAATAAACAGTTACTCAACAACCGCAGCCTTCAACTGGCAACAAGATACAGATTCGTGCAATGTTACATATATTCAGTGTTACTACGAGGGCAGTTTGATAAGTCAGTGACTTTTTGAATTTCCCGCGCAGTTACTCCAAATGCAACAGTGCTGCCGTCAACTATAATCTATCAATGGGCAACTTTCTAATTTTAAGCAAGCTACGTCGTGCAGTTGGTGTTTGATAGCCGTTCAAAGCAGACAACCTCGTGAATTTTTACGAAAATGGAAAAAAGTGAATTTCGTGTGCTGATTAAGCATTACTTTTTACGTAAAAAATCCATCACTGAAACTAAGGAAAGACTTGATAAATACTACGGGGACTCGGCACCATCAATTTCAATGGTTAAGAAGTGGTTTACAGAGTTCCGTTGAGGTCGCATACCAGCACTAGTGACGCCGAACGTCCAGGTCGCCCAAAAGAAGTGATCACGCCGGAAATCGTCGATAAAATCCATGAAATGATATTGGATGATCGGAGAATAAAAGTGCGTGAGTTGGCTCATGCTGTAGGTATCTCAACTGAACGGGTACATCATATTTTACACGAATATTTGGACTCTCTGCGAGATGGGTGCCGCGATTGCTCACACTCGACCATAAGCGCAATCGTGTGACCACTTCAAAAGAGTGTTTAGCGATGTTCAGCCGTAATCCGGACGAATTTTTGCGCCGTTTTGTTACTGTGGATGAAACATGGATCCATCACAACACGCCAGAGACCAAGGAACAATCGAAACAGTGGGTTGCTCGGGGTGAACGTGGACCAAAGAAGGCGAAACAGAGTCTGTCAGCCAACATGGTCATGGCCACAGTTTTTTTGAATGTACGCGGTGTCATTCACATCGATTACCTCAAGAAAGGTAAAACGATCACCGGCGAATATTATTCAAAACTTTTGAACAGATTCGACGTTGATTTGAAGCAAAAACGGCTGCATTTGGCGAAGAAGAAAGTGCTGTTCCATCAAGACAATGCACGTGTGCACACTTGTCTAGTCACGATGGCTAAAATCTACGAATTGGTATACGAACTGCTACCCCATCCAGCATATTCTCCAGATTTAGCCCACTGCGACTATTTTCTGTTTCCAAAAAAATGGCTGGGCGGTAAGAGATTTGAGTCGAATGAAGAAGTCATTACCGAAAAAAACGCGTATTTTGAGAGCTTTGAAAAAACCTATTATTTGGAGGGAATAAAAAAAATAGAAAAACGCTGGACTATATGTATCGAGCTAAAAGGTGATTATGTAGAAAAATAAAAGATATTATGTTATAAAAATAAAATAAATTTTTTAACCTTTGTAACAATGGACTTTATATGGGAATTACAATTGTAAGAGAACGAATAGAAAGAATATAACCGGCTTTTTAACAAAAAATGGACTTTCCATGAAGTAAATGTTTGTAATTTCCAATGCAAAGTAGCAGGAATCCTTACCCTAAATTTCCGCAATCGATTAATTCAATTCCAAGTTCGAAATCATGCACTTTTAAGATGTGACACCTTGAGACAACTGGCAGCAAAAAATGGCAAATACACAATTTTCCTGCCCAGAACCTTTTTGTCGACTCTCCAAAGCCCACTTGAAAGAAGAGCTCCGACGCTGGGAAACAGATGAAATAAAATCTCACTGGCATAAAGTGCCAGGACAAAGACAAGCAAAAAGGCTAGTAAGCCTTTCGCCAAGGAAAGCTAAACAGCTTCTCGAGTTGGACAAGAAACTGGTGATGGGACTCCTCACTTGACACTGCCCTCTGAGGTATCACCTGAAAAGATGGGCAAAACAGAGAGTGATAGTTGCCGCTACTGCGAGAACTTCGCTGAAACTGCAGAACATTTGCTTTGTGCGAATTCCCAGCGCTTTTCTGCAAGTGGCTTAAGTTTCTGGAAGGGGCCTTCCTAAAGTCCTCCGATGTCAGGAACTTAGCTCCCAGAAAACTGATAAACTTTGTACGAAGTCGAAGTGCTTGAGAGGCAGCATAGCCTTCACGATCCCCCCTACAATCTACGAGATGTCGGTTGCGAAGTCTTTCTTTAAAATTTACTATTTCGCGAGAACAACGAGAAAGAGTTTGTAAAATAAATAATCGTGTAAATAAACAGGCGCACGGATTAGGAAAAACTCGGAATACTAAACTAGTTTTGAACAAATTATTAACGGCAAACAAAGGCCTACCAGTTGAACAGCGATTCAAAGCTGATATATTTATGCGTTAATGGGTCAATCAAAATACAAAATGTGGTATCTATGATAGAAATCTAATTAGTGAAAATGCCGGTTAGAGATAATTAATATTTTCGTACCGAATTCATTAATCAGGGCGCTATCCGCGAACATTACCAATTAAAGGAATATGATAAATAGACGGACGAATGGCGCCTTAGTACTACAATCTTACTGTTCAAAAAAGAAGACAAAAAGATACCCGCAAACTACCGAGGCATAAACCTTCTAAAGACAACCTTAAAGCTAGTAACAAAGATTATAACAAATAAAATAAATGAACTCACCACATTGGGCGATGAACAACAAGGATTTAGATCAGGAATATCTCGTACAGATGCGGTATTTTTCCTGCGACAAATAACTGAAAAATCCATCGAGTATAACAAACCAGCTTTCATGTGTTTTAGAGACATGGCAAAGGCGTTTGACCAAATGCAACTGAAGGAACGTGGTACACCTTCTATACAACAGGCAAATCCCATACAACATCATAAAAACCATCGAAAATATTTACCAGAAAAACAAAATACAAGCCAAAATTATTGGCTCAACTACCGAAGAAATTACTGTAAATAGTGGTATTTGACAAGGAGATTGATTCCCTTAGCTCCTTAAGGTTCAACATCGTTATGGACGAAATAATAAAAAGCACTCGTAATTTGAAAGGGTATAAAATGGGGAATAAAGACGTCAAAATCCTATGCTATGCCGATGATGCTGTTCTGATTGCAGAAAACGAAGATGACCTACAGAGATTACTTTTCAAATTTAACACAACGGCAAAAAGTCTAAAAATTAAGATATCTGCAGCAAAAACGAAATGCATGACCACCTCAAAACACCTAACAGATGCAAACTGGTTGTGGATGATAAAATTATACAACAGGAAATGAAATTTAAATACCTAGGTATAGAAATATCAGGATACGGTGACATCGAGGTGGAGGTAAGAAACCAAGCGGCAAAAGCAGCACGAACCTCAGCTTACCTGAACGATACAATCCTCCGAAACAAATATATCGGAATCGAGACTAAATCCCGAATCTACAAGGCGGTCATCGACCTATATTAACATACACAGCGGAAACTAGACCAGATTCATCGAACACAAAGAGAATATTAGAAACCACCGAAATGAAAATAGTGCGCAGGATAGCTGGAAAAACACTTTTTGACAAGAAGAGAAACGAGGACATTAGACGAACATGTAAAATAGACAACGTAAATGAATGGATACTGGAAGAAAGAAAGAGTGGAACGAACACATAGATCGGATGAATGACGACAGAATGGTCAAAATAAGTAGAGACAAGTCGCCCTTAGGGCGCCGAAGCTTTGGAAGATCCCGCAAGAGATGAAGCGACAACGGCAGAGGATACGAAAAAAAACTAGCAATTTGCTTGCATTAAAAGAGGAAGAAAAAACAGATTAATAGATAGAAAATATCTTAAACTATAAATAAAAACAATACAAAAACAACTGGCAAATCTTTCGATAAATTAAACAGTATCTACTTTAACTAAAAGACCTTTGATTCAAGCCTAATAATTAATTACCACGTCGGTCGAATTAAATACAAAATTTAAATTATTCTCAATAATTTTTTAACGACTTCAAACATATAGCGATTGTCTCAATCGTGATTAACAATATTTCTTAACTTTTTACTGGTTCATCAGTTCGTAGGAAATTAAACAGTCTAAGATCCGCAGTGTCTATATTTTTCCCGGTCTAACTATTGGGTTGCCAAAATTTAAAAAATAAAATTTCAATGCGACTGTGAACGTACGACAAAGAGGTCCGAGACAAATATCCCGTGTGATAGACGAAGACACAGAGTTGTAGCTGCGCGTGGCGCGACCGCAGGATGTAAGAGAGTGCATATATTAGTAGTTCATGCAATAGAGAATGATAGGGATAGACTAGTGAACACCAATATTTTGCAGCAACTGGTAGTATACGTACGAAAGTAATATCAAATATACAATAATTTAAAAGTTGACATATGGTAGATTAATATAATAATTTCAAAATATTATAAATTTATATTTAATTATAAATGCTGCATTAGAGTGTACAAATGTTGTCATGAATAAAAATCAGAAAGCGATGTATACTTGCTTGGATTTTTCATCTTTTTTGAAGAAAGTAAATAATAAATTATAGTTTAAAAAAACTATAAAACACGCTTTTAGAGTTAATCAAACTAAAAGTAAAAAATAATTCTTAACATAAGAATAAAATTACTCACGAGAAAATTAATGTCACTGTTCTAAAAGCGTGGGGTGCTTTAAATTCCGAAACGCAGTTAGTTTAAAAATGTTATACAAAGCAACCCACGCTTTTAGAACACTGACATTAATTTTCTCGTTAGTAGGTAATTTTATTCCTATGTTAAAAATTATTTTTTACTTTGATTAACTCTAAAAGCGTGTTTTTTAGTTTTTTTAAACTATAATTTATTTTTCGCTTTTTAGTTCAATTTGTTTTACTTACTAATAAAATTATGTATTAATTGGTAAAAGCACAAAAAGAATTTATTAACCGGGAAACGAACCCGGGCTGCCCGCGTGACAGGCGAGCATACTACTACTGAACCAACGATGCCATGTCAACTTCAAATAAAAAATATACTAATTTTTCTTATTGAAATTGACAAACACAATTACAAAAAAAATAATTGACAAATCATTATTTAATCATGATTTAATAAAATATATGGTTTTTTATTTAAATAATATGATAAAAATCGAGTCAGAATTTATGTGTGTAGTTGTAAAAAACGTGGCAACAGCGGAAATAGTCATGAGATTTTCAATGAAATTAGCGTGTTTACTTTTTTAACAGCAGCTGATAGCTGATAACATAACCTAAAACGTTTAAATGTATAAACAACTACGTCAAATTGAAATACCCAAATCGCAAAAAAAGTTTTAAATTAACAAGTTTAGCCAGTGATTTATTTTCAATGACAAATGATGGTGCAAACGATGCCTGTTACGATGTAAAAATGCTACAAAATCTGTCATTAACTTATCTTAAAGTAAAAGATATTATTAACCACAAAAAAACTATCCAAGATGTTTTATTAAGAATCAAAAGTATTAAGAATGTAAAATACTTACCAAGTTCTTATTCACCGATAAAAAACGTTTTAAGCTTTGGTATGCACAAAAGATTATGCGATTCTGGCATCAGTTATAATCAAATTGTAAATATGTGTGTCTTAATTATTTAAAGTACTTACAGAAAATTTTACACTAATATTAACTTTATATATAACATATTATTATAACTTATAATACACTATATTTAATAACTTTTCACTTTCACTAATTATTATTTCTTGGTTAGTGCACGACATAAAAATAAAATACCGACTTATTATTTAAAAAAGTAGACAACTGTCTCGTCTTTTTGTTTCGTTAAAGGAACTGCGTAGTTCACGCACTAGTTCTATCTCTATCTGTCTCTGTTTGGATATGCCCAACAATTTTATAATGAAGTTCGCGAATACCTTATTACAATTTAAATAAAACAAAAAACGTTGGGCTAATCCATTTTGTGGAAAGGGGTGTTCTACTTAAAAAATTATTACCGACTTAATATTTTAGGAAAGTAGCAAACTGTCGCGTTTTTTGTTTCGCCAAAGGAACTGCGCGCATGCGTAGTTCATACTGACGAGAAAATTAATAGTATAGGAGCTTGCAACGTTTTCGAGAGAGAATTTCAGGTCAGCTGATTTTTTGTTGTCTCGTCCTTCTAGCTGTTTCGGTTAGTCTGAGCCACTTAGCTGGCGGTAGCTGTTGCGTTCATTAGTTCGCACCTTACCTGTACAGGTAAGAATCCTAAATTTAAAAAAAAATTAAGAAGCGTAATTTTTTATTTTTTGGCTTTGGATAGATTTACCAGACATGGGTATATTTTTTATTGCCAGACACTTTTATCACTGCTATGTGCCATACGCGAATGTTTTTTTTTTTAATAAAAAACTTAAAGTATTTTTTTATGTATGTAATTTTAATATTATGTTATTTAAGGATAAATAAACCTAAAATTAATTTGCCAGACATTAATTCAATTTTTTAACTTTGAAAAAGCTCGAAATAGTCATAAAAAGCATGGCAGTATAATGCTATTAGTCAGAGAGAGAGAGAGAGAGATACAGTTTAGAGTGCAAGAGAGGTAGACACTAAGAAACTAACCGTCGAATATTACAAATTAAAAAATAAAACGACCAACAATAAGGATATTTTATTTTACATTTTTAATATAAAAGAACTTTTAATTCATAATTATTATTTTATGTCTGATTCATCTGAAGTACAATTATTATTTTACCATTTTTAATTATAAAAATAAGTACGATCACGTTTTGTCAATATCGATACAATATTTAAGGTTACTAACTGCTCCAAAATATTGCTGTTTACTAGTCTATCACTATCATTTTTTATTCCATGAACTACTAACATGCACACTCTCTTATATCCTGCGGTCGCGCCGCGCGCAGCTGCAACTCTGTGTATTCGTCTATCGCACGAGATGTTTGTCTCGGATCTCTTTGTCGCAAGTTCACAGTCGCATTAACATTTTATTTTTTAAAATTTGACCACAATCATTCAGGACAGACATTTTGTGGACAACCCTATATCATTGTGTTCGCTATGAAACAGCTTATTTTTATATTTAATTTATAGATTAAACAAGTAGGTGAAAATAACTAGGACCAAAATACCTGTTTAGACCGGGAAAAATATGCGCAACGCTACGTTTGAATATTCTATAGGCTTTGTACTTACGGTTACGGTTTTTTCGTTAAGGAGGTTCGGGGGTCAAAGAAAAAATGCAGCCAAGTTTTTAAAAACCATATATAAGTCTTTAAACTTGGTTATTTTAGTTCTTTATATTGAATTATAATTTTTCACTGATAAAAGTTATTGGAAAAATTTAAATTTTTTTTGCATGGGTTCTTATGAGAAATCATGAGTTCTTGATATTAAAATAAACAAAAACATTGTAAAAAATGTAAAATTCGATGAAAAAAAATACGTACGTCTAGATAATTTAATAACGAAGAGTTTGGGTGCTTAAAAAGTATTATCGACTGTCTAGTTTTTAAAATATTTTATTTTAACGATGAAAAAAATTTGATTTACAGCGTAAGAACGTGAGCTATAAAGAAGCGACGGCTACGGCGCATTCGTGCAGACGACTCAAGTCACCCATGCAAATACACATAACCTGTGTGTTGTGCACTAACCAAGAAATAATGATTAGTAAAAGTGAAAAGTAAATAAATATAGTGTTTTATAAGTAATAATAATATAATTTTAAATAAATATAACATAAATATTTATAATTTAATCATAACTGATGCCAGATTCGCTTAATCTTTTTTGCATACCCAAGCTTAAAACATTTTTAACGGTGAAACCTTCCTGGATAGTTTTTTTGTGGTTAATAATATCTTCCACTTTAAGCTAAGTTATTGACAGATTTTGTACCATTTCTACATCGTAACAGGCATCGTGTGCACTATCATTTGTCACTGATAATAAATCACTGGCTAAACTTGTTAATTTAAAACTTTCTTTGCGTTTTGGGTATTTCAATTTGACGTAGTTGTTTATACATTTTAAACGTTTTAGGTTATGTTATCAGCTATCAGCTGCTGTTAAAAAATTAAACATGCTAATTTCATTGAAAATCTCATGACTATTTCCGCTGTTGCCACGTTTTTTACAACTACACACATAAATTCGAACTCAATTTTTATCATAATATTTAAATAAAAAACCATATATTTTATTAAATCATGATTTGTCAATTAATTTTATGATGTCTGTCAATTTCAATTAGAAAAATCAGTTTATTTTTCATTTGAAGTTGGCAGCGCTGATTATTCAGCATAGGACCCCTCGCGTCCCGCTTCATCACCCCGCTCTGACAAACGAACCTCCTTAAACTCATCGGTAGAAATTAATTATAGCCCGGCCAGGAGTTTTTCAGGCAACCCATTTTGTTTTTTTAACATACTAAATTACTTATAAAATAATTTTGATCCATTAAACAGATGGATAAAGGTCGATTTTACTTCGGATCCTCTACTAAAAAGAATAGTTCTAGAAGCAGTGCAGCAGAGTAACAGCAAATATCTCCAGTGCTTTCATAATTCTTATTGTTACTGTAATATCGGTTGGGGAATAGGCAGAGTGGACGAATTATTAATGGTTTGTCAAATGTATTGTAGTTCAGCATAACAGGACTCGCCTTCCCGAACATATTCCGTACATAACACCCGAATACCTATCCTATTTTTTCACCCCTAACTACTTGAAACGGCTTGTTAAATGTCCAGTAATATTTCGGCGATTGTTTGGAAACGGCGGCACCACACAGTGCATATCACGCGAAGTGAGGTTATGTTATTCATTGCGTCGGCTACCGCGCCATGTACCATTGTCCCACCTGTCCGCGCCACGCTACGCTCAATTAATCACTGCCTACTTGATGGATGGAAATTATTCTGCCCTCTTCATCAAATTTGACAGATTTAACAACAACTCTCAAGATTCGGAGCGTTAATCTTATACCCTAGACCTTTCTAAAGTGGATATTTGCATTTTGGAAAGCGGATTTTACTTAGATTGCTATCGGTTCACGTCAAAAGTTGATTGTGGAGTTAGCCACATGGTGCTGTACGTATAGGTTTTTTCATAAATGATTCCAACCAGTATATTTTAGTGTTTTCCTTTAATTCTTTTATGACAATAAACATTTAATATTGTTTTTTGGAAACCTTCAACGTATGTAATTAATAAACATAATTAAATTAGTTTTGTAAGTACTAAATTAAATGTTGACAATATACCCATGCTATTAAAAATGGTCAAAATACAACAGACATAATTGTTACAAGGTACCATAAAAGTTACAACAAAACCTTAGTAATTCAAAATAGCCAATGGTATGAAAAATATTGTAATAAGTCCAATTGTACCATTACTCGATCCTAACCACTCTCTTTTTTGGTGGTTTTTTGACACCATTTTTAACTTGACTAATTACATAAACAGTTTCAAATTGATCCACTTTTCTCTTGTGATTGTGATCACGTCTTAAGTGAACTGCAATATCCGATATTTCAGCAAAAGCCTTGTCACATTTATCGAGAGCAAAGCCTATATAATTATCCAATGATGTCGAAACCATTTTTAATTCCGAAAAATACTTCTGCGACACTAAAATACTCCTGGAGGATTTTGAATATGTAGCGATGGCAACTACCCAAGATTAATATTATTATTTTTTTTTTACTGCAAATAGTCGCATAAAGGATAGACCTATTGTGTGTGCCGCGGACGGCCCGCACTGCGACTATTAGAAGTGGGATGGATTATAGAAAGAAAATGATTGAGGACCCGCTTTTTGAAAAGTTGCTGGCATAGTTCTCTTTAAAAACTGATTTTGGAAGCTTGTTCCATTCTGTAGCAGCACTATAAAAGAAGGATTCCTAATGGAGATTGGTCCTTGTAGTGTCAATCTTGAGAGTAAATGGGTGAGACTGATCAGCGTGCCGAGTTCTTCGGCCAAATGTGGCCAGTGGTGGTATAAGAGCTGTTTATCAGCCAAATGGCCCTTTTCTGAATGGAATCTAGAAGACGAAGACAATGCCTTGGTGCTCAACCCCAAATGTGCGAGCAATACTCCAGTAAAGGCCTCTGGCTTGCTGAGGCAGAGGGACAAGTCCCTATTTAACCCAAAAAACTGTAGATACTATGCAAATAAATTACCTACTAGCAGATTAATAAATAAATTGAAATGAACAAAAATAAAAAGTAAAGAAGATAAGATAACAATACAAAAGTACAATACTTGGTATCAGGATAAATATTGAATTAAAAGTTATTGATATATAAGGCGGTCCAGTCTATTTTTAAATATGTTAGTGGAAGAAGCAGAAATAATGTCAACATTGAGATTATTCCAGGCGTCAAAAACTCTATTACTCAGAAAATGTTGTCTTGATCTGGTCAGAAAGTTTTCTTTTTTAGGTTTTAATTCGTGTCCTCTGAGCCGGCTTTTCTTTGAACATTTTTTAATAATTTTCTATCACGAATCAAGTCAGGATACCAGGCGGGCCCCGCAAATTCAAGAATAGGTCTTTCATAAATAGTGTAAAGTTTACAAAACGATTAAAACGTAACTCTCGAAAAACACTTCCGTATAAGATACGTCCTGTTGCTAGCACGTTTGGTTTTTGACAAAATATGGTCCTACCAAGTGAGACTACTATTAATAATAATTCCTAAGTCAGATTGAGAGAATACGGAGTTTAAAGTTTGACCGTTTATAAAGTACGACAGAAGTGTGTTGTTTTTACCGATTCGAAGCACTACGAACTTAGCAGCATTAAGAGGGAGCAAGCATTGTGAACACCATAGCAATATAGAGTTTAATTCATCCCGAAGAGATAACTGGTACGCTATTGGATTTGAATAAATTTTTATGTCATATTTTGCTTGAAACGTAAAAAAGGAGATCGCTGGTGTGTGCTATGAATAGCAAAGGTCCCAGAACAGAACCCTGAGGCACCCCACTTTCCACTAATTGTTCTGAAGATGTTAGATGTCTACCACATCCTCCCTAGTTAAACGATTAAATTATTACCCGAAATTAATTTGTTTTTTTTTATTAAATATTAATTGCATTGAGTTATAAAAAATCCTCGATAGACTTCACTTAAAACTTCATAATATATGTCAAAAGTTTTCAACTCGTAGCTGGGAAAATTTTAACTTTTGCCGTTCGTTTCAATTAGCTACGAATCAAGTAATTTTTTTTTATTATTATCTTTTTTGGTTAACGGGTACCATGGGTACCTGAGCACCAGGGGGTGGAGAGAAACGAAAAAGCCGACACCCTTGCAAAACAGGGGGCCTTATCTGCGTTTTCTGGACCAGAACCGTTTTTTGGAGTCACCAAAAGTGCCGCGATAACAATTATTTTGGACTCACGTACTGGTCCGATATACCAGGGTTAACTCACTCGAAGGCGTTTCTACCTAAACCCTCAAGAAACACAACTAAGCAGATCCTAGAATAGAGCAGAAATGACCTGCGAATTCTAACGGGACTGCTTACAGGACACTGTCGTCTAAGATACCACCTCAGAAGGATAGGTCTGAACCAACAAACGGACTGTCGATTTTGTTGCGTGGAAGACGAAACGTCTGAACATGCCCTGGCCTGTGAAGAATAAGGTTCAGCATATTTGGTTACACCAACCTAGAACCTACAGATTTCAAAAAAATCTTACCCTATACAACTATGAACTTCGTGAGAAGGGCTGGATTGTGCAGTGAACTGTAACCTCTAGGGGTGAGCCACAATCTTTTTCTTTCTGTGCCGTCTCCTACCGAAGGTTGGCGACCATTATGTGTTCTGCGCCGCATGAAATATAGTTGAAGCTTTTGGTATTTGGAACCATTCACGCAAGTTTTTCATCCAGGATTGTTTCTTTTCACCCAATCCTCTCCTTCCTTCCATCTTTTCTTCCCTCCATGATAAGTAACAATAGACCATACTTGTCATTACGAAACACAAGGATGCTTTTCTTTTTTTAACAGTTTGCAAGCAATTCCAGATCTTTATTCATTCTTCTCAATACTTCCGTATTGGTTATTCTTTCAGTCCATGGTATTTTTAGTATGCGTCTATATAGCCATATTTCAAAAGCCTCTAATATTCTCATTGTTGTTAGTTTTAATGTCAACCCTTCCACGCCCTACAGCAGCGTAGAGAGCACGTAACATTTCGTGGCTCTCCATCGGGTACCAATGCTTAGAATGCGGTTACTCGAGAGCTTTCTCATTTTTATGAATGTTGATCTTGCTATTTTAATTCTGATCTTAATCTTGAGCCACAATAGACATACTGAAGGTCGCAGTGGAGGGGCGACCTCGCCCCAGTCACATGATACCTAACCTAACCTACCACATCCTCCCTAGTTAAACGATTAAATTATTACCCGAAATTAATTTGTTTTTTTTTATTAAATATTAATTGCATTGAGTTATAAAAATTCTCGATAGACTTCACTTAAAACTTCATAATATATGTCAAAAGTTTTCAACTCGTAGCTGGGAAAATTTTAACTTTTGCTGTTCGTTTCAATTACCTACGAATCAAGTAATTTTATTTTTTATTATTATCTTGTTTGGTTAACGGGTAGTTTGTCGTTAAGTCATTAAAACTTTCTAATAACATCTACCGAACGTAAACAAAGGGGTATTTCGTGCAAATTCCGTACACACGAAATTAACGCAGCCGCTGAATATTTTAGGAAATACGACAATGTCCCTTTGGCACTGTCGGTTACTTGGCAAACTTCGTTTGCGATGCATCGTCGATGACAAGTCGGGTGGTGCGGTCGCAAAAGTCAACATCACGCGAAGCAGACGATCACTGGGGTATCGGTCGCATCTTTTTAATGGACATTATTTGTCTTAGTCGACGCCGACGTTCAGACGCGCGCCGTTATACAAATTTAACAAACGGCCGCATAGAGGGCGCGATATAAACGAACACAATAATTACCACAAGTTGGTACTTCAATTTTATATCTGACGTTGACAGATGAAGGAATAATTTGACTTTCAATCTACTTGACATATCCACATGATTTGATTACCTAAAAACTTTTCAACATTTTTTTAATTTTTTTAATTTTTTAACTTGTTATTTCGTTAAATTTTTTCAAGAATTATTATACCATCCACAATTAAGATGTCTTCAAATTGTAAACTTCCTGTTACCTGACTTGTAAGTACTCTCCGTTAGAAAAAATATACAAATTTCACAACTTCAAAAATTCCAATTAGTATCTTCAATCAGAGTATTTACTTTCAGGAAGCACTGAAGATGACGCAAGTCGAAAGCGCTTTGCAAATTTAAGTATACAATACACTTAATACAAAAAATTTCCCTCTTCATTAACAATAATTAATAATTTTGCTGGATTTGAGCGACGAATGCGGTCACGTGATAGAATTTCGACCCAAATACTATTTTGTAAATTAAAATATTTAAAATTAATAAATATTTACATTTATTTATGCCTTCTTTACGCCGATGATCAAGTCATATTAGCGTCATCTGAAGAGAAGTTGCAGGCGATGGTTAATGTTATGCATAATGCCCTGAAAATCAAAGGGATGAAAATAAATGCAAGCAAAACGAAAGTAATGGTTTTTGAAAGAGAAGAAAGCATGACAAACTGTGAAGTTTCGATTGAGGGAGAAAGACAATTCAATGAATTTGTGTACCTGGGTTCAAAGTTTACGAAAGAGTGAAAGTATGTCAGTGAGCAAAAGGTGTTGACAGAAAAACAAAGTAATGGGGCACTGCATAGCTTTATGAGCAGCCAGAAAGTGTCAAAAAAGGCACATCTGGCTGTACATAAATGCGTGTTGGTTCCTACACTTATGTATGGTAGTAAATGTTGGGTTTGATAGAAAAAGCATAAAAATATGATCAATGATCCGGAGATGAGTAGTCTGAAAAGTATAACCGGAGTGACTCGGTTGGATAGTGAGATAAGAGAACGCTGTGGTGTGAAAGAAGATGTGGTTACAAAGATAGATAAAGAAATGCTTACATGGTTTGAATGCGTAGAAAGGATGGATGAAGAAAGATTGACGAAACAAATGAATAAGGCGAGTGTGACTGGACAAGTCGGTAGAGGTCGACCTCGGCGAACATATCTCGATCAGATCAACATTGTTATAAAGAAAGGCCAGGTCAAGAGTACCAACAACCGACGAGCATGCATGAGAGCACTGATGAAAGTAGAGGAAGCAAAAGATGTGTGTAAGAACCGTACCGGAAGTGGAAGGAAGTGGTCTCTGCCTACTCATACGGGAAAAAGGCGTGAGTGTATGTATTTATTTTTACTTTATTATATTACGTAATTGACCGCTATCGGTGCAAAGTATTCACACGGGTCACCTCTTGTATCATTTATATATAAAAGGAATAACAGTGGTCCCAAGACACTTCCCTGAGGAACACCAAAAGATTACCGATTGGTGTAGACATGTAGACTTTTGTGATTTACTTTCGGTCACTCAGATAGTCTTTCAACCACATAAGAGCTGTGTTTTGTATCCCCGTTTATTACGAAATTGTTCCGATCTATTAAGTGATATTTTCTAAGATTTCCTTTTTAACACGCTTAAATTAATTTCACCTGTATCTTGTATGTATGTATGTTTGTAACTGACTCTTTCGCCCCGATTTTGCCCTATTTTAAGAGATCAGATTTAATTTAAACTTCGCACACTTGTCAAAGACCGACGACAATGCAATAATTCGATCAAAATATCCGATTTTCCTGATTATATTCGCCAGGATTCATAAATTTCTTCAGGGATCGTTTGCATGAGAGTAAGAGAGAAAGAACTAGTGCGTAAACTACGCATGCGCGCAGAACAAATATTAAAACAGTTCATCGCGTCGCCTGTCACGCGGGTAACCCGGTTTCGATTTCCGGCCGATGCATTATTTTTGTGCTTTTACCATTTAATACATAATTTTTTTAGTGAGTAAAACAAATCGAAAGATAGAGCTAAAAGACTATGGTACACAATTCTTTAAAATCAATTTTCAAACGTTTTGGCACCATTGCCATCATCAGGAGAGAATTCTCAAAAGTGAACTAATTATGTGAAAATTCGTTCGTGAAAAATTTTTTTAATGAAGATTGTTGAAAATTGTTGAGGTTAGTATTTGGAAAAATCAAAAATTAACTCACTTGTCAAAATTATTTACAAAGGGTCAACATAGGAAATGAACATTTCTTCAACATCTTATTTGTAAGGAAAGAGTTAAGAAGATTAACAAAATAATTAAAAAATTAAAATGGTAACCTAGTAATCCTAGGTACGTCGGCTATAAGACAAGAAATTATGACCATTAAGTACATAGAACACAATAAACTGTATATATATATATATATATATATATATATATATATATATATGACATGTTAATGACAATGTAAACATTGAATTATGGGAAAATGGGAATTGACAAACTGATTAATTACAAATGACATTGTAGGAGTATCGATAAGCTAAAACAAATTAAATGTAGGGAAATTCATAATGTAAATATTGCTAAAAGTAGTTAATTAATGATAGAAAAATTTAAAAAAAAAAATTATCGAAGATGTCAGACAAGACCAGAACCTTGTGATAAAAATTTAAATAGGAGTTAACTTATTTGTGAGGATAGATTGTCTTTCAAAAGTTTAAAGATAGGAAAAAAAACAAATTTGGTTAAGATGTATTTGGGTACGAGGGCAGTTTGATAAGTCGGTGACTTTTTGAATTTCCCGCGCAGTTACTCCAAATGCAACAACAGAGCTGCCGTCAACTATAATCTATCAGTGGGCAACTTTCTAATTTTGAGCAAGCTACGTCGTGCAATTGGTGTTTGATAGCCGTTCAAAGCAGACAACCTCGTGAATTTTTACGAAAATGGAAAAAAGTGAATTTCGTGTGCTGATTAAGCATTACTTTTTACGTAAAAAATCCATCACTGAAACTAAGGAAAGACTTGGTAAATACTACGGGGACTCGGCACCATCAATTTCAATGGTTAAGAAGTGGTTTACAGAGTTCCGTTGTGGTCGTACCAGCACTAGTGACGCCAAACGTCCAGGTCGCCCAAAAGAAGTGATCACGCCCGAAACCGTCGATAAAATCCATGAAATGATATTGGATGATCGGAGTATGAAAGTGCGTGAGTTGGCTCATGCTGTAGGTGTATCTCAACTGAACGGGTACATCATATTTTACACGAATATTTGGACATGAAAAAACTCTCTGCGAGATGGGTGCCGCGATTGCTCACACTCGACCATAAGCGCAATCGTGTGACCACTTCAAAAGAGTGTTTAGCGATATTCAGCCGTAATCCGGACGAATTTTTGCGCCGTTTTGTTACTGTGGATGAAACATGGATCCATCACAACACGCCAGAGACCAAGGGAACAATCGAAACAGTGGGTTGCTCGGGGTGAACGTGGACCAAAGAAGGCGAAACAGAGTCTGTAAGCCAACAAGGTTATGGCCACAGTTTTTTGGGATGTACGCGGTGTCATTCACATCGATTACCTCAAGAAAGGTAAAACAATCACCGGCGAATATTATTCAAAGCTTTTGAACAGATTCGACGTTGATTTAAAGCAAAAACTGCCGCATTTAGCTAAGAAGAAGAAAGTGCTGTTCCATCAAGACAATGTACGTGTGCACACTTGTCTAGTCACGATGGCCAAAATCCACGAATTGGGATACTGCTACCCCATCCAGTATATTCTCCAAATTTAGCCCCCTGCGACTATTTTCTGTTTTCAAACCTAAAGAAATAGCTGGGCGGTAAGAGATTTGAGTCGAATGAAGAAGTCATTACCGAAACAAACGCGTATCTTGAGAGCTTTGAAAAAACCTATTATTTGGAGGGAATGAAAAAATTAGAAAAACGCTTAAAAGTCAAAAGGTGATTATGTAGAAAAATTTTATTTTATTTTTTATTTTATTCAAAAAGTCACTGACTTATCAAACCGCCCTCGTATTTAGACAATTATTATTGTTTGAAATTCCATTTGTTATTTCCAAATCTTCAAGAATATCAAGTTGTAAATTAGCGAAAGTAGTCAGCTCTTGTTGGAAGGCTGACTTGGCAAAAAAAAATGATAAAAGTGGCATTTTAATGTTAGTGTGTCACTTATGCAACCAGGAGGAGGGAATAAAAATTATAAAAACGCTAGACTAAATGTATCGAGCCAAAAGGTGATTATGTAGAAAAATAAAATGTTTATTTGCGGAAAAAAATTTACTTTATTCAAAAAGTCACTGACTTATCAAACCGCCCTCGTATTTAGACAATTATTATTGTTTGAAATTCCATTTGTTATTTCCAAATCTTCAAGAATATCAAGTTGTAAATTAGCGAAAGTAGTCAGCTCTTGTTGGAAGGCTGACTTGGCAAAAAAAAAATGATAAAAGTGGCATTTTAATGTTAGTGTGTCACTTATGCAACCAGGAGGAGGGAATAAAAAAATTATAAAAACGCTAGACTAAATGTATCGAGCCAAAAGGTGATTATGTAGAAAAATAAAATGTTTATTTGCGGAAAAAAATTTACTTTATTCAAAAAGTCACTGGCTTATCAAACCGCCCTCGTATTTAGACAATTATTATTGTTTGAAATTCCATTTGTTATTTCCAAATCTTCAAGAATATCAAGTTGTAAATTAGCGAAAGTAGTCAGCTCTTGTTGGAAGGCTGACTTGGCAAAAAAAAAATGATAAAAGTGGCATTTTAATGTTAGTGTGTTACTTATGCAACCAGGAGGAGGGAATAAAAAAATTATAAAAACGCTAGACTAAATGTATCGAGCCAAAAGGTGATTATGTAGAAAAATAAAATGTTTATTTGCGGAAAAAAATTTATTTTATTTAAAAAGTCACTGACTTATCAAACCGCCCTCGTATTTAGACAATTATTATTGTTTGAAATTCCATTTGTTATTTCCAAATCTTCAAGAATATCAAGTTGTAAATTAGCGAGAGTAGTCAGCTCTTGTTGGAAGGCTGACTTGGCAAAAAAAAATGATAAAAGTGGCATTTTAATGTTAGTGTGTTACTTATGCAACCAGTCCTGGATCTTTATTGTCAGACCGTGTGTTCTTATTTACTTCCAACCAAAAAAAAAACATCGAAAAAGCTCACAAATAGTCGACGTCATTTGCATTCTCATTTGCAAACCAAATGTAGCACGTCATAGAATCTGTTACCATCGCCTAACTTCGTTGTCTCCTATTAAACGGGAAAATATACACAAGTGTTTATTATTCTCGACGATCAGTGGTCGATCCTGCTAGGCAATTTGGGGGTGGATAGTAAACAAACGCTGCAAAACGTCGACAGTACGTCGTACAAATATCCAACTAGTTGGGTATAAATTCTCTTTTGACGGGAGTATACGTGCGACTCACATTTCACTGGGGACGTGCTAACCACCGCGGTCTGGAAAATACTACAACTAATAGGCATTCTGTAAACACCAAAAAAACTCACACGCGTGAAAAATTGCGCAAATCTGTCGGACAATTTTTTTAGCTATTCCACTCGGAATACTTTATCTGCGCCGGTGTTAGCAATACCAGGAATAAAGTCCCCAGAAAATAAATTGCCAAATAAAATGTTACAGGATTATTACATTTAAATGTTAAGAAAGAATTTAGTAGCCCTATTGGGTGTTTTTAGCTTCTTTATGTTCTGAACCTGAAATGAGAAGGACATCGCTTTGTAGAGCTTTGCTCTCATTAGTTCCTTGGTAAGTCTACAGCAAGTTTTTTTTTTACTAAAAATAGTCGCAAAAAGGGTCGCGGACGGCCCGCACTGCGACTATTAGAAGGGAGAGGGATTATAGAAAGAAGATGATTGTGGACCCGCTTTTTGAAAAGTTGCAGGTCATAGTTTTCTGGAAAAACTGATTTTTTGAAGCCTGTCCCATTCCGTATCAGCCCTGTAAAAGAAGGACTCTTGATTGAGTGTTGGTATAAGAGTTTTTATTTCTCTGGAGCATCTGCCGGGGTAATATCTGTAGAGTAATGTCTGGTCTGCAACTCTTCTTCTATGTTCTAGAGGGTAAAGGGTATCTGTGAGAGTTGAGCTGTTTATCAAGCGAATAGCTCTTTTCTGAATGGAATCTAGAAGACGAAGAGAATGCCTTGGTGCTGAACCCCAAATGTGCGAGCAATACACCAATAGAGGTCGGATTTGAGCCTTGTACGTCGTCAACAATTGATCAGGAGTAAAAAACTTTCTAGTTTTCCACAGAAAACCTAGCCTCTGGCTTGCTGACTTTGCGATGTTAGCAACATGGCAAGGAATCAGTACAAAAGGTTTAAAGGTGTTACTAAAGTTTTTGTCAAAATAGAAGAAGAATGATATACATGAATTTGATAGAAGGTTATCTGACAATTTCCAGAACAACATTTAATTCTTTTGGAAGTCCATAAAAAAAGCCAGAGGTAAAAATACTACCTCGTAAATGAAAAATATCAGAAACCAAAATGGTAGTGAAATTAGTTTGACAAAAATTGTGGAAGCGTCAAACAGTATGAAATTGGGTAAGGCCGCAGGGTACGACAAAATTACGGTAAAAATGCTAAAGGCTGGGCAAGTCGTGGTATCTAGCTTTACAAAGAAAAATGTTCGCAGCAGGACTGTAAGAACTATCAAGGCAAATGGGTGCAGTATTTTATACGAATGGCTCTAAACTAGAGGGGAGAGTAGGTTGCGGTATCTTCTCACTTGGACTGTCGTTTCGTTTGCCTGATCACTGTAGTGTGAAATGTAGTGAAATTTAGCTGAAATGACAGCTATTACCGAGCTAGGAACTAGGTTTAGAGTTTACATTGTCTGGGTACCTGAACACAGGGACATACTAGGCAACTGTAGGCGGATGAGCTAGCAAGAGAGGGCACCACCCTCCCAGCTGTATCTCATCTCAGCAAAGAGTACTGTTTGCAAATTGCCGGCTCCTCCTGCCCAGCAAAGTAATTAAAAAAGCCAACTTAAGGTGGCAAAATGAACCCACATGCACATCATCGAAACAGATCTGGCCTAAACTAGATCTTCGGTTCGGAAAAGTAATAATGTTAAGTCAGGAGGTAAAATATTCCTAGATATTGCGGTTGTGAGTTAAAGGAGCAGCCCATTAAACTTCTCAGCAATTTACAGCTATTGTGGAGACATATTATCACAACGTATTTTTTTTGTCAATTGCGCTAATAAGTACTGGAGTAAAGATTACTGAAGCAGCATCCATTTTTTTTAGTGGTATCCTCAAAGCTGCATCACGTCCTTTCCGTATTCACTTGCTCCATTTGGTTAAAAAATACTGAGGCAGTATACAGTTTTCCCCTAACTATTTTCGAGTCCTTTTACATTCGAAAGCCCGGGCAGGAAATTGAAAAGTTGTATAGTTAAATAAAACTCCGTCGAGAATGTATCGAGTTGGTGAATTTTCGGTCTCTGGAGAACTTCACTCGAACGTAACTTAATGCAATAAAACCTGCCTTTTTATGGAAATTATGTTTGGAAGTTTCAAGAAAACATGCTGTATTAAGTGTTTTTTACTTCGATACACCGAAAGGTAGAAACCTCTTTGAGAAGAAATGACATTTACGATATCTTTTGATAAAATATTGTGTAAGAAAAGATTAATTTTTCGTTCTTACGAACTATCGGCGCCATTTTTAACTATACCGAACTGCATTTTTAGTACACGGACTGGTTTAACATCGAAAAAGGTGTGAGACAGGGATATGTGGCTTCGCCATGGCTGTTTAACTTATACATGGACGATTGTATAAAAGATTTAAAAGAGTGCGTATGGATTAAAAATGAATAATTTGATCGTCATATGCCTTCTTTATGCCGATGATCAAGTCATATTAGAGGAGTTGCAGGCGATGGTTAATGTTATGCATGATGCCTTGAAAATCAAAGGGATGAAAATAAATGTAGGCAAAACAAAATTAATTGTTTTTAAAACAGAAGAAAGCATGCAAATTGCGAAGTTCTGATTAAGGGTCTAGCGGTAGAAGCATGAAAGTAAGATCAAGATAAGTAGTCTAAGAAATATAGCTGGAGTCACTTCAAGAGATCATGTGAGGAATAGTGTAACAAGGAACCGCTGTTGTATGAAAGAAGGCCGGGCCAAGAATACCAGTAACCAAAAAGCATGTATGAAAGCGCCGATGAACGTAAAAAAAGCAAAAGACCTGTGCATGAACTGTAGCAAGTGAAAAAAGTGGTGTCTCTGCCTACCCGTACGAGAAAAAGGTGTGACTATATGTATGATATTTTACTTAATATTCTTAAACATCCCACAATTAAAATTCACGACATTAAAAAGAGTTTATGAGTATCACTTCAGTTAGTTATCGTTTATTTGATTACTAAAAATTTAATTATTCGAAAACACGCCAAAGCGTGCACTGTGTAAATAAGGCTAATTATTTCGAACGAAGAACTCTTCTATTTGACAATCTTCGAATAAATCAATGTAAAGAATATTCCTTCGTCGACTTCCCTCTAATTATCTAATATTTTCGCAACCAATGCATTTCCCTAACGACCGTCATCGAAGAAGAAAATCTTTCGCAAGTTTACCCGCTGATTGTCTATTCAGCCATTCTGATTTTATCCGTATACGAAAATCAAACAGTCGCAAAATCAGAATGCAATCTACTGCTTCCCTGTCAACCATAGACGGCAGAAAAGAAGGGGTTCACCCGCGAATTGTCGTTCGCGATTTTTTTATAAACGTTGGCTTGGACATTAAATGAATTCTCAGTGCCAATGCTCCATTGAAAATAACAGGGTCAGCCAGGGTTGGCTATTAGCTTCTCTTATGGTTGTTAGCAAAATGAGTGTTGGCCCGAAAAGAATAACACTTGCTGGCGAGATATAGAAAGAGTTCAGCAGCACTTTTAAATATCTTGGAAGCTGGATCAATCAGTCGATGGATCCAAATGAAGAAATCAAATCAAATACAAATAGCTAGAAGAGCATTTCTGAATCTTAAGTCGCTACTCTGTGCCAAGCAACTTAACATTCATCTGCGGGAAA
>OX467714.1:37664008-37839897 GCA_950111635.1 Agelastica alni
GTCGTCGCTTAACTGTCAAAGTCGTCGTGGATTGTCAGATCGTTCCTTCTACGCCTGCTATCACTTAAAAACGAATTAATCTCGGAATCTGATAAAACAAGGACTATCCCTGGACGACACGTACATACGTTTAGACCTCTTGGAGTGTGGCCCCCTTCTGATTTGCTGGTAAAGTTCGTCCAAATCGCTGACGGACATGCTGCTCCCTCTACTTTGCCCGTCGCCCTTTCCCAATCTCGAATCTTGAGGATTCACGTAGATTCTCGTCACTAACTCTCCTCCCCCAACGATGAGACGTCGTGGAAATTGCAACTCGGCGATATGGCATCGTTGCAGGATTTCTGGAAGAATTCCCTTCGATTGGGCAAATAGTCGGGATCGTTTTCGGTGAAAATGCTCAGAGGACTGCCCTCTCTGCTCACCGACAACACTGGCTCGCTGGTCTCGGTGGTGTTGAAGCTCTCTTGATTGATCGGCAATCGTGTTTATCGGGACTGGTCTTAGCGTCTTCCAATATGGAATCCGACAAGGTTTCAGAGCTGTAGTTCAACGTGCATTGTTGCGATATCGATCGCATATCTGCCTCAGAGGAATTCCTCTTCTTTCTAGACGATTCCTCGTCGCGTAACCTCTCGGCAGCGTGTCGTATCACCACCATATTATTCTCGACGGGACCGGTTAGTTCCGAATCTAAATCTTCGGTACCATCAGAAAATATATTGGGATTCTTTTGTTGCACTTTCATCTTGCGTTCTACGTGAATGTTGGTATTGTTCACTTTGGAATTCGTGCCGAACATGTTCTGCTCGGGACGGTTGGTCACTTTTAATTTCGGCTCTGAAGAATACCGAAGCCGTATCGCTGTTGACGTCTCTCGGCGGTTTCAGATTGTTTTTCTTTATCATATCCGTTTCTGGCGCTTGAAAAACTTCCTGGCCACCGTGCTCTGGTGGGGATTGTAAAACGCGTCCGCGTTCGTGGGATTTTCTATGATATTCGGTATCAGAGTGTTCCTAGTAATGGGCGCGGTGCAACACCACCAGATTGACGTTGTTTATTTTCGCTCCTCGATGTTCACCGTAACCGCCGTTCAAATCCACGGCCCCCTTCAGTATGTTGCTGTTCCTCGAATTCGACTTGGAGTGACTGGACGTCTGCTCGTCGATCTGGATATAATTTGCGCCTCGACATTGCCGACCGGCGGTAACGGTTGTATCTGCATCGCGGGGACGGCAGCAGACGCTGTCCGAAACGTTTCTCGATCTCGAACGACAAAATCTCTTCCGTTTCAACCGCCTGGCCAGCATGATCCATCGCGTGCGAACGTCGCTACGTGCGATGCAGTAAAAGAACAGCGTGAACGCGCTTAAGGTCGTCGATAACAAGGCGAACGATACACCGAACAGATCCTCTTCGAAGGAAAGCACACGAAAAGGGGACTCGGTCGCGAACGCGCAACTCGACCACGTCATTATGTAAATGAAAAGAAAAATGACGTAGGCTTTGAGTTGGGCAGAGGGACCGTGCTCGGGATCTTCTATATCGCTGGAGCACGTCTTGGTCGATATGCTCGAGTTTCGACGTGCTGGAAATTCGTCTCTGGCTCGAGCAGATCCAAATCGACGTGTTCGGTGGCTTGGGTGCCCTCGCTTAAATGCCCGTTGGAATCGATGTTGTATATGGCGCATCTGATCAACGAGAAGAACACGATCAATAGAACGATGAGGACGGCGCAAGGTACGTAGAGGGCGCTCAATGCCGGTCCGGCTTTCAGAAAGCAATGGCTCGACGTGGCGTATTCGTTCATGTTAATGGCCGCAGATAGACCACAAACGATCAAGCTGACACCCCAACCGACCAAATACAAACCCAATATGGGTTTTCGTATTGGATAATCGGACGGCAGATCGTCGTCTTGCAGATTGATGTTGTCGCTTTTGTTTAGTCTTTTGTACATGCAATTAACGCCGACGCACATCCACAACAGCGAGCATAGAGTGAAATAATGCAGCAGCATCCCCACCGCCTGGCACACCCTTGCGTTTTCCGTCTGATAAATGCCGAATATGTACATGAAAGTTAACAAACAAATCGATATCCAGGTGTTGATTAGCGAATGTTTCGTCTTCTTCGGTATCTGTATGCTCACGTAACACAACAAATACGTTAGGATGACAATCAGGAAGGACGTGAACAAGATAAAAACGCCGACGTACACAGCCGGATGGCTCAACTTAAATTTAGCAGCCGTCTGTTGCTCCTCCAGCAAAGTAACGTCCTGCATGAGGCCGTAGTAGCCGAAATTATCGCAGGAAAATACCAAATGCTCCTGCAGATCGTGGGAGAATTTGCAACCGTCAGTCGTCCAACTTCCGGTGCCGTTGTTCGAAGACGGGTCCCACCACACCGGTAAAAACGGCGTCACTTCGTAGACGGTCGTGAACGGTGTTCGTAACATGACGTAAACGGGTTCTGTGAGGTTGCGCACCGACATATCCACTGAAATAGAAATCGTGTTGACTACAAAAACGGCTATTTACTCAAACTATCCGACGAAACGATAAAATAAAATACCTTTTGTTCTAAATATCGATAGACAATCGAAGGATCGAAAGGATTGTTCTCGCAGCAGTCAGAAATAGTTCGTGATAATTCAAATGTACATGCTGGGCACATTGTGGGTTCTTTCTGACTGCTATGGGAAAAAATCTAAAAACAAGTTGTAATTTGTCATGGTTAATGTTATGCGTGATTCCATGAAAACCAAAGGGATGATAAATAAATGTGAGCAAAACGAAAGTAATGGTTTTTGAAAGAGAAGAAAGCATGACAAACTGTGGAGTTTCGATTGAGGGAGAAAGATTGGAACAAGTTAATGAATTTGTGTACTTGGGTACAAAATTTACTAGAGATGGAAAGTATGACAGTGACATTGAGCGAAGGGTGTTGGCAGGAAAACAAATGAATGGGGCACTGCATAGCTTTATGAATAGTCAGAAAGTGTCAAAAAAGGCACGTCTGGCTATGGTGCATAGAGGTGTGTTGGTTCCTACACTTATCAGTATGGTAGTGAATGTTGGGTTTGGCAGAAGAAGCATGAAAATGGGATTAATGCTGCGGAGATGAGTAGTCTGAGAGGTATATCCGTTGAGTGACTCGGTTGGATAAAGTTAAGAATAGTGAGATAAGAAAACGCTGTGGTGTAAAAGAAGATGTGGTCACAAAGATAGATAAAGGAATGCTTAGATGGTTTGGACACGATGGATGAAGGAAGATTGACGAAACAAATTTATAAGGCGAGTGTGAATGGACAAATCGGTAAAATTCGACCTCGGAGAACATATCTCGATCAAATCAACATTGTTTTGAAGAAAGGCCAGGTCAAGAGTACCAACAACCGAAGAGCATGTATGAGAGCACTGATGAAAGTAGAGGAAGCAAAAGATGTGTGTAAGAACCGTAGCGGAAGTGGAAGGAAGTGGTCTCTGCCTACCCCTACGGAAAAAAGGCGTGACTATATGTATGTATGTATGACACTTCATACTTATGTCAGACACCCAAGCAGCCATTAATGCTTTAAAATACCCATTAAATCGGCTCCAAGATGGTCTGGGAGTGCTTAAAGAAACTGTATGAACTAAGCAAGATCGGTTCTGTGACTCACTGGAGTCTAGGATAGATAAAAAGCAGACTGGGCTCTGAACTCTTCTGGGTACCAACACAATACTTGATAAATAATTACACAACAATATATCCCAACACTGGATATTATAAAAAGAAATAAGGTAGGCAAATATACTGGGAAAGTATTACCAGAATAAGGAAAAATAAGCTTAGAAACCAAACAGGAATTCTAACAGGATTGGGGACGCATTTTAAAGACGTTCCCAAAGACCAGCCAACCTACAAAACATTTTCCACACGTAAATTACTATCTGTACAATAACGCCATCAGAAATAGATTATTTTATTTTGAAATTAATGGCAATAAGCTTGGATAAATAGAGGAGGATTTTGCGAGGAAAAAGACGAAACCTCAATATGTATTCTCCCAGAATGCATTACCCTGCAAACCCCAATGACCTGAAAGCACATCAAATGGAAGAAGGAGATTGACCTAACTTAAAGCCATTTGATATATTGAGCTTCCTAATAGCCCTGTGTTGTAATCACAGATTACAATACTTCGTTTAAAATTTTATTTATTCTAATTTTAAATCTTTACGACGCCAATATCTTAAAACCATTTTGCCCCAGGCAGAGCTCGCGATGTCTCCGGCTGGCACCCCAGCTGCCTTTTTCTCCTTTTGTTTGCAATGCGCAGTCTCGAGTCGGCGCAGTAGTAAGTTTCCTCTCAACGCGCCGTCTCGATTCGACGTAACAGAAGTATTCCTCCGACCGTCGAGAACGTCGTTCAATAGTATTATTGTTCTGACAGTCGTAATGAGCGGCTGTCACACAGTTTCTTTTTCCACGGCGATTAAACCTCGCTTGCTACTTGCAATATACTGTATTCGTTCAGTTTCCTTTCAAAAGTTAGTTTAAACTCCTATTTTTTCACGGCTTTGAATTAATTTCATTGCTTGCAGTAATTCACTAGTCGGTACAAGTGCATTGTGTTTGAAATACCTATACCTTTAAAAAACCAGCCAAATTGTGATTACTTTCAGTCCACTATATCTAAGTTGAGTAATCATTTCTCCCGTGTAAGAAAAGGAAAAGTAAAAACAGACTGGAGGAACTGCTTTAGTCGTTGAAGCATCCTGAATCATTTTGGTCGCAGTGTATGGACACCCACATCAGTAATTAATAAAAATCGTATCGTAACTTACCCAATTGAACGCCCACGACTGCAGATGTGACATCCTCTTTTCCATATCGAGCATCGTCGATGGAAAACAACTTGCCAGTCGAGTGTATCGCCACCAGAATGTCGTAGTCATTGCTGGTTAAATTTTCCTTTATCTGCAATTGCTCGAATAAACTTTCCGGTATGGTAACTGAAGCATCGGTGGATTTTCCTTGATAAATGGCAGTCTCTTGCTGGTGACTGGGAGCGCAGGAGAAAAGAGAGTCTTTTTTGTTGTTTGGGTTAGTGAACAACGTACACGTAAGGCCGCGAAAACCTTCCTTTTGCACCGGAAATATTTCTATGGCTAAATTGTTCTGAAAATTATTTTTAAACTTTACTATTCTGTTCAAACAGTTATGAGACTATTTTTAAGAATATGCACGCTATAAATACCGATGTGTATATTTATTTGGTAGGTTAGTGTGACAGCTGACATAAATTTGTCATTTGACATTTGCCTTAAAAGGTTAGAAATTGCAGTGTTTGTTGTGTTAAAAGAAAATTGTTACCAACGATTTTTAAAATGAAAAAAGTGTTACAAAGTGTTGGGGCGATGAATATTTATCAAAATATCTCGCCAATATGATAGAGATGCTATAGAAATCTAAGAATAAATGATTATGGAGGTACTAACCAACAAGGGACAGTAAATGCCTAATTCCAACAATTAGAACCTTCAGTCTTACAAGAGAATACTATGGCCACTTTAAAGGCCATACTGGAAACTGAGTATAACAATTGTTGCAAAGACTAGAAAAACGCAGTCTCATTTCTTTTAGTCAGTCGCATTTGCACAGAGAGCAAAACAGAAAAACTTACCTTGTGAAAATTGGAAGGGTTCAAAAAGACAGCTATCTGCTCCGTAGCGTTGATCAATCTCCAGGAAGTGCCGTACTCCAAATCGGCCCGCCTCAAATAATTCCTGGATAAATCCATAAGATTATTTGTAGCATCCATTAAAATGGAAGTGATCGTACCGACGTGCTCTTTGGGAGCGTACTTTACGTAATTTTCGATGGTATGCACGGCGTAATACAAATCCACCACGTCTTTAAAAATACTTTTGTTCGATGTGTAATTTCTGAAATGTTTGGCACTCTCTTCTATACTTTTATCGACCATGGAGAATTGTTGGAGTATTTTGGTGGTGTCCGATATGTAAGAGCAAGTGGAAGTGTTTAAATTCGTCCATCGGCCCGTTTCGGAGCATGTGTATGATGCTTTTTGATTGTTTACGTCATAATTTAAATTCAGAGATTCGCATGGCATCGTTATGGTGAAATTTACAATGGCACGGGGCCAGTTGTAGACGCCTTTGTTGTTTTTTGTTACAGTCATTGGACAGTATTTCGTGTCTTCTGATATTACCACAATACTTATTCCTAAAATTAAACATTTTTTTTTATTTTAAATTTAAATTCAAAAATAATTATTTTTATTTAATATTCAACAAATGTGTACAACAAAAAAGATAGCTTGGATAGAAAGAAAATTATGCTTTTACTATTTTTGTTAAAATTAATGAAATAATGAATTTTATATAAAAATACTTACCTTTGGTATGATTTCCATGTAGAGACAAAAACCGACAATTCCATATACCTGTGTGATTTTTGATAAGTTTTGGAACAATTAAAGTACTAGAAATTCTCCCTGCACTTCCCACCAACTCATTCTCGATTGTAACCTCAGAAAAATGCTGTTTGACGTCTAGATCCAACCAAGTCCATTGAAGAGGCTGTTCTAATGTATCAGAGATACTTGGTGCATAGCACTGCATAGTAAGGGAATCCCCTTCAAAGACAATCTACAAACAATTTTTGTTTGTACCTTAAAAAGTTAAAATTATTGTTTAAATAGATCATACCTGGTTTTCATCGGGCCTCAGTTCTATAAATGGCAATCCACTGCTTCCAGCTGGTGATTTGCAATGTATGTCATCCCCAATTTTTAATTTTCTCAATGATCTGCCTTTAAAAGTTGAAGGTGACATACATTTTGGATTTGAAAGCAGCTTAACTGATTGTCTTTGTATCCAATCATGTAACCACAGTAAGCTGCAGTCACAAACTAAGGGGTTACTCGATATATCTCTGTAAAAAAAACACAAGATGATACTATTATACCAATTAATAAGGGAAATTAATTGTGTACTTACACTTGTTTAATTTTTTCTAAAGAAATAAAGGTGCCAATGGTAATTGCACTTATTTGATTCTGGTTGAGTTTCAGCCTCTCCAAGTGTTTCAATTTGTCAAAAGCTAATAAATCGATATGTTTGATATTGTTGCTGGATAAATCTAGTTTTTTTACATTAGGAACCTCGCTGAACTGATAAGCTTTAAGTTCTGATAACTGATTTCTACTTAAATCTCTGAAAAAGAAACAATGAATTATTTGATTCCAAAATAATATCGAGATACTCACAATCTTTGAAGTACAATTAATTCTACTTTTGGCTGAAATGTTGTTAAACTATTTCCTGACAAATTCCTATAAAAAAACGATTTAATAAGCATTATATCTTTATTCTTTTTTACTTACAATTGAATAACTTCAGTGGCATAATTTAGCAGATCTAATTCATCTAAATGAAAAACTTTTTGGGTAGTTCCACAAGTCATTTTCAAAAACCCCTCGTTAGGAGGGTTTTTTTTACAAACACACTTGCTTGGACAGTTGTCTTCATCTTCGAAACTGTCTTTAATAAAAATATTGAACAAAAGTAGCAGCAATATAAGGGAACGCATTTTTCTGTAACTAGAAATTACTTGGCTATTTTAATTTTACATTTCACTTAATTTTTTTTAAAACGAGGCTTCTTCAGTTTATTCCGTACGTTCTGAATCTGCGAATACGTTTCATTTTTGTCATTTTTTAAAATTATTGTAAACACTTTATCAAACGAAAAAAATTCAAGAGATTTGACAACAAATCATCATTATGACAACTGACATATTGAACGAGTGTGAAGATAGCTGAAGATAGACAGCTTTTCTAAATTAATTTTTTAAATAAAAAGTACCTGCTAGAATACATAATAGGATAAAATTCATATTTTAAAAATATGTTTCGTTCTTAACACCTCCACTGTCTCATAAGCCAATTTATGAAAATCCAGTGGTGTAACCTAAATATTTTGTAACGGTTACCGAATATTGATCTATTTGAAAATGTATTAAAATTTTAAGTAAAAAAAATTAATATATTTGAGATCGTTCTATACGCTTAAATGTACTTGTACTTCCTGTACTCCTTGTAAAACTGCTAAAATTTAGGTGCGTATTTCTTTGTAACCGTCAAGCAGGGTTCTTCGTAATCGTCGAGTTTTGTAGATGTTGAAATCCCAGTAGTAATTCATTTCTATACTTACTGTCTGTCAGGGTCATTTTGATTGAGGGAAGTTTTGTGTGTCAGCCCCCTTCCGCTCTACTATTTGTTAATTTTTTTCTTTTTTGCTGTACAATCTAAATTGTAAAGAGGGTTGTAAAAACAAATAATCAATCTCAAGTATATTTTTTATTCCAAATTCAAATATATTGATAATATACAATAAAATTAACATAATGCATTAAAAAATACACGAAACATTTACTTAAATGTAGGATTCAAATACAAATTTTCTTTCGAAAAATTAGATCGGAGATTAATAAATAAAAATGAGGAAAACGCAAATAATAATTTTACTTCAATAAATTAAATTAACTTATTGTTCCATTGTAGATATTGAATAACGTGCTGATTGAATAACGTGATGATTTGTTTACATTTTTCGTGATGCAAAATTATTATTTACTTTCTTTTCTTTTTTTTCTGTTCAATTGGTGCCAGTTGTACGGTTTTTTCGAGGTTAGGACATTCTGTTCCGTTTAAAATTTTTTTTTGTATACACACATGTTATACATTTTGCCAGTTTTTATGTTTGTAAATAATACCTTGTTGCTGCTTAGTTGTTCCACATATAACGAAGTAACTCTTGACATATTACCAACAACCATTACATAGATTCATTTTTTCTGCCTTTTATAGTTAAGAACTTTTTTGACATGTCTCTCTCGATGAGACATGATGGTTTTAATTTTCAATACTACGACACTGTACTGATAATAGCTCCATCTGACGGCAACATTTTTTCGAAAATGGAACTTGGGAAAATTAATATTTTACCAAAGATTAGAAGTGGGATAGAAATAAATAACCACTACTCCATGCTGTTGAAAGGTGTATTTGTGACAAAATTAATTTTATAAAAACACATTGTAGAAACAAACTCTTTGAGTAAAAAAACTCATTTTGTGGCTCCGATAAAAACAATAACAAATTGATTGTATTTTCATTGGTAAAGTTTTTATCATCCCCCAAATTTAATTAAAAACTGACAAAAAACAACCCGAATAGGCATAAAAAATATGTTACTGGTGCTAATAAGTTAAAAAAACATTCCAAAGAATTGAACAGTACCTATTTCTCAAGTAAATAATTTAAAGGATAAACGGCCCCACATTAACCAAATGACTAAATCAACTTACAAGATTACTGCGGGATTACCGTTGCTGCATTTTCCAGAACCCCCCAAAATTATATACCAATTAGTGTCCTAACCTCAAACATAATATATTTAATCAATGTACTGTGCTAACCAACGGAACCCTTCACCATAGCCTTGCCTCTTGAGTATAGAACACATAAATAACTCTAATGGTCTTCCAGGAAGGTCGCTTCTGGAAACTTTACCTTTGCCAGTTGTCTGACCATATAGAGCATACAATGTTCGGAGTTCATCTTCTGAAGCAGCCTCAGGAAGATCTATTTTATTACCTAATATTAGAATGGGACAATTTGCTAGTGTCTCATCTGTCAGCAGGGCATCTAGTTCTTGTTTACTCTCATGGAACCTTTTGCTGTGACAAAATATCATTATTTTACACTTTAAAACAAACAAGTTTAAAAACTATCACATATTATTTTATGACTTGTGCTGCCTACAGAACTTTTAAATGATAATACATTATTCAATAATAAACATGTAAATTTAAAAAAGAGTTAATACAAATTTTATTAGTTGAACACTTTGAATGGTCAATAAAACAATTTGAATAGTAGATTATTTGTAAATCGCATTTATACACATGATTGCTCATATTTAACATTTTAAATTACCATTATTCAGCAAGGTTATCTATAAACTCATAAGATTTTTAACATGTTCATTTCGAAAACTATGATGACTAGCAATTTTTTATTAAAAAATTAATTTTGGTTTACTGTTTAAACAAGGCTTAAACTACACTCTGATAGAATAAATTAAAATAGAATATAACAAATACGAGTAATAATTAAAAACCTACCTGTCGTTAGCATCGACGAGAAAGACTATGGCATCTACAGCTGGGAAATAATCTTTCCAAACTCTTCTAGCTTGGTCGTGACCCCCCAAATCAAACGTCGTGAATCTCATATTACCAATGGAGAGTTCCTCGGACGTAGGATGTAATGTAGGGAGATGTTGTGCTAGTCTGTCATCCTTAAGCATATGTAAAAGAGTTGTTTTACCAGCGTTATCCAACCCCAAAAACAGTAATTTGCCAGATTTTTTCCATAATCCTAAATATCCAAGCACTCCCGTAAACCAATCCCACAGAAACATTTTTTAAGAATTATTTTTAGATCCAAATATACTTTAAAACGCTTTTTTAATGTTACTGCGAACTCTTATTGTTGGCACAAGGACTTTGGAGCCCTATCTTTCAACAAAATTAATTAGAAATGACAGATGACAACGGTGAGTTGGAGCTGTAAATGTCACAATCATTCTTCTTTTTTAACCGACGTGATTTCTTCAACTGTTGTATCTACAGAAAAAACATCCATTATAATTTCTGAATCAATACGAAACCAGAGCACAAATACAAAAATAAAAGCTCGTCATGGTCATGGTGATTCGGTTACAGGGCACATTGTTTCTGTAATCTGTATTTATGGTTACGGTTCGCTTGTTAACACCATTTATCTTTAAATATGCAGAGAAAAAGAAGACGATTATAAATGGAGCATAGGTTAATCATTGAAAAAATCGTTTTCTGACATTTTTTATAACTTGACAATATAGGTAAGTAGGTAACTCAACACTAAAAAGAACAAAAGGGACAATTTAAATTATCATTCTTTTTTAAAATTAAAATAATAAGTAAATACATTTTATTTTTTTATTGTAATTAATACAGGTGATATTGTTTTTATTACTAATTTCATTTATTCTCAATCAATTGTACATATCTAACACCATGGTCTTTAACTACTTATTAAAGACAATTAAAATTAATCTTTTTTTTAATTCAAAATTTTTAACACCTATTATGTATAACTATCACAGGATTCATATGTTTTTTTTTCCTTCAGGGTTAAGTGAAAGAACATTTTTTGTTATGCAAAGCAATGCAGACAATGAAATTCGCCATTTATTTCTTGACAACTTAATGGAAATGTTAGATAACAATGTGATCCAATTAGAAGATGTTTTGTTTTCTGATGAGAGCACATTTACACTTCACGGTCATGTTAATCATCAAAATTGCCGCTATTGGTCTAATGAGAATCCTCACTGGATGAGAGAGGAACATACGCAATGTCCTGAAAAAGTTAATGTTTGGGCAGGAATTGTTGGAAATCATATGGAGGTCCCTTTTTCATTGATGGCAACTTGAATGGAGATAAATATTTAGAACTGCTCCAAAATAATGTAGTGCCAACTTTGATAAACTTATATCCTGATCCAGCAAACCCACAAGTTCCTGCCAATATACTATGGTTTCAGCAAGATGGAGCACCGCCCCATTAACAAATCAATGTCCGGCAGTACCTGAACCAAAATTTTACAAATTGGTGGATAGGGAGGCGCGGATCGATAGAATGGCCAGCACGATCTCCTGATCTGACGCCATTAGACTTCTTTTTGTGGGGATATGTCAAAAGTATTGTATACAAAACTAAACCACTCAACTTACATGACTTAAAAAGACGAATCACGCTTGCGATTAGATCAGTCACGCCTGAGATGTTGAGTAATGTTAGAAGACATTTCTATACCAGATTAGCATGTTGCCAAGACGTTCGCGGCGAACATTTTGAACATCTCTTACATTGAAATTAATGTTTTTTTTTACATTACTTGTGAAATAAAATAATTTTCTTTTTTTAATGTTAATTTTTGTAATATATCTGAAAACACTCAATATTTCCAAAACAGTTGAAGATAGGTATGTGACATTGTACATGAATTATGTCTAGAATTTTCTGAAGAATTCAAAAAATAATAATATACAGGGGGTTGTATTTAAAATAAGAAAGTTGGTATTGGCCACTGTCACATTACAAATATATTTAAAATTACTTGTTGAACTTAAATTTATATGCAAATCTCGATTTTTAAATTTCCAAAATTGTGTCTCAATTTCATTATTAAGATGTGTTTTATCATTAATTTGGATATTATCATTATTTTGAATTATAATATCAGAAATTTCATTATTAATGTAAATGTCGTCAAGGTATTAAGCCATTCTTTAGATTCATTATTTACCTCAAACAGTCTCCAAAAAGCCATTTTACAAAAAAAAAAAAAAAAACGCAAACAATAAAAATCTCCTGAGAAATTATTGAGAACCAGCGCGCGCTAATGTTTTGAAACGTCTAAAGATTTGACCTGTTCAAGTGAACACCTGCGAGCTAGATAATCGACCGAAGATTTAATGAATGCGTATTAGCGACGTTCACATTCAAAAATAAGCTGTGCTAACCGTAGCTTATAAAAAGAGGCGATATGTTTTGCTAAATTTATCGCTATTACTCAGTATAGCTTATTACCGGAATATTGCAGTGCCCTGGTAAAATTATCTTTTTTAAACTGAGATTGGAAATACTATACGTGTATTAATTATGTTTTATTTTATGAAATAATAAAGACGATATTATTATGTACTGTATAAACTGGATACATAATTAGGACAAGTTTTATTACTTTCTCATAGTAATCGTGTTACCAAATAACGTTTATTATTTTAAATATCTGGTATTGCCACTTCTGATTATAATTCTGGAAAACTTAAATTCCTAATAAACTTTGTATTTAAACTTTCCTATTCCTATGGGTGACGTGGTGACCATTTTTTGACATCGGTGGAAAGGGTGACGTATACGTGACGTCACTGCTTATGACGGGTACTACCGAGGCCACTACTTTTTCACAGATAGATAGAATTTAAGCTGTGACGTCACACGTACGTCACTCTTTCTACCGTTGTCAAGCTGAAATGTCACTTGCACGTTACCCATTACCTCATTCGGTCGATTCGCAAACTCTTTTCTTCTTCTTCTATGGTGCCTTATCCGGTCCGGATGTTGGCGATCATCATAGTTTTGTTGACGGGTCTCCGAAACAGCTCTGCGGATGTTACTCCCAGTCCCCTCCTGCCGAATATTTTTCTTCATTGCGCATTACATGACCGAGGTACTCAAGCTTACGCTGCTTCACTATGTTAAGGACTTCGACGGTGGTGACATGTTCCACCCAAGATATCTTCAATATTCTCCTGTAAATCCACATCTCGAAGGCTTCGATCTTTTTTTCAGTAGCCTGCGTCAGGGTCCATGCCTCGACTCCGTGTAGCAGCACCCGGAGAACGTGGCATCTCACTATCCGCATCTTGGTGTCTAAACTCACGTCACCACAGCACAGTAAGGGTCTGATCCTGGTAAATGTGGATCGTGCAATTTCGATTCGGGACCTGGTTTCTTCAGCGTGGTCCCATTGCGAGTTGAGGATGGTTCCGAGGTACACCAATCTATCGACTCTCGTGATCTCCTTTCTCCCTGCCAGTAGCGCCCCTGGGTCACGATCCTTATATGCGAGAGGAGAGTAAAATCAAAATATATAAGACGTGCGCCAGGCCAATAATGACATATGGTATAGAAGCGAGAGAGGATACCAACAAGACCAAAAGGATGCTACGAGTCGCCGAAATGTCAGTACTGAGAACAATAGCCGGGAAAACAAGAAGAGATCACGTAAGAAACACTGACATTAGAGCACAATGCGACGTACAGGATGTGGTGAGATGGGGAAGGCAGAGGAGAAGAGAATGGTATAACCACGTGAAGAGAATGACCGACGATAGACTACCACGCATTGTGCCAGCAGGGACCCGTCCACGCGGAAGACCACCAAAGAGATGGAGAGACAGCTGGCAGTCCACATCTCAGGAAATATTACAGAGGCAAGTCCGGAATCAACAGATCATCTAAATCTCTAACAAGTAGAAGAAGAAGAAGAAGAATATCGTCATGAATTTGATTTTCCTGATGTTTAAGTCTAGGCCGTACTTCTCGCTCCGCATTTCTCACACGGTCCAGTAATAACTGTAGGTCTCCTAGGCTGGTTGCCAGTAGCACAGTGTCGTCGGCGTAGCGGAGGTTTTGGATTCCCAGTTCTAAGTTTTTGATGTCTTCAGATTATATGCTAAGAGAGTCGGCGAGAGAACACAGCCCTGCCTCGTCGGTTGATCTTTTTGATTTGCGCACGCTGGTGCTGGAATTCATCTCTAAGCGATCCATTTTTGTCGAGTGTTGGTAAAGGCGAAATGAAACGAAATTCGGTGTGTGTTAACTACACGACATATATTTGAATTTTTTACAATAAAATAAACCATTGCCTTTGTATAAAAACGTTAGCTCTTAAGTAGCGAGTGTCCTTCGAATACATTACATTCTTTTCCATAACTAAGATCACAATATTAAAAGAGTATAACTAGGACGATAAAACTGTCGAGGAAATTCGCAGTAGTAACTATGGCCGAAATTTTTTAGGAAAAGAAATAACAGGTAGGGGTGGCTTTCACGGAAAACCTGGGATAAAAGGAGTAAAATAAATATAAATATTGTCCAAGCGGAGTATTTTCTGTCGAAAGGCAATGCGAAATCACAATGTACATGTTAAAACAAAAAACTATAATAAATAATTGTTTCACTAACAAAAAATATAACCCTTCTAATCTCGTAACGACATAATTGGAGAGTAATCGAATAACGGTAAGTAGTTGCGGACTAACAAAAACGAGAAAAAATAGCGAGATTAGATAAGAGTTATGAAAAATAATAGAATAATAATTTTATAAAAATATTAAATCCGGAAAATTTTCAGCCAAGATTCCGGATATTTTGGGCATCTATAGAAGACAGAAGAATCGGTTTGGTCGACATATTTATTATCCAGTTTTCACTCGACATTTATTTATTTTTTTTTTTTTTATTCAATCAATCGCAGACTAAAAATTTTGAAAATTTGCAGTTTGTTTTGGTTTTTAGTGCGTCAGTAAAAAAAAATATGTCGAATGTATTAAAGTTAATACGTTTAATGTGAAGTTGTAGTTATTCCTTAAAAAATCGACTAAAAAAACTTACGAACAGTAATGTAGCTTAAATTAAAAATAATCGATATGCCACCAAACTTCGAGCATACAACTTAAAAGATTCCTTAATAAATATATTTTATTGTAAATATATCTACAAAAATGCAGTCTATAGGAACCCAATTTAACTATACAATGATAACATTTCCGTTAAAAAACGTAACATATTTAACCTAATTTGATTAAGGGACGGTGTGTTATGTTCTGCCTGCTTCTTTTTGTAATCTGGCCGCCACGGCAGCCACTAGCGCCGCACCTCGGCCGCTGCCGTCTTCGGACAACATCAGATCGAACTGAAAAACAAAACAAACATTTCACGTTTTTTTAACGACCCTTATATATACCACAATGACATAGGAGATTAGATTGCAAGAGTTGGCTCCCTCCCGATGAGACAGAGACGGTCGCTCGAGAGGTTGTTTCGCGCTCTCTCTAATGGGCGGCCTCACGAGCGACTGTCTCTTTCTCATCGGCGCAGTCTAGTCTCCTATGATGATATACCCGCGAATTTATAGAATACCAAACTAAACTTTGAATGTAAAACAAACAGGAACGAGCATTGCTAATCTGTACGGATGCCTAAAGTGCGACGGAAACGGACTCCGTGACTCTCTACTTAAATATAATTGTAATACTTTTAAATCGAATTTTTTATACATAAAGCTCATACAATACAAATGTGCGTGCACGTCATCAATGATCTGATCGTTTCAAAACTTGATACCAACAAAAATAAAAATCACCGTTCGTTTTATATAATCTCGAACACATCGGGTCAGTCTGTTCGCAATATTTTATTGCATTAATCAAGTCAATGTCTTGTTAAATATTACTATTTCTATATTATTTTATACAGTATATAAAATTGCAGATATTATAAATATTTCATTACATATTACACACAGCTCAAATTTTATTATGTATTAATAAAAACGGTTTTTCCGATTGAAGATCTATGAGCGCCAGCTGGCAGTTGACAGTTAGATTCATAAGTTGGCAATTTTATATACGTTTATAAGACGTTGTTAAATCTGCTTATCATGGTGATCATTTTTTAAACATACATACATACATAAAGTCACGCCTTTTTCCCATAGGGGTAGGCAAAGACCACTTCCCTTCACTTGCTACGGTTCTTACACACATCTTTTGCTTCCTCTACTTTCATCAGTGCTCTCATACATGTTCGTTGGTTTTTGGTACTCTTGACCTGGCCTTTCTTCAAAACAATGTTGATCTGATCGAGATACGTTCTCCGAGGTCGACCTCTACCGACTTGCCCATTCACACTCGGCTTATAAATCTGTTCCGTCAATCTTCTTTCATCCATTCTCTCTACGTGTCAAAACCATCTAAGCATTCCTTTATCTATCTTTGTAACCACATCTTCTTTTACACCACAGCGTTCTCTGATCTCACTATTCTTTACTTTATCCAACCGAGTCACTCCGGCTATACTTCTCAGACTACTCATCTCCGCAGCATTAATCCTATTTTCATGCTTCTTCTGCCAAACCCAACATTCACTACCATACATAAGTGTAGGAACCAACACTCCTCTATGCACAGCCAGACGTGCCTTTTTTGACACTTTCTGGGTGTTCATAAAGCTATGCAGTGCCCCATTAATTTGTTTTTCTGCCAACACCCTTCGCTCAATGTCACTGTCGTACTTTCCATCTCTCGTAAACTTTGAACCCAAGTACACAAATTCATTTACTTGTTCCACTCTTTCTCACTCAATCGAAACTCCACAGTTTATCATGCTTTCTTTTTTTTCAAAAACCATTACTTTCGTTTTGCTCACATTTATTTTCATCCCTTTAATTTTCAGGGCATCATGCATAACATTAACCATCGCCTGCAACTCCTCTTCAGATAACGCTAATATGACTTGATCATCGGCGTAAAGAAGGCATTTGACGATCAAATGGTTTGAAAATCAGTTGCTAAACAGTCTCACTGAACCATCAGTAATTGTTATGGACAATGCCCCTTACCACAGAATGTTATTACACAAAATACCAAACATGTCCTGGCTCAAAGCGGATATTGAAGAATGGTTAGCAAATCGAAACATCACTTTTGCACATACTATGTTTAAACGTGAGCTTCTAAAGATTGTGGACCAATAAGTTTATTATATTTTGTGTTTATATAATAGTTTCTAGTTTTATAAAACAATCTCCTACCTGTATTTTTACATTGCACTATAATTAAATTTTGAAGTAGTTTTATTGATTTTGAAACTGGTATATTTTTTAGAAACAAACCACCAAAAAGATATTTGATAGATGACCTAGCTGAACAATATGGACATAAAGTGTTACGTCCCCCGCCATATCACTGCATTTTCAAATCAATTAAATTAATTTGGGGCAATGCAAAGCAATATTATAATAAACATATCGGCCGTGATGGAAATGCAGAAAAAGACTGTTTAAATATGTGGTCTGAAGCACTTCAAACCGTTAACTCAGAGATATGGAAAAACTCAATTGATCATACAGAAAAAGAAATTGACAAATGGTATAATAGAGAACGAATATTAGACAGACAAGAAATTACTCCCATTGTTATTGATATTGACGCTAACAGTGATGTCAGTGACTTTGATACAGAATCAGAATAGAGAAATAACTTATCCATTCTGTTTCAGACATTTTGTCGTTGTAGCTTAATAAAATATTAATAAAAATATATTATATATTAATTAATTATATAATATATATTAATATAGCTTAGAAATACTTTTTTTTGTAATTTATCAATATTTTGCTCGAAAAGAAAAAGCAGCTATTAAGTAAGTAACTATGTCAGCCCCTAAATGGCATTCTACCTTCATTGTGAAGCATTTTAACCCGTACCATTTTTATTAATAAAATTACTATCAGTATTATTTTTTTGTTACTGCCTCCAATTAGCTCTATGTTGATTCGAATTAAATAAAGCATTAATAAACTAACTTGAATAGTTTCTATTGAAAACCTTTTGTTTAGGTAAAAATTTTAGTTCTATTGCAATGTCCTAGACTAATTAACGGTAAAGTATGTTTATTAAATGATCAACAACATTACCTTATTATTTCCTTAATGTCCGTACTACTGTCAAAGTCTGGCAACGTTGTTCAAATGTGACCTCATACTCGCTCTATGACGTGCATGCACATTTATATTATATGAACTTTATCAATATATATTGACATTGAATACACTTGTTTGAGATACTTAACAGGTTATCGTCACTTGGCCATTTTAATATTTTTCCACAAAATTATAATATACATGACCAGATTTAAATAATTTCTCACTTTTGGAATTATTCCGACTATTATCACGATTATATATTACGTATTTAAAAAAAATTTATATTTAATTTTTGACAGTACAGTGTCGGTAATGTCAATAAATACAGTGCTACCACACTGTATTTGGAACCATAGATATAACTTGACACATAGACATGCAGAGGTGAAGATGACTTACTTGTATGGTGGGATCGGCTAATTCCTTGATTTTCTCCATCATGAGATTATGGAAGTGCGGATGGTATCTGTAGACGGAACCGTCGATGCCGATAGTCACTTTTTTTTCTCCCATTTTGTTAAGTAAAGTCGCCAGACCGGCGGATACCAAATGCGCCGATCTTCGTGAAATGCACTCGCAGATATACCTAACGTTTATGTAATCCTGCTCGGTGGCGTGTTTCAGACCTGACAGAACAAAAAACATTTATTTTAGATTAGGTACGGTCAATTTCGGGAGATTGCCAGAAGGCATTTATGTAAAATTACTCTCTAGTGTCCTTAAAATGTAATAGGGAAAAATCACGAAGTGGGCGACATCTATTATTAATCGTATGAACTTCTCGAGGTGTGAACAACAAACTAATCACCATTTGTTTATATGGGTGAAAAGTGAGCTTTACATATTATTTTGAGCGATTTAAGCATTAAACGATATTTTGTGAAGAATTGGTGTTAATAAACCACAAAATCAGAAAATGCAAAGGATTAAAAAAGGTGGTATGGAGATAAAATCGCGAAAAATATGCTATTTCACAATGCTCTACATAAGGCAATTCAATTATTCTTTGCGTACATTTCCTTCAAATCCTAAGGCAGCTCAATAATGGTAGATGATCTTAAAGATAGGAAAACCAATCTCAAAGTTTATGTTTGTTCGCAGCAAGCACTTTGTGAAAGATGATTTTTTCAGTGGTAAGTTTGATATTGTTGTCCAATGATTTATCATTTTATTTGTGATTATTCATAGTGACTTCAACAACATAGAGAAAGCGTTTGAAAGATGATTTTTATGATTTTATCATTGAGACCTCTTAATTGGTCGAATACGTTCACCCACATAATACACTATATCCGAAATTGATATTTCGACTTTCATAGGCATTGCAACAAGAATTCCAGGGACAACAGAACTAAAAAACTTCGAGAACACACTAAAATTGGTATCTGGACAAACCATTTACCGAGAATCCAGCGACAATAAAACTGAAACGTCGAAAACAAACCTTAAATCCAATAGATCAACATAAAAAATTAACTCAAATCTCTGAAATAACTAAAATCAATACAAACTTTGGTTTTAAAAGTGATCAAATGACAGAACATTTGTTCACACCTCGATCCGACATTTTGTCATTGACTGCGCCATCTCACGTTACGTGATTTTTCGCTATTGTTGTTGTGGTTATCGTCCGTTAAAGAATGTACTGACAGTTGACAGTAACCTCAGTTATTTGTTTGTAACAGTTTTTCTTTTTAAACTCTCACTAAGCTCCTAAATAGCACAACATTAAAATTTGCATGCAATATTGAAACTAATTTTAAACCGATAAATTTAATAACAATAACTATTAACGAAGAACTAAGGTAAATAAGGTAAATGTGTTAAATTATATAAAAAATAAACTTCTAGATCATACAAAGTTAAAATTAATGAAGTGTTTTAATATTACAAATAATTTCTTGGACGGCGGAAGTGAGACGAAATGGGAACTTGAAAAAACTTCAATTAGGATATCCAAGATGCTGTCAAATTAAGAAATTTAAGATAGTGTCCTGTAGGCATATACTTCTTCCAAAGTCAGTTTAAAAATATATAAAAAAATATCTCATTAAAAGCCATAAAATCTTCAGAAGAAACAGACCAGTGGTGTATTTTTATATCAGATATATTTTCAAAAATTATTTATTTATTTATTGAACTAAACTTAAGATCTGTCTTAAATAATTTTGACGAAGTACCACAATACGAAACGATTCCATAATGCACATTCGACTATCTAAATTCTTATACTTTAAACCACATTCTATTAAAATTTGTGGTGTTATTTCTAATGATTTATATTTAAAATCGGTAAAATCTTGCAATTTGTTAAATATAATTTCTAATGTTGGGACTTGATTTTCTTTGTACGTATTGTAAACCGTTTGTCGAATCACACATCTTAAGATGCACCATCTATCGACGGCTGACGATACGTTTTCGTTTTTTATCGTGTTCAATCACGACGCCTCGTTTAATTACTAAATAAATTGTGGAATAGGTAATTTTCGTTAAATTGCACATTCTTTTTTTAAATTCCCAAAATTGCGTCTCATTTTCATCATTATTAATTAGAATTGCAATATCAAGATGTATTTCATCATTAATTTGGATATTATCATTACTTTGAATTACATTATTATATCGTCAACATTAAGCAATTCGTTCAATCAATCAATCAATCAATCAAGCTGTCTATCCACTCAATGGATGTTGGCGACTACATGTTGGAATTGATTTATGTCTCTTGCCTCGCTGACAAGCTCTTCTATCGTCCTTAGTCCAGTCCACTGCCTGCTGTTTCTTGTCCGTGACATCTGTTTGCTCCCAATTCCCCTTCTACCTTTTATCTTTCCCTCCAGAATCAGTTGTAACAACTGGTATCTGTCGTGTCTGAAGATGTGACCAAGTTAAGCCGTTTTTCTTCGTTTAATACTTGTAAACAATATTCTGTTCTTATGAACTCTTCTCAATATTTCTTCATTTGTTATCCTGTCAGTCCAAGGTACCTCCACTTTATTGATCATGTTTGCCTTCATAGTCCACGACTCCACTCCATACATTAGTACCGACCACACATAGCACTTCGCATATCGGACTCGAAGGGATATATGTATGTCTTGATTTCTAAGAATTTTTTTATATTTCATGAACGCCGTACGAGCCATCTCAATTCTGTATCTAATATCTTTCTCCGAATTCCAGTCCGTGTGTAGCCAGCCTCCCAGATATTTATACTGCGTTACCCTTTCTATATTGATATAAGGATTGATAACGAGCAAATTGAAATCGTAACAACTGTCAAGTATTTGGGCTTCCAACTGGATAATTTACTTACTTTCGATGCCCACTTTATATATATTACTAAAAAAATTTCGAAAAAACTATACTTTTTTTCAAGAATTACGAAGCATTTATCTATGGATACAAGAATCACTGTGTACGGTCAATTTTGCTACCTCATTTTGACTACTGTGCAACTTTACTATATCAATTCAATCTAAATAAAATGACACAGCTTCAACAACTACAGAATAGAAGCATGAGGATTATTTTGAGCTGCAATCGCTATACCCCCATTTCCATAATGTTGAATACATTACATTGGCTACCAGTCTCTAAAGGACTTTACTTCCTAACAATATTTATTTATAAAATAATACATAATGAAGCACCTTCGTACTTTCGTGATTATGATGATTTCAAATACGAGAAATTCATTGTTTTATAAAGGTATGGTAGAGTACAATAACTTACCACATAATGTTAAATCTAGTGGATCTTGTGAAAACTTCAGACACAATTTGTTGATACATATAAGGGAACTAAATTAGAACTATTTTTTATTACTCTTATTATCCAGTTTACTGTTAAATCTTATGGGATTAATAATTAAATTGTTATACTTTTCTTTTTTACACTGTATGGAATTATAACTGTTTTTATATTTCATTGTAATAATGTTTTTCTTACTACTACAGATTAATAACCTATTTAACAGATCATTCATATAGGATGATTATATTGTTATTTATGTATACATATATTAGAGTTTTTTGTATATTAGGGAAACCTACTTAATAAATATTTCTTCTTCTTTTGATTATTTATGTGAATTGCAGCACTTGCATATAATTGGTTTTTCCTGCTGATTATCATAAATTTATGATAAGTAATTCGTTATATTCATCATTTACCTTAAACGGCCTCCAAATTTCACGAGGAGTTCACTCAAAGATTCAACTTTCCACAACGACACACAGCTTCACAATGGTAATGGTCGTTTACGTCTTGTGTGCCTACAGGCCGCCATTTTGAATGTCACGTGTTCTGGAATACCCAATAGTAAACGATGACGTCATAGATACCATATGCGCAGAAACCAAATTTCGTAAGATAGCAATTTTGTTATTTATTTTCGTGGTAGTTTTTGTGTAGTTCAAAACGTTTATTTGCGAATATTTTACAATGTTTGAAAATTAGTGTGGGTTTATTATTTTACAAACTATGCATTTTGAAATCGTTACGCCACTGATGTGACATTCCATTATGGCTTCGACTATAACGAGGCATTTGCGCATATTTTTGCAACGTAAATGTCTCATTTACAATGAAAATAATCCTGCTAGAAATTGATGATAATGAACGAATTAAATTTTAAGTAACGTGTATAGCGAAGATGACGGAACTTACCCAATTCCTCGCAAATGTCTCTGACGCTGTTAAAAACGCCCGGCGAATCGGATTCTATTTCTGATACGTATTTTGTGTAAAATCGAAAACGTTCGAACAACATATCGGATCCTTTTCCAGCGAATAACAATCCTTCCTTGGTGAATCTCTCCAACGCTAATCTTACTAATTCGCCCATGTACATGCCTGATATCATTTTTTCGTGTCTGAAAATATCTTCGAATTAATGGAGGAAGAATAATGAAAACACCGAAAGAATTTTAGAAATTAATACAAATACAAATTCGAAAGAAAATTTGTAAAAAATGTTTAGAAAATATACTGTTGAAACAAAAATAATAAAAAAAAAGAAATAAAAGATTCGAGTTAATATTTTCATAATTTTTATGTGGTTGTTTCAAAAATGTGCTTAAAAAAATTAACTAGGTAGTTGGTTGAAAGACTTGCTATAAAATTTGAGTACATATTAGGAGGGTTTTTATACAGGGGTTGGTCGAAAAATATTCTCACAGATTCAAGTAGAGATTACGAAATTATTTATACAGGGATTAGCTGAAAGATGTGATAGAAAATTTGAACATTGGTAAAATTTTTATACAGAGTTTGGTTAAAAGATTGGCTACGAAATTTAAACAGATATTAGAAAAAAATTTATACAGGGGTTGGTCGGAAAATATGCTAACAGATTCGAGTAGAAATAACAAAACTTTTCATACAAGGGTTGGTTGAAAGATTTGTTTAAATCTTTAAGTAGATACAAGACAAAAATTTTATACAGGGGTTGGTCGAAAAATATTCTCACAGATTCAAGTAAAGATTACGATATTTTTATACAGAGGTTGGTTAAAAGATTGGCTACGAAATTTAAACAGATATTAGAAAAAAATTTATACAGGGGTTGGTCGGAAAATATGCTAACAGATTCGAGTAGAAATAACAAAACTTTTCATACAAGGGTTGGTTGAAAGATTTGTTTAAATCTTAAAGTAGATATAAGACAAAAATTTTATACAGGAGTAGGTCGAAAAATATTCTCACAGATTCAAGTAAAGATTACGATATTTTTATACAGAGGTTGGTTAAAAGATTTGCTACGAAATTTAAACAGACATTAGAAAAATTTTATACAGGGGTTGGTCGGAAAATATGCTCACAGCTTCGAGTAGAAATAACAAAACTTTTCGTACAAGGGTTGGTTGAAAGATTTGTTTAAATCTTAAAGTAGATATAAGACAAAAATTTTATACAGGAGTAGGTCGAAAAATATTCTCACAGATTCAAGTAAAGATTACGATATTTTTATACAGAGGTTGGTTAAAAGATTTGCTACGAAATTTAAACAGACATTAGAAAAATTTTATACAGGGGTTGGTCGGAAAATATGCTAACAGATTCGAGTAGAAATAACAAAACTTTTCATACAAGGGTTGGTTGAAAGATTTGTTTAAATCTTTAAGTAGATACAAGACAAAAATTTTATACAGGGGTTGGTCGAAAAATATTCTCACAGATTCAAGTAAAGATTACGATATTTTTATACAGAGGTTGGTTAAAAGATTGGCTACGAAATTTAAACAGATATTAGAAAAAAATTTATACAGGGGTTGGTCGGAAAATATGCTAACAGATTCGAGTAGAAATAACAAAACTTTTCATACAAGGGTTGGTTGAAAGATTTGTTTAAATCTTAAAGTAGATATAAGACAAAAATTTTATACAGGAGTAGGTCGAAAAATATTCTCACAGATTCAAGTAAAGATTACGATATTTTTATACAGAGGTTGGTTAAAAGATTTGCTACGAAATTTAAACAGACATTAGAAAAATTTTATACAGGGGTTGGTCGGAAAATATGCTCACAGCTTCGAGTAGAAATAACAAAACTTTTCGTACAAGGGTTGGTTGAAAGATTTGTTTAAATCTTAAAGTAGATATAAGACAAAAATTTTATACAGGAGTAGGTCGAAAAATATTCTCACAGATTCAAGTAAAGATTACGATATTTTTATACAGAGGTTGGTTAAAAGATTTGCTACGAAATTTAAACAGACATTAGAAAAATTTTATACAGGGGTTGGTCGGAAAATATGCTAACAGATTCGAGTAGAAATAACAAAACTTTTCATACAAGGGTTGGTTGAAAGATTTGTTTAAATCTTTAAGTAGATACAAGACAAAAATTTTATACAGGGGTTGGTCGAAAAATATTCTCACAGATTCAAGTAAAGATTACGATATTTTTATACAGAGGTTGGTTAAAAGATTGGCTACGAAATTTAAACAGATATTAGAAAAAAATTTATACAGGGGTTGGTCGGAAAATATGCTAACAGATTCGAGTAGAAATAACAAAACTTTTCATACAAGGGTTGGTTGAAAGATTTGTTTAAATCTTAAAGTAGATATAAGACAAAAATTTTATACAGGAGTAGGTCGAAAAATATTCTCACAGATTCAAGTAAAGATTACGATATTTTTATACAGAGGTTGGTTAAAAGATTTGCTACGAAATTTAAACAGACATTAGAAAAATTTTATACAGGGGTTGGTCGGAAAATATGCTCACAGCTTCGAGTAGAAATAACAAAACTTTTCGTACAAGGGTTGGTTGAAAGATTTGTTTAAATCTTAAAGTAGATATAAGACAAAAATTTTATACAGGAGTAGGTCGAAAAATATTCTCACAGATTCAAGTAAAGATTACGATATTTTTATACAGAGGTTGGTTAAAAGATTTGCTACGAAATTTAAACAGACATTAGAAAAATTTTATACAGGGGTTGGTCGGAAAATATGCTAACAGATTCGAGTAGAAATAACAAAACTTTTCATACAAGGGTTGGTTGAAAGATTTGTTTAAATCTTTAAGTAGATACAAGACAAAAATTTTATACAGGGGTTGGTCGAAAAATATTCTCACAGATTCAAGTAAAGATTACGATATTTTTATACAGAGGTTGGTTAAAAGATTGGCTACGAAATTTAAACAGATATTAGAAAAAAATTTATACAGGGGTTGGTCGGAAAATATGCTAACAGATTCGAGTAGAAATAACAAAACTTTTCATACAAGGGTTGGTTGAAAGATTTGTTTAAATCTTAAAGTAGATATAAGACAAAAATTTTATACAGGAGTAGGTCGAAAAATATTCTCACAGATTCAAGTAAAGATTACGATATTTTTATACAGAGGTTGGTTAAAAGATTTGCTACGAAATTTAAACAGACATTAGAAAAATTTTATACAGGGGTTGGTCGGAAAATATGCTCACAGCTTCGAGTAGAAATAACAAAACTTTTCGTACAAGGGTTGGTTGAAAGATTTGTTTAAATCTTAAAGTAGATATAAGACAAAAATTTTATACAGGAGTAGGTCGAAAAATATTCTCACAGATTCAAGTAAAGATTACGATATTTTTATACAGAGGTTGGTTAAAAGATTTGCTACGAAATTTAAACAGACATTAGAAAAATTTTATACAGGGGTTGGTCGGAAAATATGCTAACAGATTCGAGTAGAAATAACAAAACTTTTCATACAAGGGTTGGTTGAAAGATTTGTTTAAATCTTTAAGTAGATACAAGACAAAAATTTTATACAGGGGTTGGTCGAAAAATATTCTCACAGATTCAAGTAAAGATTACGATATTTTTATACAGAGGTTGGTTAAAAGATTGGCTACGAAATTTAAACAGATATTAGAAAAAAATTTATACAGGGGTTGGTCGGAAAATATGCTAACAGATTCGAGTAGAAATAACAAAACTTTTCATACAAGGGTTGGTTGAAAGATTTGTTTAAATCTTAAAGTAGATATAAGACAAAAATTTTATACAGGAGTAGGTCGAAAAATATTCTCACAGATTCAAGTAAAGATTACGATATTTTTATACAGAGGTTGGTTAAAAGATTTGCTACGAAATTTAAACAGACATTAGAAAAATTTTATACAGGGGTTGGTCGGAAAATATGCTCACAGCTTCGAGTAGAAATAACAAAACTTTTCGTACAAGGGTTGGTTGAAAGATTTGTTTAAATCTTAAAGTAGATATAAGACAAAAATTTTATACAGGAGTAGGTCGAAAAATATTCTCACAGATTCAAGTAAAGATTACGATATTTTTATACAGAGGTTGGTTAAAAGATTTGCTACGAAATTTAAACAGACATTAGAAAAATTTTATACAGGGGTTGGTCGGAAAATATGCTAACAGATTCGAGTAGAAATAACAAAACTTTTCATACAAGGGTTGGTTGAAAGATTTGTTTAAATCTTAAAGTAGATACAAGACAAAAATTTTATACAGGGGTTGGTTGAAAAATATTCTCACAGATTCAAGACTATGATTTTTTCATACAGATTCTATAAATTTTATACAGGGGTAGGTCAAAAAATTGCCGGTGTACAATCCGATATCATTTTTTTTTGGTTGAAAATATTTTCGAATTAATGGAGGAAGAAAAATAAAATCACCATAAGAATAAATTACAAAAAAAAATCGAAAAAAAATTTGTACAAAAAAGTTTCTTCAACGTCTATGAATGTTGAAATGTTTAAAAATTAATAAAAAAGAATATGCGAAAAGTTTTATACAAGGATTAGTCAAAAAATATCCAGTCTTGACAACAGTGGTCGGTTGGCAGATTTGCTAAAAGATTCAAGTGGACATCGGAAAATTTTTCATTAATTAATACAACCAAAGGCTTACTTTTGTTTGCCTGGATTTACGGAATTTCTGTCGATATCTTCGTCGTATTCGGTCCTAACGAAATCCAAAGCGCCATCGTCCCCGAAAGCTCCCCATTCCAAATTGATCAGAACGTTTCCAGATCCCATGTCGACGTCGTTCCAAGTTTCGGCGTGCGCTTGCTTTTCCACGTAACAGGCGTTCGAACCGGTACCTTCATTTCGAAAAAACAAAATTATATTTTCGAATCGCTTAATTTTTTCGAGCTGCTTTGGATAGTATATAAGCGTTTAATTTGTTATCCAAACTATGGAAAATTAAATACGAGGATAGTTCACGAATTCTTGTCTCTAACGTAGTTGGCGTTAAATAACAAATGCAATTTTTTTTTTAAATTGTACATACAGTGTGGAACAGCCAAATGGAATAAATTCGATAACGCATAAATGAGAGCGTGTCGGGAAAAAGCTTGGACACGTCGATTTGTATTTTTAGATGCGCATTTTTTTCAAAAAAAAATATTTATGTAGGGTGTGTCATGTGACAGTGGCCAATACCAACTTTCTTATTTTAAATATAACACCCTGTATATTATTAGTTTTTTGAATTCTTCAGAAAATTCTAGACATAATTCATGTACAATGTCCCATACCTATCTTCAACTGTTTCGGAAATATTAAGTGTTTTCAGATGTATTACAAAAATTAACATCAAAAAAAGAAAATTATTTTATTTTACAAATTCGCTACATTACACTCAATACTTATTTCCCATTTAGCTCTTAATATTGAGAAAATAAGCAAAAACCATTAATGCGTTCCTTTTTACTGATTTCACGGACATGTTAATCGTCAAAATTGCCGCTATTGGTCTAATGAGAATCATCACTGGATGATGAGAGGAACATACGCAATATCCTGAAAAAGTTAATGTTTGGGCAGGAATTGTTGGAAATCAACAAACAATTGTTCAAATCATAGGTCCCTTTTCCATTGATGGCAACTTGAATGGAGATAAATATTTAGAACTGCTCCAAAATAATGTCGTGCCAACTTTGACAAACTTATATCCTGATCCAGCAAACCCACAAGTTCCTGCAAATATACTATGGTTTCAGCAAGATGGAGCACCGCCCCATTACCAAATCAATGTCCGGCAGTACCTGAACCAAAATTTTCCAAATCGGTGGATAGGGAGGCGCGGATCGATAGAATGGCCAGCACGATCTCCTGATCTGACGCCATTAGACTTCTTTTTGTTGGGATATGTCAAAAGTATTGTATACAAAACTAAACCACTCAACTTACATGACTAAAAAAGACGAATCACGCTTGCGATTAGATCAGTCACGCCTGAGATGTTGAGTAACGTTAGAAGACATTTCTATACCAGATTAGCATGTTGCCAAGACGTTCGCGGCGAACATTTTGAACATCTCCTACATTGAAATTAATGTTTTTTTGTTTTTTTTTTACATTATTTGTGAAATAAAATAATTTTCTTTTTTTAATGTTAATTTTTGTAATACATCTAAAAACACTTAATATTTCCGAAACAGTTGAAGATAGGTACGGGACATTGCACATGAATTATGTCTAGAATTTTCTGAAGAATCCAAAAAATAAATAATATACAGGGGTTGTATTTAAAATAAGAAAGTTGGTATCGGCCACTGTCACATGACACACCCTACATAATTATTTTTTTTTTGAAAAAAATGCGCATCTAAAAATACAAATCGACGTGTCCAAGCGTTTTTCCCAACACGCTCTCATTTATTCGTTATCGAATTTATTCCATTTGGCTGTTCCACACTGTATAACAATAAGTAAATTGTGTGTTCATATGAAGGAACTTGTAAAAATCAGTTCATCAACTGATTCCTATATTTACATTAGTTATATAATAATATAACTACAGTGAACGTGTATTAAGAGTCTGCTAAAAACGGTACAGTGAGTCACTTGGGTAGTGACGACGTTTCAGACGTCTATGTGGCGCTAATTGCGTTAGGTCCGTCACGATAGGGTTAGGATGAGCTTTTAACCTCGTAGAATATTTCATGTATTGTTGTTTGATTTCCTCTTTTACTGTTGGTACTTTGAGGACACGTGCAATTAAGCTGTTAGGAACAAACCATGGCCCTTGAGAGATAATTCTGAGCATCTTAGCTTGGAACCTTTCCAGGATTTCTAGGTTAGAGTTGGAAGCTGAACCCCAGAGTTCTAATCCATATGTCCAAACGGGTTTGAAAATAACTCAACGTTCTGATTTTTTTTCAGAAGCGTTTGAAACACTTCAACACCGATATACCAAGTGTATATAAACGTTGCAGGTGACTAGGTTGAAAAAATAAATTAGTTTCAATCTTCTATGTTGCTTCTATGTTAGGGACAAAAATTCGTGTGAACTATCCTCGTATTATCTAAATTACGAATTTCTATGACTACATTAAGGATTAAACAAAAGCTTGTTACCTTAATTATTAGCACAAAAAGCAGTTAATGTTTTTTATTAAAGAGCAATAAAAGCATAATAAAGATAAGACGTTGTTATCGTGCAAAACATGCGATGCATGCATTAATCCGAAACATTCAATTGTTTCAAGCTTTAATCATCCAACAATGGGTCATAATTTTGTCGATGTGTTATATACCGACTTTCAAAAAACCCTGAACGCCCACACATATTGCACTTAAATTTTCTCTAAGACTCTCGATACGAAATGACGACAAATTTTAATAGAACTGTTAAACCACATTAAAATAATATCTTTTTAAATATGCGTTTCCACCAGTCTAAACCGATAATTTAGTCAACAGTGTTGGTACAGGTGGTCTGAAAAAGGAATCCGTAACCGACGTCTTACGTCTCGAGTTTTTAGAAAGTCAGTATAATTTTATAAATAATCGCATCGAATTCCAAGTGTTATTATCGCGAAAAATTCGTTTTTAATTAAAAACTGGCAACGAAAAGCGTTTATTTAAAAAGGCACCTACCGACTATAAGCCCTATTCTCGTGCCGTGATTCTTCCAAGCGCAAGACATTAAAGTTCCAGTGGTGTCATTCAAAATAGCGCAAATCTCTATTTGTACATCCTACAAGTAGAAAGAAAATCGCATGCATAAATATCTAAAAGGAGAATAACTAGCGACGAGAGTATCGGAGATGTTGTGAAATCGAGCGACGACGCGGCAACGTCGCGTTTATGCTTGAGAAATTCTACGATAAGTAGAATGAGACAAAAAAATCTTGGACGAATCGACTTCAAGTACTGCATAAATGGCCAATTTTAAGACCAAAAGAAAATGTATACAGTATACCCGAGCATCACTAATAAAATGGTTAACATAATAATATACTCTTTCTATTAAACTTTTATTTTTCAAACAAATAATTGTGCTGTTTTGATGATTGATTAAAATTTAGAATGGTAAATAGGGACTCTTTCTTGACTAGAGCAGTACAACATCTAAAACCTGAAATTTGACACTTGTGACACTGGCTATGTCTACTACTCCGCTCAACCTGAACATTAACAGTTTTAGTTTGAAATCAATGGTAACATTAAATAATAATGCAATAAACTAATACGAATCCGAAAATATAATTTTAAATTATGGTTTCCCCTAAAATTATCGCAAAACAACAAATTTCCACATTTAATATATTTGTATGATCTCCCTGCTGTTATTATTAACACGCAAAGTGCCATGGTAGGTTTAAGTGGTCCACCAAGTGACTGAACAAAAAATATCCACCGAGTGGGTCGAAGAAATCCTCTAGGTCTCCTAATAGTTTTGGCTGCGGTAGCAAACTATCGTTTACCAGAGCTGTATTGAGAAGAGTTTAGGATGGTTTTATCAATATTCCTATAAAGTTGGTTTTCGTGTTGGTGATCAGTGTTGTCCATTTAGACAAAGTGATCATATTTTGAAAATCAAAAGGGATGAAAATAAATGTAAGCAAAACGAAAGTAATGGTTTTTGAAAGAAAAGAAAGCATGACAAACTGTGAAGTTTCGATTGAGGAAGAAAGAGTGGAACAAGTAAATGAATTTGTGTACTTGGGTTCAAAGTTTACGAGAGATGGAAAGTATGACAGTCACATTGAGCGAAGGGTGCTGGCAGGAAAACAAATGAATGGGGCACTGCATAGCTTTATGAACAGCCAGAAAATGTCAAAAAAGGCGCGTCTGGCTGTGCATAGAGGTGTGTTGGTTCCTACACTTATGTATGGTAGTAAATGTTGGGTTTGGCAGAAGAAGCATGAAAATAGGATTAATGCTGCGGAGATGAGTAGTCTGAGAAGTATAGCCGGAGTGACTCGGTTGGATAAAGTAAAAAATAGTGAGATAAGAGAACGCTGTGGTGTAAAAGAAGATGTGGTTACACAGATAGATAAAGGAATGCTTAGATGGTTTGGACAGTTCAATCCATATGTGATACTGCTTACAGTTTGGCCTAAATAACCTTTGTAGGTGGTGTAACATTACTTTTCATTATACCTATCTGAAAACACTATATTTAGCAAGATTGTCAAGATTATTTATTATTAACAAAATACTGTGGCTTTAATTTGGAAATAACTAGAGATAAATATAATTATTCATTATTAAAGGCTCTAAAATCGAATACTTGAGGAAATCGGTCTGGTATTCGTCTATAAATTTGTACCTACTGTTGATCGTCCAAAAATTGTTGAGCTTACCTCACTTCCTGTAAATGTTAGAAGAAATAGAAATAATGACATCCTAATGATTCCCTTTTTGTAGAACAAATTTTGGCCCAAACGAAACAACTAACAAAATAATGAAATTAGCTAACACTCACACCAACAGAATGGAGGAACTGTTCGGTTAATCTTTACCATCTTTTAGTTTGTACTGTATCAGTTTTATTTTTATCGCTTTTATAATCTTGTCATTGTGCAAATGTAAATTGTTCTTTTATAAATAAATAAACTGTAAGTCAAGTACATTTCAATTATTTAAACGTTATTCGGGATATTAGTCACGTCAGTTTTAATCTCAATCTGACATTTGACACTTGCGACAGTGGCGATTCCGGACTCTACCGGAACATTAACAGAGTACAGTTGAAATTTGAAAACAATGGTAAAATTAAATAAACCAATACGAAACCAAAAATGTAATTTTGAATAGTTATATTTGTTTTTGTTCGTTTTTTTCATTTTCCAAATTTAAAAATGTATGTACACTAAGTAATTTTTAATTATTTATACGGTTGTACGAACTAATAGTCACGACGTTTTTAATCTCAACCTCTAATTGGACACTGGCCGCGTCTACAAGTCCGCTTAATAGGAACATTAAAAGTCGACAGAGTTAAGTTAGTTTGAAAAAAATTGCAGAGTTAAATAACAATAAACGACGAATACAAAAACATAATTTTAAATATGTTTTTTTTAGATTATGCCTGAAGTACCCTTAAATCACAAAAGCACAACAATTCGTTTCGAGTTTCCTCACTCGAAAGTGTAAACAAAGTAATTATATTTAAATAAAAAAAACGTTACTCGGAATATTAGTCACGTCGAATTTATACAAAAATATCACACTTATTTCATACACTCTTTTATTTGTCACATGACGCTCGGGTAAATATTTAACAATTCAAACAAAACGTCGAAATGTCGCAGCAATTATATCACGTTCAGAGTATGTATATTAAAAGTTTCACGATTCCTCCGAAATTCATGCATAAAAATATCGCATGCACTTATCCCCCATTCTTAAGCATCCTTAACCACGATGGGGTTTATTTAGAAACTCACCGACTATGGCACCGATTCTGCATTGGCGATTCAACCAAGCGCACGACATCAAAGTGCCAGTGGAATCGTTCAGTATTGCCATAACGGATATTTCAAAATCCTGAAATGTACTAACTTAATGTATAAAAATAGGTCGGGGTACGTTTTGCGCGCGAAACGGACGTAACCAAGTTTTACTCATTTAATGATTATAAAAACTTATGTATCGTAACACCGTCGTCTTACAATTTTTTTATCTTGCAAACACGTGCTGTCGTCGTATCAGAAAAATAATCGTGTGGGCAACGAGATAAAGAAGGATGTTGCAGCTACGCATTACTTTGTTCAACATTTTTTTTTTTTATGAAAATAGTCGCAAAAAGGGTAGACCTATCGTGTGGGCCGCGGACGGCCCGCACTGCGACTATTAGAAGGGGAAGGGAAAGGAAGGAAAGAAGAAAGGAAATGATTGTGGACACGCTTTTTAAAAAGTTGTAGGTCATAGTTCTCTGGAAAAACTGATTTTGGAAGCTTATTCCATTCTTGATGAAGATTGCTCCTTGTAGCGTCAAGCTTGAGAGTAAATGTGTGAGACTGATCAGCGTGCCGAGTTCTTCGGCCGAATGTGGCCAATGGTGGTACAAGAGTTTTTATTTCTCTGGAGCATCTGCCATGGAAATATCTGTAGAGCAATGACTGGTCTGCAACTCTTCTTCTATGTTCTAAAGGGTGAAGGGTATCTGTGAGAGTTGAGCTGTTTATCAAGCGAATGGCTCTTTTCTGAATGGAATCTAGAAGACGAAGAGAATGCCTTGGTGCTGAACCCCAAATGTGCGAGCAATACTCCAGTAGAGGTCGGATTTGAGCCTTGTACGTCGTCAACAGTTGATCAGGAGTAAAAAACTTTCTGAACTTTGTTCAACATTTCGAATTACCCCTGTACCTCGCTTTTATTTTCACTTCACTCGGCAGAGTATTCGAGTGATGCCATCATTCGAATGATCCTAAAATATCTCGATATATTTCGGTAATCGAACTATCGATTTTGCTTCATTCGAATTATACAGTATGAAACAGCCAAATAATTTTGAATTTATTCCACAAGTATAGTATTTTTCCAACTGTTGATTCGTAGAACTTCGGTCAGGATATTGAAGAAAACCAAGTTTTAAAAAGCCTACGTTTCATTTTCAGAACTATTTAAAATGGCTCTCCACGTTTACAGGGGGTAAAAAACAAGTTGGATTTTATTATTTTTTATTTAAATTACCGATTGTTTCATTTTAATTTTATTATTTTTCATTCGAAATATCGATTAATTTTCATTCAAATTTTTAATTAGTTTTTATGCGAATTATCTGTTATTTGTTGCAGTCGAATTATTTATTATTTTTCATTCGAAATATCGATTGTTTCATTGGAATTATCGATTATTTTTCATTCGAGTTTTCAATTATTTTTAATTGGAATTAAGAAACTGCTTAATTTTTCGAACTATAGATTGTCTTCTTCAAATTATCAATTATTTGTTATTCGAAATATCGATAGTTTCGTTCGAATTGTCGATTATTTTTCATTCAAATTATCATTTATTTTTTATTCGAAATATCGATTGTTTTATTTGAATTATTGATTGTTTTATTTGCATTTTCGATTGTTTCATTTGAATTATCGATTGCTGCATTCGAACTATCGATTGCTACTTTGTAACCATCGATTATTTTTTATTAGAAATATCGAGTTTTAATCGAATTATCGTTGTTTTTTTCATTCGAATTAACGATTATTTTGTTTTATTTCAATTGCTGAATTGGAACTATCGATTATTTTTCATTCGAAATATCGATAGTTTTAATCAAAATATCGTTTTTTTTTCATTCGATTAAACGATTATCTTTTATTCGAACTATCGATTGTTTCATTCGAATTGTCGATTAAGTTTAATTTAAATTACAGACATTACTTTTTATATAAACTATTTGTTATTTTTCATTCAAAACATCGATTACTTTAATCGAATTATAAATTGTTTCATTTCAATTGTTGTTTGTTACATTTTCATTTTCGTTTGTTTCATTTGAATTATCGATTAGTTTCATTTGAATCATCGATTGCTGCATTTGAACTATCGATTATTTTTCATTCGAAATATCGATAGTTTCAATCGAATTGTCGTGTTTTTTTCATTGGATTTAAGGATTATTTTTCATTCGAGTTATCACTGCACGTATCATTTGTTGGATGTTTCTATGTTATAAAAAGAACGCGGTGACGTCCAGTCTTGTTGCACGACGGCGTTACGATACACAATGCGAAGATACGCACTTCTAAGGGGATGTAAACGTGAATTTTTAATTCCGCAAGTAAAAAATAAGTCACAAAAATCCAGCTTTTTCGATATTAATCAAAACCGCACGGAAATTACAAAATTAATAAATAGATATTTTTAACGCTCTTATCAAATAGTAAAAACCAACCATATACAATATGGTTGGTTTTTACGAGACCAACATTTCGATTAACAAGCTGACAAAATCGTTTTAAACACATTTAACACGATTTTATCAGATTCATAAATAATTGTATTGCAAAATTTGAAAACGTTACGAGTTGCAGTAAAAATCAACTTACCCCCCGTCTCTCGATGGCTTCGTTCAACATTTGCACGACGTCGTTGCCCACCACGTTGGAGCAATTGAATCCCTTGGTCCACCTCTCCAAATAGCCGACGGTCAGCCCTTTCTGGGACAGCGGAAAGCTGAAGGTGAAACCGAGCGGTAGCTTTTGATCGGCCACTTGCTCTTCTTTCACGAATATCGCTAGACATTCGGCGATGTGGTCGAAAAGTTGTTCGCCCGATCCTAACATGATATGTTGCGGTATGGCGAAAATTTTCGATTTCATTTCGAAGTGTTCGCCGCTCAATTCGATTAGTAACACTCGGAAATTCGTGCCGCCCAAATCCAGAGCCAGAAATTTCCCCTTTTCTGTGGAAAATGTTATTCGATTGACGAAAGAAAACGGATGATTATAAAAAACGAGCGAGCCCATAGACTATTATCAGAGGAGACGGAACTATTTACTTTTAAACGCGATCATACATCCCCACTTTCTGGTCGACTGTATCATCTTGATACGGCTGACTATAATGTGTTGTGCTGTGATGTTGCCTGCTCTCTAGTTAGAGAGTAAGAGATTTGTGATTGTTATTGAATCGTCCATAGTATTTGTTGATTATATTTGCAACAATATTGTGACCATAATGCTATCTCTTATTAATATTTCACGAATTATAACAACCCATTTTATGTAATGTTGAACCATTGAACTATTTCATTCCGTTAGATCGTAGAAATGTGTTGAACAATAAGTGGCAACGCCGCACGGCTTGTCTGAATATGGTACCACGTGCAGAGATCCGTGCGTACTAAGAAATCTGACAATTTCGGCTATTATTAGTAGCTATGTTGCCAAAGGTGTTGCAACGAGATTTTCGAGTAATATCGGTGATTTTCAGCAAATTATTGGTAAAATTCAGTGAAATTTAGTGAAAGAAATGATTCGTCATTGTCAAGTGTATAAAAAACCGGACTATTTAATAAGCCCCAGTGTTTCTTTTCACAAGTAAGTTATATTTTCATCCGGTGGTGTAGCGATGACGATTTCAATATCAAAATAAACAGGTATTATTTTGAGGTGTAAAACACGAATCTGAAAATCAAACGATGCGACAAATCAATACTTTTCGAGATATTCTCAAGGCAGGAAAACAAATGAATGGGGCACTGCGTAGCTTTATGAATAGCCAGAAAGTGTCAAAAAAGGCACGTCTGGCGGTGCATAGAGGTGTGTTGGTTCCTACACTTATCAGTATGGTAGTGAATGTTAGGTTTGGCAGAAGAAGCATGAAAATAGGATAATGCTGCGGAGATGAGTAGTCTGAGAATTGTATAGCCGAAGTGACTCGGTTGGATAAAGTTAAGAATAGTGAGATAAGAAAACGCTGTGGTGTAAAAGAAGATGTGGTTACACAGATAGATAAAGGAATGCTTAGATGGTTTGGACACGTAGAAAGGATGGATGAAGGAAGATTGACGAAACAAATTTATAAGGCGAGTTTGAATGGACGGAAGTCGGTAGAGGTCGACCTCGGAGAACATCGATCTCGATCAGATCAACATTGTTTTGAAGAAAGGCCAGGTCAAGAGTACCAACAACGAAGAGCATGTATGAGAGCACTGATGAAAGTAGAGGAAGCAAAAGATGTGTGTACGAACCGTAGCAAGTGGAAGGAAGTGGTCTCTGCCTACCCCTATGGGAAAAAGGCGTGACTTTATGTATGTATTCACAAAAAAGGTCATTATTTCCCTGTTATTCAGCAATTCAGTGGTGTTATTCTTCTTTAGTTGTTATTTGAAGAACTATATACCTTCCTGATCCATTTTATAATAGTATTTCATAAGAAATCTATATATCCCCTAAAATTTAAGCCAATCGAGGAGTCACGGAACCATACTTAGCTGTTAATAAAACAATCATTGCGACAAAACAAACAGATCTTTATGAATGGGATATTGCGTCTCCTCTGGATAATAGGTCTATGAGCGAGCCTTAAGCAGTCGCATATGATGTGTAACATTTGACATCTCACCTTAGTAATAAGCAATTTTAAAATTATATTCTGAGAAAAATGGGTCGGATATTATTTGCGATGATTTTTCATAACAAACAATAATTCTTTTTAATGAAAATTGTACTTTATTTAATTGACACTAGGAGTGACAGAAATCAAGCTCAAAATTTAAAAAAGCTAAATACTGAAATATTTTATTCGAATAATTATTTATTATTACTTACTTGAATTTTGTATCAATGATCTGAACTTTATTGAGACTTATTATCAACCGTAAATATTTATTTATTTAGTTTACGCATATAACAGCAAACTTTATACGCAACACTGTAACTTAAGTGCACAGCTGATGGCTGACAGTGCCGACCACTCGAAAAATTGGTTGACGGCCAGCTCTAACCGCGCACTCATTCGTCAAATCAAAAAATGCAGTCCCCTCGTTTTTTGGCTCTGGAAAATTGAAAAACCATCCGATTTCGATGAATTGTTATAAAATCTTCGTTTTTATGGAAAAAACAACAGGAAATATCTCGATTTTTTTTTTTTTATGAAAATAGTCGCAAAAAGGGTAGTAGACCTATCGTGTGGGCCGCGGACGGCCCGCACTGCGACTATTAGAAGGGGAAGGGATTATAGAAAGGAAATGATAATAAACACGCTTTTTAAAAAGTTGCAGGTCATAGTTCTCTGGAAAAACTGATTTTGGAAGCTTATTCCATTCCGTAGCAGCCCTGTAAAAGAAGGATTCTTGATGAAGATTGGTCCTTGTAGTGTCAATCTTGAGAGTAAATGGGTGAGACTGATCAGCGTGCCGAGTTCTTCGGCCGAATGTGGCCAATGGTGGTACAAGAGTTTTTATTTCTCTGGAGCATCTGCCATGGAAATATCTGTAGAGCAATGACTGGTCTGCAACTCTTCTTCTATGTTCTAGAGGGTGAAGGGTATCTGTGAGAGTTGAGCTGTTTATCAAGCGAATGGCTTTTTTCTGAATGGAATCTAGAAGACGAAGAGAATGCCTTGGTGCTGAACCCCAAATGTGCGAGCAATACTCCAGTAGAGGTCGGATTTGAGCCTTGTACGTCGTCAACAGTTGATCAGGAGTAAAAAACTTTCTGGCTTCCCACAGAAAACCTAGCCTCTGGCTTACCGACTTTGCGATGTTAGCAACATGGTCATGCCAAGACATATTATTGGACACCGTGACTCCCAAAATCGAGATGGAGGGACTTGGTTCAAGGGTATTTCCGGACATTGTGATGGGATGATTTGAGGAATTCACTTTCTTGGAAAACGTGGCACTTTGTGTTTTTTGGGCGTTGAACTGAACAAGATTGTTGGTTCCCCACTCGACGATTGCTTTAAGATTTCTATTGATCCGTATTTCATATGGTTTTATGACTAAATGTTATCATAATCACGCTTCTTTGAATATAATCGAAGTTTTTTGTAAAGCATCAAATAAAATTCATATATTTTTTTGGTTAATCTACACAAAAAAACATTTTGAAAAAAAATCATATAAAAATGTTTATTTATTAATTTTTTATTTTTTATTTCGAAAGCTTTTGGATAATTTATTAGTGAATCTTATGGGCAATCAATTAATTACGTTATATCTAAAAGGGCCAGTCGTTTTATGTTTTATTTTAGGAGAAATTTGACAGCTCTGATTAGGGACTGTTGATCGGGCATCTACGAACTGATATGCATGCTATGCATTTAGCATCATATTTATTTGAAAATTATTTTAAATCTAATCGTGTAAGGCTAAAAATATAGCTTGTTACCACTTCTTAACAATAATAATAATCAATACGGTGAAATTTATCGAATTAACATGTGACAGTGGCCGATACCAACTTTCTTATTTTAAATACAACCCCCTGTATATTATTTATTTTTTGGATAATTCGGAAAATTCTAGACATAATTCATGTACAATCCTAACTATCTTCAACTGTTTCGGAAATATTAAGTGTTTTCAGATGTATTACAAAAATTAATATTAAAAAAAGAAAATTATTTTATTTCACAAATTCGCTACATTACACTCAATACTTATTTCCCATTTGGCTCTTAATATTGAAAAAATAAGCAAAAACCATTAATGCGTTCCTTTTTACTGATATGGAATAAAAAAAATAAAACAGTTTTGTTTATTTTCGTATAAAACTCATAGCCTTAGCAACTTGTTGTCTGACTGCATGACAATAGTGATCAGTGTCAGTGCTATTGTCGTTCGATTTTCGTTAACTGTACGTAATAATATCAGAAAAATTGTTCATTTAACAGAAATGCACAAAATAACCATTCTACAAATGATTGGTTATGGAGATAACACACGGACACAAATGGAAGTTTCTCGCTTATTTCACGAAAAATTTCCAAATAGAAAAACAGTTTCGCGAGCTTGGTCATGTAAGACAGACAAAAAAAGTAGTTGCCAATAAACTAAGCGATGATGCGAATTTGGATGTTATGCTGGAGTTTCAAGAAAACCCACATAATTCTGGTCGAAAAGCAGCCTCACTGTTCAACATTAGCCACACATCAATTTTTCGAATATTAAAGAAATGTAAAATGCATCCCTATAAAATGATGCCAACTCAGGAGCTCAAGGAAGACGATTTCGACAGGAGAACGTATTTTTGTGAACAAATGATGAAAATATTAGATAACAATGTGAGCCAATTAGAAGATGTTTTGTTTTCTGATGAGAGCACATTTACACTTCACGGTCATGTTAATCGTCAAAATTGCCGCTATTGGTCTAATGGTAATCCTCACTGGATGAGAGAGGAACATACGCAATATCCTGAAAAAGTTAATGTTTGGGCAGGAATTGTTGGAAATCAACAAACAATTGTTCAAATCATAGGTCCCTTTTCCATTGATGGCAACTTGAATGGAGATAAATATTTAGAACTGCTCCAAAATAATGTCGTGCCAACTTTGATAAACTTATATCCTGATCCAGCAAACCCACAAGTTCCTGCCAATATACTATGGTTTCAGCAAGATGGAGCACCGCCCCATTTCCAAATCAATGTCCGGCAGTACCTGAACCAAAATTTTCCAAATCGGTGGATAGGTAGGCGCGGATCGATAGAATGGCCAGCACGATCTCCTGATCTGACGCCATTAGACTTCTTTTTGTGGGGATATGTCAAAAGTATTGTATACAAAACTAAACCACTCAACTTACATGACTTAAAAAGACGAATCACGCTTGCGATTAGATCAGTCACGCCTGAGATGTTGAGTAACGTTAGAAGACATTTCTATACCAGATTAGCATGTTGCCAAGACGTTCGCGGCGAACATTTTGAACATCTCTTACATTGAAATTAATGTTTTTTTGTTTGTTTTTTTACATTATTTGTGAAATAAAATAATTTTCTTTTTTTAATGTTAATTTTTGTAATACATCTAAAAGCACTCAATATTTCCGAAACAGTTGAAGATAGGTATGGGACATTGCACATGAATTATGTCCAGAATTTTCTGAAGAATCCAAAAAATAAATAATATACAGGGGGTTGTATTTAAAATAAGAAAGTTGGTATCGGCCACTGTCACATGACACACCCTATATAATTATTTTTTTTTGGAAAAAATGCGCATCTAAAAATACAAATCGACTGGTGTCCAAGCGTTTTTCCCAACACGCTCTCATTTATTCGTTATCGAATTTATTCCATTTGGCTGTTCCACACTGTATAACATATAACGAAAAAAGTTATCAACAATTATACGTGAATGAGTGCGTTTACATGAACATTTAAAGCCCTGAAACTAATATGAGTTTTTATTTTTTTTAATATTCCGTAATTTTTGTCGTTAATCCACCGTAAAAACGAAGATTTAAAAAAAAACACTTAAAAATGTTGATTTTTCGATTTTCTAGAGCGATAGTATAAAATTACCACACATTTCATGAAATCACTCCCACGAATTGCGAGAAAGCGAGAGGAGAGATGTTACACATCAAAAATCTAGAAATTTAAGGATAAAGTGGCGGAGACGACAACACTGCTAACTTTTTTGGTGTGTAATAAAGTAGGTGTATTTTTTAAACTGGGATTACACGTACCTGTGCCATTGGGAAGGTCTTGCACGTAAGTTGGAAAACATTTAACGATAGATTCTGGATGAGTTTCCTTTTTTAATCCTTTATGCACGTTATCCAAAAATACCTTCATTATTTTGTGAAGCATTTCATTGTTTAAAATCAGCTCTTTGCATTTGTCTCGAATCTGCAACATAATTTATGTACAAATTTAATCAATAATTGATAAAAAATACGTTCATAATAGATTGTAGATTATAGGGGGGTCGTGAAGGCCAAGCAGCCTCTCAAGCACCTCTCGACCTATCAGATCTTTTATGCATAACCCTTAATCTATTCGAGACTTCGACATTCATAATAAAAAATTAATTTAATGCAATAAAATTTAATGCTACAAAGATAAAAGTTTATACTAATTGTCAAATATTTATTCTCCAGATGTTTTTCAACAAAAACAAACTTTTTTATGTCCAGAAGTTGTGTCAAAGAATTGCACACACTTGAAATTAGAAAACAAGATTTAAAAAAATAATCCGTACGCAAAAACGAAAAAAAAACCGAGTTATATGGTTTTCTTATGGATGCCATTGTCGGAACTGGACCAAATTAAAATGGAACCACACGGGAAGCACCAGCTTTCGAATAAAAAAAAGAATCATCAAAATCGGTTCACCCAGTCGAAAGTTTTGAGGTAACATAAACAAAAGAAAAATACAGTCAAATTGAGAACTTCCTCCTTTTTTGAAGTCGGTTAAAAATGTGTCTGATCTCCACGACTTGTCAAATATGCTAAAAAAAATTGTTGATGTACGGTATGAACTACTACATACTAGACGTTAACAAATTTACAATTTTATAAGAAACTTGAACCGTACAAATAGAATAGACTTATTCATTTCTTATTGACAACTAACCGACAAGACTATAAATAACAAACTACTAAATATAACTAACAACTAGGTCTACATATATTACACTCAACAAAAATCAACTGTTTCTTCCTTAAAGTCAACCTCACAAATTCAGACCATTCCTTGTAAAACAGATTTTCGAGTGAGTTTTTCCGTTTGAAAGTAAAAGACAACACTTTAAAATGTATCTGATCTCTACTAATAGGCAGGAGTATTCATAAAAAAATGCTGACGTAATCCACGAAGTGGACGTTGTTAAACAAAAATAAACTGTTTTTTTATGCCTTAAAATTGTATCAAACAATTGCTCACACGTTCGGATCTCCCCTCGTATATTAAAAAAGGTGTAAATTTTTTCGAGTGAGTTTATACTTAGAACAACCTTCCATTTGAAATTAGAAGACAATACTTTTAAAAAAAAATGTGACTGATCTCCACAGATCGTCAGGTATTCATAATTGCTGACGTAATTCACGAAACGTGACTATGTTAAAATGCTATAGACACCGTATTTCATAAAATACGACAAAAAATCCAACGCAGGCATGCATTCAATTCCAAAATCAAGGTTAAAGTATATATTTTTTAATTCTGTATATTCCCAGCGTCAGACGTACGCTGGTGTTATCATGCGTTTGTATAATTCAAAATCGATGGCTGACTGACTTAAAAAACGATACATAAAAACAAACGAATTTCGGCATACCGTGGGTGTGGCTTGCGTGTGCCTTTTGTACCCCATATTCCAAAAAAAACTATCACACAACTCTAACTAGAGACACTAACCGACCGAACTTCTCTGAACGACGTACAGTGACTGACGATTTTGCCGGTTTTACCTCCTTTTTGCTGCTCATTCAGATAACTTTCGTCGGTGGGGCGATGCGTCTTCTGTCTCTTTCTAGACCTGTCAAGCCTTTACGCGGGCGCGTTTCGATTGGCCAGACAGAAAGGTGTGTACCGACGACGTGCTGTAGATGGAGGACTTGCAAAATCTTGTGCAATTTATTTGCTTGAAAAATGCACTGGAGAAGTAGTTTGATGATGAAAATAAAAATAGGATTATGTGACTTTAGAAACGTTTCACTGATTTAATACATCGGATACTTCGAAGGCGTGTTGCTTCGATTTTTTTTTTAATTTTTTTTTCACACGAACACTTGACGTAAATCAAAATAGATTTTATTTTTTTTTTCATTAGTTTATTTATTTTGGATACAATTGAAACGAAAAACGCTTTTTATGAAGTCCAACTAATAAGAAATATTGTAGGAATGTTTTCGATTGTTGTACGGATTGTCCCAAAAGTAAAATACGTAACGAAAGTAAATTTGAAAAACTATAAATTCGACACTTACATCGTCGTTTCAAAAGATTTTATATTCCATCCCCTTTTCACCCCTTTCGTAGAGGTGCTTACAACATTGGAGATATCACAATCAAACTCGGCGACCTTGAAAACTACGACTTCGACACTAATATCGGCGTTTAAAATATTTTTTACATTTCATCCTCTACTCACTTCTTCCATAGGGGTGCTGACAAAATTAGAAATGTTGCTATCAAATTCATCAACCCAAAAACCTATGAATTCGACACTAATATCAGCCGTTTTTGATAGTTATTATATTTCATCCCCTACCCACCCCTTTCGTAGGGGTGTTAACAAAATTAGGACTGTTACCATCAAACTTAGCCACCAAAAAAACAATGAATTTGACACTAGTATCGACGTTTTTAATAGTTTTAATATTTCATCCCTCTCCCACCCCTTTTGTATGAATGCTTTTATAACTGGGAATGTCACTATCAAACTTAAAGTTCCCGAAGACTATGAATTCGACACTAATATCAGCCGTTTTTAATAGTTTTTACATTTCATCCTCTTCTCATCCCCCATCGTAGGGGTGATAACAACACTAAAACTACCCCTGGTATGTATAAAACAACTTCTGAAAATTTCATCCCAATCGGTCCAGCCATTTGATATTTTTTGAAGGACATACATACACACATTTTTTCATTTTTATATAATACTAGCGGACCCGGCAGACGTTGGCTTGCCTGCTTTAAAAATATCGTTATGAAACTCAGCGACCCCGAATACTAAAAATTCGACAATAATATCGGCGTTTTTATTAGTTTCTATTTCCATTCCTTTGCCACTCCTTTCGTAGGGGTGCTAACAAAATTAGGTATGTAACTATCAAACTCAGCGTCCCCAAAAACTATAAATTTGACACTAATATCGACGTTTTTAATAGTTTTTATATTGCATCCTCTTCCCACCCCTTTTGTATATGTGCTTACATAATTGGGAATGTCACTATTAAACTCAGCGATTTTAAAAACTATGAATTCCAAACTAATATCGGCTATTTGTGGTATTTTTTATATTACAACCCCCTTTTACCCCTTTCGTAGAGACTTATTAAAATATGACTATAAATTCGATACTAATATCAGCCGTTTTGATAGCTTTATTTTTATTCTTCACTTTAACTTTTAATTGGAAGCATAGGCGCCGATTACACGGGGGCACCGGGGCCCATGCCCCCTCTGGGAATTATTAGGGGGGGCAACGCCAACTAAAAAAAACAAGTGGAGTTAGATTTTTGATACCGAAATTTCTAACATTTGTATACGCGCAAACACCAAAATATACCTATTAAAACGGTCTTTTCAAAGGCTGTCCTTTCGGTCGCTCATCAAACTCTATAGATCACACATAAGACCTATTATGGAATATTGTGAACCTATTTGGAATCCGGATCTTCTTCTTCCTTCTTTAATGTAAGCAATTTGCTTGTTTTTCTTCGTATCCTCTGCCGTTTAATTTTAAAAAAGGTTGTCGCTCCATCGCTTTACATTTTCTATTTTACATGTTCTTCTAATGTCTTTGCTTCTGTCCCTGTCGAAAAGTGTTTTTCCAGCGATCCTGCGCACTATTTTCATTTCGGTGGTTTCTAATATTCTCTTTGTGTTCGATGTATCTGGTCTAGTTTCCGCTGTTTTATGTCAATATAGGTCGGATGACCGCCTTGTAGATTCGGGATTTGGTCTCGATTCCGATATATTTGTTTCGGAGTATTGTATCGTTCAGGTAAGCTGAGGTTCGTGCTGCTTTTGCCGCTTGGTTTCTTACCTCCGCTTCGATGTCACCGTATCCTGATATTTCTATGTCTAGGTATTTAAATTTCATCTCCTGTTGTATAATTTTATTATCCACAACCAGTTTGCATCTGATAGGTGTTTTTGAAGTGGTCATGCATTTCGTCTTTGCTGCAGTTATATTCATTTTTAGACTTTTTGCCGTTGTGCTAAATTTGAATAGTAATCTCTGTAGAGACTTTGGAGACCTGCAGAACATCACTTTCCAAAGACTCATTCATCCAACGAATTGCGAGGCTTTGGAACTCATTGCCTAGGGAGGTGTTCCCCGAGGCATACAACCTCCAGAAATTTAAGAAGAACACCAACTCCTACCTTCTTTCCCTTGGTTCCCACGATGTTCTCTGAACATTACAGGATATCCCTTCTCGTGGGAACCAGAACATAAAAAAAAAAAAGATCATCTTCGTTTTTTTGCAATCAGAACAGCATCATCGGCATAGCATAGGATTTTGACGTCTTTGTTTCCCATTTTATACCCTTTCAGGTTACGAGTGCTTTTTATTATTTCATCCATAACGATGTTGAACAATAAGGGGCTAATGGAATCTCCTTGTCGAATATCACTATTTACAGGAATTTCTTCGGTAGTTGTGCCATTAATTTGGGCTTGTATTTTGTTCCTCTGGTAAATATTTTCGATGGTTTTTATGATGTTGTAGGGGATTTGCCTGTTGTATAGAAGGTGTACCACGTCCTCCAGTTGTATTCGGTCAAACGCCTTTTCCAGATCTATAAAACACATGAATCCGGATCTTGTCAGTGATAAAACACTTTTAGGTAATGTACAACGTCGGGTCCAACATTCGAGAAGACCTTATTTTAACATTTAGAATTGTAAAATATAATTACGGAAATCTGGGAGACTTGTAGGTACTTAATAATGATGATCGACTGAGAGGACACCGTTACAAATTAAAAATGGAAACATTCAAATGCAGTTCTAGAAAAACATTTTTAAGTAATAGCATATTTCACACATGGAACAGCCTACTACCAAAAATAGTAAATGCTGAGAGTGTTAACATTTTTAAAAACAAATTAAAGTTTTTACAGATATTTGTTTAATGTTTATTGTACATAGAGGTGTGTTGGTTCCTTTACTTATGATTGGTAGTGAATGTTGGGTTTGGCAGAAGAAGCATGAAAATAGGATTAATGCTGCGGAGATGAGTAGTCTGAGAATTGTATAGCCGGAGTGACTCGGTTGACGAAACAAATTTATAAAGCGAGTGTGAATGGACGGAGGTCGGTAGAGGTCGACCTCGGAGAACATCGATCTTGATCAGATCAACATTGTTTTGAGGAAAGGCCAGGTCAAGACTACCAACAACCGACGAGCATGTATGAAAGCACTGATGAAAGTAGAGGAAGCAAAAGATGTGTGTAAGAACCCCATGGGAAAAAGGCGTGACTTTATGTATGTATGTATGTTTATTGTACAGTCTTGTAAGTATTTAAGATATTATTTTGTGTTTGGGTTATAGCGACAGGCCAGCTCCCCGTCATATGTAAAAAACCTAACCAAAAGCCTCGGATTGGACAGAAAATTTTACGACGAACCAAGCTACGGAAAAGGACTACGAATTGTGGTACATGGAATGTTCAAGGCCTCTCAAAGAAAATCAATGAAGTGATGAATGAAATGACAAATTTAAATATTGATATTGCAATTTTAACAGAAACCAAGAAAAAGGGCAGAGGATCAGAAAGTTGGGGAAAATACGACCACTTCTTCAGTGGAGTATCCAAAGAAAATCGAGCCAAACAAGGAGTATCAATCATTATAAACAGAAGATTTAGGAAATACATAACAACTTGGGAACCGATAAGTGAGAGAATTATAAAAATGAATTTGTCAATCCAAGGATACATAGTAACAATACTTGGAGTATATGGTGTAAATGAGGATGAATTAATATACAACAAAGAGGTATTCTTCGAGCAGCTAAATGAAGAAATAGGAAAGACTGGCACTACAAGAGAAATAATTTTATGCGGTGACTTTAACAGCAGAATCGGAAAAAAACGAAACGACAAGGTAGTGGGAAAATATGGAGAAGATACCCTAAATGACAACGGTCAAAGACTAATAGATATATGCGAACAGAATCATTTAACCATCTTGAATGGATTCTTTAAACATCGTGACATACACAAATACACATGGACGCAGCCAACAAAAAACCAGAAAAGCATTATAGATCTTATGATAAGCAGACAAAACTCACATATAAAGTTCCAAGATGTTAGAGTACATAGGGGACCATCATGCGGTAGCGATCATTATTTTCTGAAAACTAAAATAACGGCACCAATAAATAGAAAACAGAAAACAGAAATCGCTAAAGAGCAAGACGTAAAAGAAGAACTAACGGAAATTAGATACAACATAGAAAATCTAGACCAGGAAAGCATTAGAAAATTATATCAGAACAGATTGGACATGAAAATAGAGACAACAAAATTTAGCAGTATAGAAGAACAATATAAACATATTAAAAAATGTATGCATTCGGCAGCAGAAGAAGCACTAGGTCAAAAGGCAAATATAAAAGACAAAAGAAAACCGTATTGGTGGGACCAAGAAATAGAAATAGAAATAAACGAAAAAAGAAAGAAATACCAAAAATACCTAAGCTCAAAAACTATAGAAGACAAAATAAAATTTAAAGAAGCACAAGCGAGAGTTAGAAAATTAGTTTGCAGAAAAAAGAATGAGAAATGGGAAAGAACATGTTCTAGAATAAATACGTATCTGGGAGGTAGAAGAAGTACAGAAAGCTGGAGAATACTAAAAAACATGAGGAAAGATAATACCAAGGACATAATCTCACCAATAACAGCACAAAATTGGCAACAATACTTCGAAAAAATGTTAACTGAAGACAGAGAAGAATTTAAGAACACAGAATATATGAATGATAGAATTAATACGCAAGGATCCCCTATTAGAATTAATACAAAAGAAGTGAAGGAAGTATGTAAATCTTTAAAAAATAACAAAGACCCGGGTCCAGGAAATATTGTAGGAGAATTATTTAAATACGGAACAGATAAATTATATAAAATGCTGCAAGATCTATTTCAAAGGTGTATTAATCAGTCCGAAGTCCCAGAAGAATGGAAAATATCACATATGTCAACAATACACAAAAAGGGGGACAAAAGCAAATGCGACAATTATCGAGGAATTGCCGTAACAAACACAATCAGTAGAATATATGGCAAGATCTTAAAAAACAGAATCGAAAGGGAATACACGGAAATGGAAGCAGAAGAGCAAGCCGGATTTAGAGCGGGAAGATCAACGATTGACCATCTGTTCTCACTAACACAAATTATAGAAAAAAAACTAGCATTCAATCAAGAGATCCATATACTGTACGTTGACCTAAAGAAAGCATACGACAGCGTACCCTTAATTAAACTTTGGGAAACTCTGGAAACTTCCAACATTAATATTGAACTGATAAAAGGAGTAAAGTCATTATACAATAAAACCAAATCAAGAATTAAAGTTGGACAAAACCTAACAACAGGGTTCAATATCACAAAAGGGCTGAAACAAGGGTGTTGCTTGTCACCAACATTATTTAAAATATATTTGGAACGGGCACTAGCGAATTGGAAACGGAAATGCCAAAACATGGGCATACCTTTAGATGAGGACACAACATTATACACACTCTCATTCGCAGACGATCAAATTATAGTCGGCCAAGACATAGACGACACAGAGTATATGACACGAAAACTTATAGAAGAATATAAAATTTGAGGACTAGAGGTTAGTGTAGAAAAAACGGAATATATGTGTATTGGGGGAGTGCAACAGGACTTACAATTATCAAATGGACAAAAAATCAAACACACGTCAGCTTACAATTACTTAGGAATGAGAATATCAAAGGATGGGACACTCGAAGAAGCAATATTGGACAGAAATATGAAAGGAAGAAGAGCAATATCAATGTTAAACGGAGTACTGTGGGATAGAACAATAAGCAACAACAACAAAAAAAGAATTTACGACACGATAGTGAAGAGCATAATAATGTACGGTTGCGAAGTATGGCCTTTGAAAGAAAAGATCGAAAGAAAAATTAGAGCCACAGAAATGGATTACTGGAGACGAGCAGCGGGGAAATCAAGACTAGAAAGAGTTACAAATGAGAGGATAAAACAAATAATGGGAGTACAGCACGACATCACAGACGAAATAAGAACTAAACAGTTGATATGGTACGGGCATGTTCAAAGAATGCCACCAGACAGAATCCCAAAGAAAATATTACAGTGGAACCCCAGAGGAAGAAGAAGAAGAGGAAGACCACGAAAGAGCTGGAGAGAAGGCATACAAAAAGAGATGGAAGAGAGAGATCTGAGAGAGGACATGTGGACGAATAGAGAGGAATGGAGATTAGGAATCGCAAGACGCCGACGCACGTTTTAACGCGATATATATATATATATATATATATATATATATATATATATATTTTGTGTTTTTAAGATACTTTAATCTAATTCATGTTTTTGTATCTGGACCCGTAGGTCTTACTAGACCTCAGTCCTTGAATTGGATCTATAATAATAAATACAAAATAAAACCCCGAAGTATTTGTAAATTATTAAGTAAATAATAAAATCCAGCAGGTACATTTGTAAGAAATTAGTTTAGTAATAAAACAAATAATTTCGGTAAACACTTCAGACGTTACTGCGGAATAATTCACCTTTTGTCGTATTTGCTACACCTGATAAGGTAGAATTTTCTTTACCTATTTCAAATTTCCAAGAATATTAAAACAATGTTATCGGCGTTATCATCGTGAAAAAACAAAGTTTATTGCGATTGTAATCCCTCATATTAATTGTGGCTATAAATTTAGCAATATCAATAAAAGGATTTTCTAATCTTTTCCAAAAAACAATCAAAATTTAAAAGTTATCAAAAGAATTATCAAACAAATAAAATTCATAAACCCTTCAACAGAAGAAAATAAAGTTAAACTTCCGTATTTACCTGCCAATATTATGAGACATTGTGGCATCATGTCTAAGGAGTTCATACATGTACATAGTTTGCCCCCAGAAACACCCAATGGGCACATTTATGGCCATTGCTAACTCTATGAAAAAAAATGATGTAGGTACGTATTATTAAACAGATGTTTCGAACCCCTTCATAGCTTAGTGGTTAATGGCACTAATTCTGAAGTATCATCAGCACCAAAATTAAAAGTTTGTGTCTTCCCTCTTGTCCCTTTTATCGTCCAGATTTGGTAGTAGTGATATTCGTGTGTCTTTGATCCATTAAAAAGGTTACCGGAATTGATGTACACATTAAAATTTCCCATTTTTAATGGTTTTTCGCAAAGTAAATTAGTAACGTAGCTGGTATTTAGCTGGTATTTTCTCGTCGTAAAATCAAATTGATGATTAATACATTATTATCAATGTAAAATTATTAATTGACCACATCATTATTTTCTTCCATTTTTTAGAAATCACGCAATAAAGTAGCAGTAGTCTTCGACATTAATATAGAATACAGGATGATCCATTTGAAATTACTGAGAAAATAATGTACTCAAGTTTCGACTTACACTGTATTCGGTTTAATACATACATATAGTCACGCCTTTTTTTCCGTAGGGGTAGGCAGAGGCCACTTTCTTCCCACTTGCTACGGTTCTTGCACACATCTTCTGCTTTCCCTACTTTCATCAGTGCTCTCATACATACTCGTCGGTTGTTGTTGGTATTCTTGACAGCTGGTCTTTCTTCAAAACAATGTCGATCTGATCGAGATCGATGTTCGCCGAGCAGTCGACCTCTACCGACTTCCGTCCATTCACACTCGCCTTATAAATTTGTTTCGTCAAAAAACATACCGAGCAAAATATTCCAGACGAATCTACACTGCGAAAATACTATGTTCTGCGAAAAATATTTGGGTATCTTTAGATGAAGCAACGGACGTAGAACAAAGAAGCATAGCAAATTTTGTTTTTGGTATTTTAGTCGTCAATCTTCCTTCCTCCATCCTTTCTACGTGTCCAAACCATCTAAGCATTCCTTTTATCTATCTTCGTAACCACATCTTCTTTTACACCACATCTTTTTCTTATCTCATTATTCTTCACTTTATCCAACCGAGTCTCTTCTGCTATACTTCTCAGATTACTTATCTTCGTAGCATTAATCCTATTTTCATGCTTCTTCTGCCAAACCCAACATTCAATACCACACATAAGTGTAGCAACCAACACACCTCTATGCACAGCCAGACGTGCCTTTTTGACACTTTCTGGCTGTTTATAAAGCTATACAGTGCCCCATTCATTTGTTTTCCTGCCAACATCCTTTGCTTAATATCACTGTCATACTTTTCATCTCTCGTAAACTTTGAACCCAAGTACACAAATTCATTTAGTTGTTCCACTCCTTCTCCCTAAATCGAAATTTCACAGTGTGTCATGCTTTCTCTTTCAAATACCATTACTTTCGTTTTGCTTACATTTATTTTTATCCCTTTGATTTTCAGGACATCATGCATAACATTAACCATCGCCTGCAACTCCTCTTCAGATGATGCTAATATGACTAGATCATCGGCGTGAAGAAGGCGTTTGACGATCAAATCATTCATTTTCAATCCATACGCACTCTCTTTCAAATATTTTAAACACTCGTCTATGTATAATGCAACTTAGAACTGATTAGATTTTTAGCAAAATCGGTTGAGCTGTTTTTTATGGAGAATAGAAAACTGAAAAACATGGTAAACCCTCGGAATTATTTTCGTCTTGATTATCTCGAGAACAAAAAATAATATCGACGTGGGACCAATTGCATTCGACGCATAATAACGCAACTTATAACTGATTAGATTTAGCAAAATCGGTCAAGCTTGTTTTTTATGGAGAATCAAATACTGAAAAAAATGGTAAACTACCTGAATTTTGCAATTTATAAATTAAACTATTTTTAATACAGAATTTAAGGATCTTTTAAATAATATTTCATCCATCACAGTCACTCCGTCCATACTTCTCAGACTACTCATCTCCGCAGCATGATTCTTCTGCTAAATCCAACATTTACTACATACATACATACATACATACTCGTAAGTATAGAGACCAGCACTCCTCTATGCACGTGCCTTTTTTGACACGATATGGCTGCTCATAAAGTTATTTGTCTCATAAACTTTGAACCCAAGTATACAAACTCATTCACTTGTTCCACTCTTTCTCCTTCAATCAGCAGTTTAACATCTTCTTAATCAAAAATCATTACTATCGTCTAGCTTAAATTTACTTTCATCATTTGATTTTTAGGGAAACATGCATAATATTAACCATCGCTTGTAACTCCTCTTCAGATGAGGCTAATATGACTTGATCATTGGCGTAAAGGAGGCATTTGACGATCAAATTATCCATACTCATTATCTGTTAAATATTTTATACAACCGTCTATGTATAAGGTAAACAGCCATGGCAAAGCCACACATCCCTGTCTAACACCTTTTTCGATGTTAAACCAGTCCGTGTAAGTTCCGCTTATCCTGAAACAAGCAGTGGAATCCTCGTAAATTGATTTCAGTGCTCGTATTAAACTATCGCTCATTCCATACTTAGATAATGTCGACCACAATGCACTCCTCATCACTCTGTCATAGGCCTTTTTCAAGTCTATAAAAGCGCAATAGACCTTCTGACTTCTAGCCAAGAATTGTTCGACTATACCTCGTAAAGAAAAGACCTGATCCATACATCTCCTTCCTCTTTTAAATCCTGCTTGCACATTCCAAATCATCTTCTCAGTTTCATTCGTTACTGGTTTAATCAATATCTTTGCATAAAGTTTGTCGACTATGCTGAGTAAACTAATACCTCGGTAGTTCTTACAGTCCTGCTGCGAACCTTTTCTCTTGTAAAGCGGCACGATAACCGTTTTGCACCAGTCGTCTGGTACGCTACCACTCCTCCAACAAAGGTTAAAAAGGCGGTACAGCAGGCTAGCTACCACGTTTTGTTCAGCCTTCAGCATTTCAACTGTTATCATGTCGTATCGAGCAGCTTTACCCAATTTTCATACTGTTGAACGCTTCCACAATTTCGTACTAATTTCATTTTCATTGCTTTCACTCATGTCTCCAAATGGGGCCTGTACTTGCAATCAATCACCCTCTATATCTCTAAAAAAACCAAAGCAATGACATCGACAAAAAAATTTGTTTGTGGAAGACGTTTAATGAATTTATAAATACTAGCATAGCGTATGGTTAGCATTTTAAAACATATTTACCAAATTAATTATTTCAACGAAACCCAACAGTGTAAATAATTAAGAAACATTTTAAATTGAATCACGTGCGCTTTTCCAGCTTCTTGCATGCGACGTTGCCAAGCGTAGTATAATTTATGAAACCTGTTGATTTTTAATGCATATTTTTAATATTTTAAATACACTTTTGCATGCGTATTTCGTACTTTTTTAAAGCACGTATTTATCCGAAGCCTATTAATAAACAATAACTTTGACATTTTTTATTTCGAAAAACCAGAAAAAAGATCGACTTGCAGCTTTGCCAGGTTGTTCTTTACTTTTCAAATAATATTCTGGAAAATTTTTGTAAGTCTTTTCATACAAGTGAATTTCCTTTTTTAACAAGTTTAAGCAAACAATTTTCGCGCATTATTCAATATTAATAAAATTGTGTATGTCGGCGCATGCGTTGAAACAGTGAGTGAAGGTCGTATTTTTTATGCGACGAAGTTGCCGATTTTAAATATGTTAGAAATATGTCGGAAATTCAAATTTTTTTTTATCGGCCAAAAATATTATAAATTTAGAATAAGTATTAATTCGATTTTCGCGAATTAGTTAAATTGATGAACAGATTGTATTAAGTTTGTATACAATTTGGTTTAAAATGATTAATTACCATAAACGAACTTCAGTCTAATGACACCGAAATATATTGCTAACAATTTTTCCCAAAAGAGTATTTAAAAATTTGACCTTTCAAGAGATAAAAAGCGATCAGTGATTTATGCGTTAAAAAATGTGTAATAATAATAAAAATAAGTGATTTACCTCCGGTGAGACAAAAGTAGTTATGTCCGATTTGAAGGTAACCATTTTCATGATATTTTTTTCTCACGAATTTCCCGACGCGACGTAGAAAGACACCCCTTCGAGAATGTTTACTCCTCTCGCCAACACACCCTCACAGAGTCGGCGCTCAGCCAGTCACCGAATTATGGTCGACCACGTTGCCATGATGAAATTAAAAGCACTCTTTAAAAAAAAAAAACAGCCGTCACGGGACGCCTGGCAGATGCGGAACATGAAAATTAAATGTTATTAAAAAATAACTAATCGAGTTTTATAAGAAAAGGGTGCAAATACACACCGAGCCCACCCCAGCCCGCAAAATTTATTCAAATGCAATTCGCAGTTTCAATTAGCTCCTCGGCAGAAAAATCAGCTTCCTTGTAAATTTTCCGAAAACATTGAATTTCATGTACTTAATTTTGGAAAACGAATATAGCCTGTGATAAAGTCTTTTTCGACGAATGAACCGCACGAAAAAACTGCTCCCGATCCAAACTAAACTGCTCCGTGGTCAGATCATCGAAAAGTGCATGCAAAAATGAAATAATTGTTAAATAATTGATTCGTAGATTTTCCCTCGCAGAAAGGCGAAGTGCGCATGCGCGATCGAGCCCACCCCAGCCCGCAAAGTTTGTTCAAATGCGACAGCTATTGTTCTCAAGATTAAGGGTTATGCACAAAAAAACCGATAGGTCGAGGTGCTTGAGAGGCTGCATAGTCTTCACGACCCCCCCCTACAATCTACAATCCACCTCTGTTCGTTAAACTGTCAAGAAATGTAAAAAAAATTTAAAACAAACTCGGAAAAATGTATTTCTATGTATAAATAATATTGTTTATGAGTGAGATATAAAATGTAAAATTCATCTATGGTTATGCAATAGCTTCTTCTTCTTACAATGCCTATCCGTTTCGGATGTTGGCGACCATCATGGCAATCTGTATCTTGATCGCAGCTGCTCAGAACAGACCCATAGTTGTTGCGTTGAACCATGTGCGTAGATTTTTTGGCCAAGAAATTCTTCGTCTTCCAGGACCCCGCTTACCGTTTATTTTTCCTGTAAAATCAACTGTAAGATTCCATATCTTTGGCTATTCCTCAATATGTGTCGAAAGTATTCAATTTTGGATGTTTTTATCTTTAATAGTAGTTCTTTATCCTTCCCCATCTTTGTCAATACGTGTTGATTAGTTACATGAGCGGTCCATGGTGTCCTCAAAATTCGTCGATATAGCCACATCTCAAAAGCATCGATTTTTTTACATGCAGCGTTCGTGAGAGTCCAGGATTCCATCCCATATAACAAAACAGGAAGAACATAACACCTCAATAATCTTATTTTTAAGGGCATAGATAAATCGTGACATCTGAAGAGTTTAGTCATTTTCTGAAATGACGCTCTTGCTTTTTCTATCCTGCACCTAATTTTCAGCGTGTGGTCCCAGTCTTCATTAATAGTTGTTCCAAGATAGGTATATGTCTTCACTCTTTCTATTCGTTGATCGTGTACGTATGTAGCCCAATATCTGCTAATACTTCCACAAGCTTGTCATGCTTTACTGTTTCGAATGCCTTTTGATAGTCAATGAAACAGGCATAGACATCGCAATTTACATCCCTGCATCTCTGAATGAGCACCTGTATACTGAAGAGGGCCTCTCTTGTTCCTAGGTTATTTCGGAATCCAAATTGTGTACGGCTGATTTATTCTTCACACAGCCTAAAAACTCTCTGATGTATAATTTTTAGGAACAGCTTCAGGAGATGGCTCATCAAGCTGATCGTACGGAAATCGTCCTTGTGACACAGAGTGACACAGAGTTCGTTCTTTTAGGTAAAGCAATGAATGATGACTTTAACCATGTCTTTGGTATTATCCCACCTGAACAATAGCAATTAATGATAAATAATAGTGTATTCTTCAACGAGCGTATAATGATGGCTATTACTCTCGAGGATGAACATTTCCGAGTACGCGAGTAGAAGACTATACTTTCTCTACCACTATCACTATCACTCGTTAAATTCTCCATCTTATTGTCGTAATCGAATAGTCGAGATCACAGTTCATCAGAATGAACATGACATTCGCGATATCGAGTTAGAGGAGCAGAGCCAACTTATGAAAAAGCTATTCTGTTGCAGCTTCCGCATTGGTCTCAGCCTGCTGGATCCTGAATATTGAAATTGGTGATTGGTTATCAGCTGTTGAATAATGTATTAGGATCCATAATATCTAAGGAATCATATCCATTCTTCAATAGATAACGCATATGTAATTGTTCTAGAATCCAATGGTCGTAGAAAAAGTTGGCGTATTGCATAAAACTTGGGAACAAAAAAAAGAATTTTGATCGAGAGTACAGTACTCTTTTGTTTTATATTATCTAAAAAGTTTAGTTAAAAAAGTCGTTTGGAACGTAAAGCAATGTTCAGATTTAAAATGACAACCACCTAAGCAAAAGATATTTTTTTGCAATTTATTGGAAAAAAACATCACAGCTTCCCAATCTGAAAACCCTGTATACAAATAATTTTTCTATTTAAAAATCATTGGTGTCTGTAGCTGCACGATCCAAGGTTGCACGCATTTTATACCGCGAAATAAAAATTGGTTAAGGAAACAAATTCCTTAGAAATGCTATAAACGTACTAAACGTGGCAACGTCGCCGAAGACCGATCAATGTTCCTGTTGTCACACCCCCAGCGAGCTTCGATTAGCCGATGTGACGTCATCGTCGACGATTCGCAAATGTCACATTTCTTGACACGTTTTTAATTCAATTTTTTGAATACTTTTAATATCGTAGATATATTCAATTGCAGAACGAGTTGAGATTATTTCCATATTTTTTGATATGACATTATGATAGAAAAAATTGACGCATAATCAAAACATGGGCGTCACGTTTCATTTTTAAGAGGTGTTTTCCAAGAAAGAGAATTCCTCAAATCATTCTATAACAATGCCCGGAAATACCCTTGAATCAAGTCCCTCCATCTCGATTTTGGGAGTCACGGTGTCTTATAAAATGTCTTGGCATGACCATGTTGCTAACATCGCATAGTGCGCAAGCCAGAGGCTAGGTTTTCTGTGGAAAGCTAGAAAGTTTTTTACTCCTGATCAACTGTTGATGACGACCTCTACTGGAGTATTGCTCGCACATTTGGGGTTCAGCACCAAGGCATTCTCTTCGTTTTCTGGATTCCATTTAGAAAAGGGCTATTCGGTTGATAAACAGCTTAACTCTCACAGATACCCTTCACCCACTAAAACGTAGAAGAAGAGTTGCATTTACTCTCAAGATTGACACTCCAAGGACCAATCTCCATCAAGAATCCTTCTTTTACAGTGCTGCTACGGAATGGAATAAGCTTCCAAAATCAGTTCTACCCTTTTTGCGACTATTTTCAGTAAAAAGACAAAAAATATGCCTGAAAACTTCATCTAAACGCGTTTCGCATGATATACATTCCCTATTTTGAATTAAGTGGTTGGGAAAGTGGAAGGGAGGAGGTTGAGAAATGACCGATATCTGTATCGTAAAAATGTATCCTCCTTGATACAACAATCGACGTGTTTCAGCATTTCCTTCAAATTCTAATGAATATTGCCAAATATCGGTATGGACTGTTTTCTTATAGTGGTATTACAAAGTGCTTTTATTTCAAAACCAGCCAGTCCAAATAACTTTTCATATGCCCCATAAAACAGAATCCTGTCATTGTAATTATCACTATGACTTTTTTAATTGTAATTATTGTTTTTGTTTTTGTCACTGTTACTATGACTTTTTGAATTGTCAACATATTACGGCGGAATATGATAAATTTAAAGAGAGCCAATTTTAAACAACGATTAAATAACAATGGAAGGCTGGTATCAAATACAAAACAATATGATTAAATAGAGATTTAGCAGACCTTATGAAAAAACATTTAAATACATATAAACAATTTTTTAAGTGCTGTTTTAAATAAACAATTTTGAAATTTAAAATTGCAAAAACATGACGTTACACTATGCTTCTTCTCCTTCCATACGTCTGTCAAAAAGTGGCATCGAGCTGACAGCTTACTTTTATAAGGTGTTGTTTATTATTCAATAATTTTATTTTAAAAATTACGAAATTACAATTTTTAATACTACAATTAAGTTTCACTCGTCCCAATGAATGCCAATTTATTTTTACTTGCATTATTTTTTATTGAACAGTGATAAAATATGTACATTCTATTTTTATGACACGCAGTTTGTACATTCATTGCATAACAATTATAAAATGATAAAAAAGCTATAAACAAGTTATAACACGGAGTGATAAAACGTAAATATTATAAATATTTTTTAATGCAACGCAAGCACGGATTTCTAATACCGCTCTGTATAAATATTTCGTCTGTTATCGTATTAAAACATTTAATAAAGGTTAATCGAAAGGGGCGGGCGTCTTAATTTTAGAACACAAAAAATTGAGACAGAATACGTTTCGATCGTGGTATTTGTATCATACACTGCTCAACAATTGATAAGGATCGCTTAAATATTTTCATTTATTAGGTTTAGCCATAAATGTTATTATTTTCTTAAATGTTATTATTTTGTGCCTACTTAGTACTAAATACATTATCTGTAAATAGTTAAAAAAATTTAGGTGATTTTATTAACACACATACGTATAGTCACGCCTTTTTCTCGTAGCGGTAGACAGAGACCATTTATGTCCACTTGTTACGGTTCTTCTTCTTCTTCTTTTTCTCAGCCCTTGTTTATCCACTCCTGGATGAAGGCCTCTCCCAAATCTTTCCACGCTCCTAGGTTAGGTTAGGTCGATGTATCTTCTGCAACGGTTCAGTCGAAAAGCGGTTCGATGTGTCTTCTTGAGAGAGAGAGAGATATCTCCTGTCAATTTATCGGCAATATTTAAATAACAAAACTCAAACTTTTAGCGCTTTTATGGGAACGGAACTTATATCAATAGGTTGATAGGTTGGATCACATTAATCAAACCAAACATAAATAAAGAATACCAAGTATTTCAGTTACATTTTTAATTTTATTATTATTAATTTTTATAACTGCATAAAGGAGTGCTGGTCTCTACACTTATCAGTATGGTAGTGAATGTTCGATTTGGCAGAAGAAGCATGAAATCAGGATCAACGCTGCGGAGATGAGTAGTCTGAGAATTGTATAGCCGGAATGACTCTGATGGATAGGGGAACTCTGCGGCGTGAAAGAAGATGTGGTTACAAAGATAGATAAAGGAATGCTTAGATGGTTTTGACACGTAGAGAGAATGGATGAAAGAAGATTGACGGAACAGATTTATAATGGGCAACTCGGTAAAGGTCAACCTAGGCGAACGTATTTTCATCAGATCAACATTGTTTTGAAGAAAGGCCAGCTGTCAAGAGTACCAACAACCGACGAGCATGAATGAGAGCACTGATGAAAGTAAAAAAAGCGAAAGATGTGTGTAAGAATCGTAAGTGGAAAAAAGTGATCTCTACCTACCCCTACGGGAAAAAGGCGTGACTAAATAAATGTATGTAGTTAAATATATTATTCAAATAAATTTTGTTTTTTGTTCGCGTAAACTTTCTTTTAAATCGTACATAAAATAATCATGCATTTTCTTTAAAAATCTGTCAAATTATTATACTCGTATTAACCTACAAATTGACTGTTTACATTGGACAGATACTTCACGAACTAATGGCTTCAATAAGCGATTTCGCAAAATGTCTTTTTATATAACCTTTGAAAAGTCTTTAACACAGTTATAAAATTAAATATTTTCTTCGTAAAATGATTGGTAAGATGCTTAAACAAACTTACAATCTTCCCATAAGAACCCATGCTAAATAAAGCTATTTTTAAAAGCATATTTCTCAACTGACAATACGGGAAAAAATAATGAAAAAAATTGATGGAGTTTTTTTAAGTACCTGCTATAAAACATTTTGTTCAAATTTCACATGTTTATATTTTTGTAAGCATTGAAAACATCCTTCTCAAACAACAAATGATTCACCTCTTTAAATCTAAAAAAACGATTGGTAGTGTGTATTGAGGGTGCAACCGAAAGCAAATGGGTCAAAAAAATCATGTTGAGCAGTGTAGTTATTAATGAAACTAGTTCGATAATGAAACGGGTGTAGCACAGCTAACGCCTCGTGGTTTAGTTGCACAATAACTAGATCTCGACATTCACATTCTTTTTCTTTTTTTTTTCTACTCGAATTTACTTCATGGGCGACGTGCAGCACGTGGCGACGTACTATTTGACATTGGTGGGGTATAGGTGACGTGCACGTGACGTCACAGCTTGAGATGGGTAACTGCATGTGTTTTTTTTACTGAAAATAGTCACAAAAAGGGTAGAGCTATCGTGTGGACCGCGGACGACTAGGGGGATGGATTATAAAAAGGAAATGATTGTGGACCCGCTTTTTGAAAAGCTGCAGGTCATAGTTTTCTGGAAAAACTGATTTTGAAAGCCTGTTCCATTCCGTAGCAAGGACTCTTGATGGAGATTGGTCCTTGTAGTGTCAATCTTGAGAGTAAATGGGTGAGACTGATCAGCGTGCCGAGTTCTTCGGCCGAATGTGGTTAACGATTTTGGTTTTCTGGGCGTTTTAGGGTTTTTTTACTTAAGAGTAAGCATTTTGACATTTATTAAAGTTTAAAAAACCGAATTGCGGTGTTGCTATCCCCAACTTTTTTATTTTGCCCAAAAACAAGCTGTAAACGAACTTTCAAACCGTGCACTGTAAGTCATTGCTTGATTTAGTTTATTAATTTTACATTGTTTAATACGGTGCTCTTTCGTTTCAAAACCAGCCAGTCCAAATAACTTTTGATTTTGCGTAAATGTAAGAAAAACAAAGATCATGTCGAATTTTAAATCAAGGGAAAGGTTTTAAAATTTTATTCTGCTGTTTCCAAGTGGCACGCCTTTAACATCCCCCACGCCTTCTTTAAAATGCCGAATAGCAACTCCTACCTTGTGATACATCAAATGAAAAATGCAAATCGGCCATATAAACAACTATTTACTCCATCGATTTTTTTTGCAGATAACATTAAACATAGCGAAAAAAAGAAACTAAAATGAAGTTAATACCAAACAGCTCTTAAAATGTACTTACAGTTTAAAGTGTGCTCTGTTATTTTATAGGCAATAATGTATATAATATATATAATAAATATTGTTACGAAATTACTTCTTTCTTGGGTTCGGTGATTTTAAACTCTCGATACAGTAGCAAAACAATTTTTATTCCAATACTTTTACACAATAAACTTTACTTTTACAAATCACTTAGATACAACTTGGATATTCAACTATTATAACTATTTAAAATTCTTAACTCATAAACACTTTTTCAAAACTGTCTTTTTCACGACCGCTGTTCTTTTTATAATTCTAAATCATAATTCCAGCCTATTCCACCTTTATCTCGAGAATCCGAAACAATCCTTCTACCTTCGCGACGCGGAGTTCGAGACTTTGCTAAACTGAGGCAGCGGCCGACAAAGCGGTCATTAATATGCACCCTAGTTGTGGTCGATTCTCGGACGCCGACAAATAACAGGACCGGGTTGTAACAACATATAATAATAAGAGAAGTTGCAGGCGATGGTTAATGTTATGTATGATGCCCTGAAAATCAAAGGGATGAAAATAAATGTAAGCAAAATGAAAGTAATGGTTTTTGAAAATAAAGAAAGCATGAAAAACTGTAAAGTTTCGATTGAGGGAGAAAGAGTGGAACAAGAAAATGATCTTGTATACTTGGGTTTAAAGTTTACGAGATATGGAAAGTATGACAGTGACATTGAGCGAAGGGTGTTGGCAGGAAAATAAATGAATGGGGCACTGTATACGTTTATGAACAGCCAGAAAGTGTCAAAAAAACACGTCTGGCTGTGCATAGAGGTGTGCTGGTTCCTACACTTATGTAAGTTTTGATACTTTTGGAATGAAATAGGTGGGATCTATAGCAAAATGACCCAGTATCTGAGAATAGGAAACTGGAGGAGATCAGTGGTAGATAGAACTAGATGAAGGAACATAGTTGAGCAAGCCAAAACCCACCAAGGGTTATGAGCCAAAAGAAGAAGAAGAAGTTCAACGTGTGCAGCTTCGTCGAGAACTCTGGGATTATTATTTTTTTTATTACAAACGGATTCAGTTTCTCCAAATTTCCGTACTGGCCTACTATATTTCTATCAAGATACCTTTCATTAAAAACTCGAGCTGTTACTCGAGCGCATTTGTTTTGATGACCGTAAATAAATATTATTTCTATTCGTTCTTGCAGAGAATACACCATTTTAAAATAATTCAAGATGCTACACCTACAAATAATGGCTAATTTAACGTCACGAATAACTAACTAAATATACTATTAATATTTTTAAAACAAAGAAACAATGAGAAAAAATGTCAAAAAGGGTGACATGTTTTCAGAAGTAGGTTAATTGATCCCTAATTAGACATCTACTTATCCAACAGTGGCGTAGACCGTTCTTGTTATGGTCTCATGTTATTTCACAAAATTTATTGTTATCAGCAAAATAAGTCGATAGAAAAATTGTTGCTTATATGGCTGATTTCAATTTTTCGCTGGGTTTTCATTTGATGTATCACGAGGTAGGGTGTTGCTATTTGACAGTTTAAAGAAGTGATGGGGAATGTTAAAGGGATGGCTCTTGGAAACAACAGAATAAAAGTTATTTCACCGCAAAATTTTGCACAATAAATTTAAAAAAATAACCAAAAAACAACAAACTCTTATAAGAACAAGTGTTAAAAAGTTAGGTGACGTGCAGCACGTCGCCCGTACCACCAATGTCAAGCTTTGAAGTCACGTACACGTCAGCATACTTCATTATTCTTGTCTTTTCATTTCCCGAGCATCATTCGAACGATTCTATTCGTTTCGATGATCGAATTATCGATTATTTTTCCTTCGAATTAGTAACGGTACATTTCCAACCGATCTCGGTACAAGTTAAATTTCCGTTAGATAACTAAATGCTAAATAGCTGTATAATTTGTTTATGTAATTTTTTTTTTAAATCCCAATTAAAAATATCACGATTTTCAATACACGTCCGGAAGCTATCAATTTCGAATATCCAGTATACCGTGGCAGGTCATTATAACGTGTTGATTTCGCATTTTTTATTAATTTGTTTTTTGTCGAAGGTCGTCCAAGAATGAGTAGCGGAAGAATAGAAATATAATTTACTGTTACGATATTTATTCTTGGGTTCGATAATTTACAACACTCAGTACAAAAATTAAACAATTTAGTCTAGTCTTTCCATACAACAAGTGATAAATATTAGATATTCACAAAACTTTATACTTTCTGTTAGAGGTCGACAAGTCAAAAATTCTTGTCTTGATAATAACTTCTTGTCTCGTCTTGAGACAAAGTCAAGAAATTTTTTAAAATCTTGACTTGACGTTTTCTTGACACGATTATCTCGAGAACAAAAAATGATATCGACGTGGGACCAATTGCATTCGACGCATAATTACGCAACTTAGAACTGATTAGATATTTAGCAAAATCGGTTGAGCTGTTTTTTATGGAGAATAGAAAAATGAAAAACATGGTAAACCCTCGGAATTATTTTCGTCTTGATTATCTCGAGAACAAATAATGATACCGACGTGGGACCAATTGCATTCGACGCATAATTACGCAACTTAGAACTGATTAGATATTTAGCAAAATCGGTTGAGCTGTTTTTTATGGAGAATAGAAAACTGAAAAAAATGGTAAACCCTCGGAATTATTTTTCGTCTTGATTATCTCGAGAACAAATAATGATACCGACGTGGGACCAATTGCATTCGACGCATAATTACGCAGCTTAGAACTGATTAGATTTTTAGCAAAATCGGTTGAGCTGTTTTTTATGGAGAATAGAAAACTGAAAAACATGGTAAACCCTCGGAATTATTTTCGTCTTGATTATCTCGAGAACAAAAAATGATATCGACGTGGGACCAATTGCATTCGACGCATAATTACGCAACTTATAACTGATTAGATTTAGCAAAATCGGTCAAGCTTGTTTTTTATGGAGAATCAAATACTGGAAAAAATGATAAACTACCTGAATTTTGCAATTTATAAATTAAACTATTTTTAATACAGAATTTAAAGATCTTTTAAATAATATTTTATCCATCAGAGTCACTCCGTCCATACTTCTCAGACTACTCATCTCCGCAGCAATGATCTTACTTTCATGCTTCTTCTGCCAAATCCAACATTTACTACCATACATACTCGTAAGTATAGAGACCAGCACTCCTCTATGCACGTGCCTTTTTTGACACGATATGGTTGCTCATAAAGTTATTTGTCTCATAAACTTTGAACCCAAGTATACAAACTCATTCACTTGTTCCACTCTTTCTCCTTCAATCAGCACCTCGCAGTTTGACATCTTCTTAATAAAAAATCATTACTATCGTCTAGCTTAAATTTACTTTCATCATTTGATTTTTAGGGAAACATTCATAATATTAACCATCGCTTGTAACTCCTCTTCAGATGAGGCTAATATGACTTGATCATTGGCGTAAAGAAGGCATTTGACGATCAAATTATCCATACTCATTATCTGTCAAATATTTTATACAACCGTCTATGTATAAGGTAAACAGCCATGGCAAAGCCACACATCCCTGTCTAACACCTTTTTCGATGTCAAACCAGTCCGTGTACGCTTATTTATCCTGACACAAACAGCGCAATTCTCGTAAAGTGCTCAGTGCTCGTATCAAACTACTGCTCAACCCATACATAGACAATGACGACCACAATACATTCCTTGCCACTCTGTCATAGGCCTTTTTCAAGTCTACGAAAGAGCAATAAACCTTTTGACTTCCGGCCAAGATTTTTTTTTAATTTGCCTCTAATTTGTTGGGGTGGTTTAAAAACAAATTATGATCGTACTCATTAAATTAAATTATGATCATACTTATTAATTTGACTTAAAACAAAAATTATGGACTATAATTTGTTTTTAAACCACCACAAAAAAAACATAGATCATAATTTTAATTTAATTCTAAAAAATGTTTTTTTCGTTTATTCAAAAACTCTTAAACATTTTTTAAATTTTACAATGTCATTTTTTTCCAAATAGCTTATTTTTTCATGCAGTTTTCAAAAAAAAACATAACAGTTAAAAGTTCACGAAAAGCATGTTAAAAATGGTTTTTTTGAACTTGAATTTCTTTTTTATAAATCCGCCATGAAATAAACGAATTTGAAGACTAACTTTGAAAATGTTAATTTTTCGATGTTGTTTTTTCTTTAAAAATGTCCCCACTTTCAAATAATTTTTAATTTCTTTTTGTAAATTATTTTATAATTTTTAAAATAAGCTTATAATTTGTTATTTAAAGTATAAGTTATTCTTTTTATTTTTTCTCGTTTTTTTTTGGATATATATTAATACCTACAACGTTTGGATTAATATTAATATTTTTCTACAAAACATGCAATTACCTCGTTGGTAATGTGATATTCCACGGAATTTTGCTCGTTCGTTAATCTGGAATCGACTTCAACTTGTTCGAAAATCGTTTGGAATCTCATATTTTCAAAAATACGATTATGTGTCAACTGCGACGCACAATATAGCTCAATACTAAACTCGAACAGATCGAATGATGTAAAAGACAGTCACTTTTTGTAACACTCTCTTAATTGGTAAGATAAATTACGTTCTAGTATATTTGTCCGCTCCCCCCCAGATCCCCACATATCGCGCTAAATAGAAGAGAACAGAGTCGATTATTCCCAAAATGCATACTTTTTTTTTTAAATTATTTCCTTTTTTAATGATAAAAAAAAATTATAAAAAACACAATAAATGAAGTAAATAAAATTTTAAAAAAAATTAATTGGTTTTTTTATACATATAAAAATAATAAAAAACACAAAAAGTTCAAATAATAAAAACTTAACAAATTAATAAAGAATAAAAAAAATATGAAAAGAATTAAACAAAATGTAAAATAAAACAAGATATATAAACCCACCAAAACAATTTTCATCTAAAATATTGCCGAGACGAGACCAAGCGACTCGCAATGTAGAGCCAAGCTTCTAACTGTACACGCTCTAACTGTACAAGCTCTAACTTTACAAGCTCTACATACATACACATAGTTACGCCTCTTTCTCGTATGGGTAGGCAGAGACCACTTCCCTCCACTTGCTATGGTTCTTACACGCATCTTTTGCTTCCTCTAATACTCCTCTCATACATGCTCGTCGGTTGTTGGTACTCTTGACCTGGCCTTTCTTCAAAACAATGTTGATCTGATCGAGATCGATGTTCGCCGAGGTCGACCTCTATCGATTTGCCCATTCACACTCGCATTATAAATTTGTTTCGTCAATCTTCCTTCATCCAGACACCACATCGTTCCCTTATCTCACTATTCTTCACTTTATCCATCAGAGTCACTCTAGCTATACTTCTCAGACTACTCATCTCCACGACATTAATCCTATTTTTATGCTTCTTCTGCCGAACCCAACATTTACTAACCATATATAAGTGTAGGAACCAACACTCCTCTATGCACAGCCATACGTGCCTTTTTTGACACTTTCTAAATGTTCATAAAGCTACACAGTGCCCCATTCATTTGTTTTCCTGCCAACACCCTTCGCTCAATGTCACTGTCATACTTTCCATCTCTCGTAAATGTTAAACCCAGGTATACAAACTCATTTACTTGTTCCACTTTTTCTCCCTTAATTAGAACTTTACAGTTTGTCATGTTTTCTTCTCTTTCAAAAACCATTACTTTTGTTTTGCTTACATTTATTTTCATCCCTTTGATTTTTTTTTATTTTTTTGGGGTGTATTTTTTCTCTATCTTTCCCTTTTTTCTTTGTTGGCAATGCGCTGAAAAGAATGGATGCTCCTATGTAGATAAATATATTAATAAAAAAAGGTGTCTTTCAAAATACACCCCTCGACGAGACAAATTTCAAAATAAAAAATAAAAAATTCCAAATTCGATTAACGATATCTCGCAGCCAAGAAGATAACCTAAAAGATCGACAACATCAGTAAACGAACTAAAATTGTCCGATAAACCAACAATATCGAAGTCGGAAAAAATAGATGACCCTGACAAAGATCTCGTATAAACTCTGTAATCGGCGAAGAGTCAAAAAGGTTAATTTACATTTTCTTTTTTGTAAACCTGCAACAAATTATTGAGCTTATTTCGGCTACGTAATCATTTAAAACGTTTGATATTTTTTCGTCTAATAAAAATCACGTTGTCCTTATTTCAAATCCTACATATAACCATCAATTGTATCCTTTATTATTTATTTCCAATCCCCTCAGTAACGGCTACTGATGTTCAATAATAATTTTTATTATTCTTCTCCTTCTTTGAGTGCTCATCCGTTAACGGATATTAGCAACGGTCGTTGTAGTACCAAACCAGTTTCTCAAATTCTTTAACCAAGAGATTCTCCGTCCTACGACTCATCCCTGGGGAACCAGCTGTGGAAGCTCATAACGTTTACCATTCCACATTATGTGACTTAAGTACTCAAGCTTCCTACTTTTGATCTTCATATCTTTATCTATTTATTTTCTCGAGCACTCTTAACATTTGTGACGTGGGCTGTCCTTCCTCTTCTTCTTCTTTAATTAGATCTGTCGATCTGTTAATTGGGTCGCCTTAGGATCTCTTGGAATGTCGATTGCAAGCTGTCCTTCTATCTCTTAGGTGGTCTTCCTGGGGGTCTATCTCCCGCTGGTCTGCTCTGGAATGCTATCCGCGGTAGTCAATCTTCTGCCATTCGGGTTACATGAGCATGCCATTGTCGTTTCCTTTGCCGCCCCCATCTTACCACGTCCTGCACCTGACATTCATCTCTTATAACCTCGTTCCTAACTCGGTCTCTTCTTGTTTTTCCGAGTATGCTTCTTAGGGTTTTCATTTCTGTTACACGCAGCATGCTTTTTGTTTTAGTTGTCTCTTCTCGAGATTCAATACCGTAAGTCATTATTGGCCTAACGCAAGTCTTGTAAATCTTGACCTTGCTATCAATATGCATATATTTATTTGCCCATACCACCTGTCGTATGACAAACGAACAGGCGTTAATATTCTCGAACTACTTAAATACTCCATTTTTATCTCAAATTTTATTATAATGAAGTAGGTACGAATAATTTTATTATTTATTTCAGTTTTTCAGAATGTTTACTCCAAGTTTCACATTTTAGAATGTTTTTTTTTTCATTTGTCTGTGATAAAATTTCTATTTCTATTGTATTTTCGAAATTCTTACAAGTTCGTCCTACACCAACGTTCCTTATCTCGTTTCCTGTGGCGAAGGATAAACTCTCACCTCCCCTTGGTCTTCGCCGGGATGTTTTATATTCAAAGCTTTCATTTGTAATTTATTTTCTACTTACGTTTTTTGATGCTTCAGCTTCGGAAGATGGAGGCGGTTCTTCAGGTGGGTGGATGTTAGTTTTATGCTGAAAATAACACCAACTATTATTCTCATAAAAAAACAACCAGTCGTATAATTAAAAAGATTCTAGCGCCCATTAATAACTGTCCATGAATGTGATTTATTTGTTTTCATAGACTTTTATAAAATATCACGAACAGCCCTTGAATTTTGGTTTGATATACAAATTGAAGGATCGTTTATTTAAAACGATTTTTGTTGGTAATTTTTTTTCTTAGCTACAAAATCGTTTCATAGATTTTAATGAAAATGTTACGATCTATACGAACCAATTATAATTATCAAAAACTCCTACTTATCTAACCTATAATAATAATTATTAGCATTACTATCAAGTATATGCCTACATATTGAAATTCAAAATTTGTAAAACAAATAGTTTTATTCTAATTTTAAAAATCATTAGCTTAATTTCATTGTACGTTTTGAATTTTGGAATATTTTGCATTACATAATACAAGGTTGTTACGCTTTCATTAGTGTAATGTGAATGATAGAAAAATATATATTCACTTTTTGACAGTGTCGTCGTTATAGGTCATTTATTTTAATTTTTATATCACAAAAATCTAAAAACAATAATGACAGAGATTTGATGCATTGAAATTGTTCTTACCGATATTTCAGGAGCCATTTTCAGCCACGAGATGCCTTAGAAAATCACCGGTTGATTTTAAATAGCACTTTTAGAGAAAACAAAAATTAAACACTCCGGCTTCCAAACGTCACAACGCAGTTGGAACTAGAAAATTTTATTACTAGTCAATCACTTTATTTATATTTGGAGGTCGAAGTTAGTAAAGTTCAAAAACACAACCGATTAGGAACACCTTATCGGCGAAAAGGATCATTAAAATTCCCAACTATGTATAAATAATTATTTAAACCACCAAATTATTATTGTTTTTAACAGTTTGGAAATAAATTTTTCTTTGAAATAGTAGCATTTTACAAACTAGACCTTTATATATATATACATACTACAAACGTCATCATGTGTGGCAACGTTTGCGCGTTTATTAATATTTTTTTACCTGAGGTTTGTAATTATACTTTTAGGCCAGTTCCTTAAAATAAATTAGCTTAACAATTGACAATTTAACTCGAGACTGTTTAAAAACGTTCTGTTTGACATTTTGATTTTCTTTATTGTTAATAAAGCTCTTAATTACCTGAAAGAATAACTAGGAAATAAAAAACAATTGACATTAATAATTTTTAGTTTTATTTTGCTACTAACTAAAAAATGTAAAAATCACAGTTTATATTTTACAAATTATTACACATCAGATACTCCTCCACTTATTTTTAATTCAAAAGTTTGCTCTTTAATATCACCACTCAGCAAAAATCATATTTTCAAATAATTTGAGAAATTGTTAAAACTAGTTACTTTTTCATGTTATACTCCTCTAGTTCAGCTGCATATTTTTCCTTGGATCGTTCATATCTATCTACGTAGACCTTTCTGTCAGGTCCTGATAAAGTTTTCCATTTAATAGCTAATTGGCGAGTTAACTCTTGCTTGGTAGGTTCAACTTCTCCTGGTTTAAGCTCAGCAGCAATTTGTTCCATTAAAATTTGTCTTTGTTCTTGACAAAACTGGAAAAATGGATTTGAAGGTCTTTTCGGTGCATTAGGATCCCTTTCTGATTTTGAAGATTTTCTTTTCGTCGGTTTCTTTATTGGTTTTTTATCACTTTTTTCATCTTCATCGATTTTTTCTTCTTTAATTTGACTAGGCAATAGCATCTGATGAATGGATGTTTTGTCATCATCTTCTTGTATTATATCATGTATGTTTGGTATCACTGACCAGTCTTCTTCGTAATTATTAAGCAATCTTTGCTTAAAAAATTTTATATCCTTCAGTCTTCTCTTTGTTATTTTATTAACTTCCTGGATTCTAAAAACTAAGATTTCGTTGGATCTTTGCAAGTTAGAACATTCTTCCAACAATAGTTTGTACTTTTTGTAGTAAATATCTTTCTCTTGTTGATCCTCATAAACACCATCATTCTCTGATTCATCAGACATCATTTTGTTATTAAATTACAGAATTACATTTAAACACATCTAGTTTGGAAAAACATTCACAAAAGTAAGGTTAGACAACAAATCTAGAAACTTCTATCTTCCTTTATACACCAATAAACGTAATTTTATTTAAAGAAACGAATGACATCAAAAATTCAGCGCCATTTGAGATTGATCTATTATTCTATCAAAAATACATAGTTAAAAAAACATTTCACAAATGTAAATTCATTTAGGTTATGTGATCAACGATTACAGTCTCGTATAGAACGCTAATGGTGTGTTATAGATGGCTGCCGATATAGCTGAACGCCGATTAGTTGATGGCCTAGCTTAGTTTAAACATCAAACAGTTCCGTAACAAATTTTTATATGTTCGGAAACTAAAATTATGTTAAACCCAAAATAGTAGTAATTAGTTAACAACAGAACCTGAATGGGTCGATGCTTGCATCAAACTCTTTTAGAATGGATTATCAATGACAATTATGGCGTCTAGCTGTGGTGCTTTTGCTTTCCAACGAAATGTAGATTTTTTTAATTTTTGATTTTTAAATGGGTGAGATGGATAACGTGCACGTGGTATAAAAAATGGAATATATATTTCATAAGGTTATGTGCGTTTAGTTAGCGATTTTGATTTTCTGAGCGTTTTTAAGTTTAGAGTTAGCTATTTGACAATTATTTATGTTTAGGGAAAAATATTGCGGTGTTAATAAACTTAATAAATAACGCAAGCACAACAGACTCTCATAAGAACAAGTGTTAAAATTTTAAGATGGATTATATATTGTATATGTACTTAAACATGCTTTATTAAAGAATAGATAAAAAAATTTATAGAAAAGCTGAAAATAATATGTATTTAATAAAAAACACGCTGTTTTTTTATTTTTTGTGTGATAATTTAAATTTTAGGTATTATCATTGTATTTATTTTATAAATACAATGGCATTATATACATAATTTTTAAACATGATAATTATTGTTTGAAACATTAATTTTGTTGGATGGTAACAGTGAGAAAGTAATAAAATTCGTTGTCATAGTCGATGCAAAAAGGCCCAGAGGGCCCAACCCTGTTGACGAGTCACCTGATTTCGCTACCTGTACTATGCTAAGTACTTTTCTATACAAGTCTATATTCGTTGTTATCACGTTACTTTAAAGTGTCACGTTCTAAAACGTCAATTCTTCTTTTTTTTTGCAAAAATTTACGTATAAATGTTTATTCAGCCAATAAAAAAAAAAGTAAATCATTTAAATCGAAAGTCACTTTACAAAATATAAATTTCTTATGGAATTTATAGTTATCTCTTACAAAAACGAAAAATAGGAAATTATAACTTGTATTTTTGCTGCAATCACAAATAAAACGACAAATAATGGTAAAAACATTTATTGTTTAAAAACTACATATTTGGTTACCGAGAAAGAGCCCTGTTACATAAATTTTATCACAATTTTATCTAATCCTAATGCTTTTATCGAGTCCCCCTATAAAAAATACACCACGGGAAAGAAACAAATAAAAATATATCACAGAAACAATTTGCGATTTCGGGGTAATATATTTCGAAAACATGTTTTTTTTATGAATTTTTCGAGCTGAAGTACACCACATAAAAATTAGTCGATTTTAAAACGAGATTACTAAAAGGTTTACAAAAAATTTAAAAATATATTCAAATGATAAACATCACGAAAACTAGTGCCTAAAAAATTTTCTACTTAAAAAATATTTACAAAAAACACTTACACTAGAAAAACAATGGGGGAGACCACTAAGTGATGAAATAATTCCAAACCTATTTCAATTGATAAATAATGATGCTGGTTCAGTGTACAAACAATATCATGAGTCAAAATCTAAGCAAATGGATTCTTCAGTGTTTCAAAATCAGTATATTCATTCAAAATTAAAAAATACCAGAATCGGGTGAGGTGTGCTATGACGTAATAGTGCCTAACATTATCTCTCTCTGTCTGTCAGACACGGAACCTCAGGACCACGGATATGCATGGATTTACTACGATGAAACAAGTATCTACGATTGGTCAATGGAACTGTAGGGACTATCAAGTCACACTGCATTACACTAATGAGAGCAACCTATACGAATGGCGCATGTTTATATTTGAAATGGAAACTATATAATTCATACTACAGAACGAATTACAAATATAAAATTACGTTATATAATAGTTTTTAAGCAAAAAGGTTACAATTATGCTATTTCAAAAAATTTGTGGTCTCCCCCATTCCAAAATTGGTCTTACAAAATACCAAATTGTTGTAGTTCTTCAATATTTCGAGATTTTTTCTAAATTTGTACGTAAAAAATTAAAGAGTCCTCAATAACAGCTCCAAAAACTTCAAGGTACTTCAAAAATTTACATACATCTGTAGTTACTTTTGCGATTTTTAAAACCTCCCTCTGGCAATAAAGTTTAATTATCAGTCTCGACGGAAAAACATAAATGCAAACGACCTACATCAGTCTTTAGAATATTAAAATACGATTTCTTTTAAATATCCAACAAATAAACCACATAATTTCATCCCTGAAACAATAAAAACACATAAAGCACACGAAAAAGTAGACCCTTTTAAATAAAAACTAAATTTTATCGCGCAACGTAATTATCGTTACACACTTGTACATAAAAATAACAGTCAAAAAAAAAAAAATCACACCTCGTTGTTGCGGGTGCTGCTGTTGCACACGGCGATGACGCACGCGCCAGCGCGTCCCGTAATTAAGGGAGCCAAAGTGTTCCATTCGTTCGAATTCGGATCGTACTGTTCGACGGTGCGAAGATAATGGCTGCCGTCGTATCCTCCGATAGCAAATAGTTTGTCGCCGAAAAGACAAGCTGCCACCGCGTCCCTTTTGCTAGACAGGGACGCCACCGTCGTCCACGAGTCCGTATCTAATTAAAATGAGACATTTATTTAAGACGGCTTCAAAAAATACCAGTTTGTAAATATATTTACTATAAGTACTGGACAAAAAGGAATAAGACCCCCCTTCCACTGGAATACACATTTTTTCCTGTCTTCCAAACAGTTATTAGTCAAGTTTTCCGTACAGCCATCAAAGCGACCAACGTATTCTATTGTTTGGCTTCTATTGACTCTAAACGATGTCCACGAAGTGGTAATTTCATCCGAGAGAATAGGAAAAAGCCACATGGAAAAATATCTGGCTACTACAGTGCTTACACGACATTCACTTAATTGTTAATGAAATACTGACGAATAATGATAGCAGTATGTGCTAATTATTTTCTAATTTATTATTTTCCTTTGAAAACTTGGGATTAAAATACTTACGACATAGAGACCTTAAACATTAATTGTAAAATTAAAGCGATATACAGGTTATACTTATACAATGATATACTTAATTTCCAACACGATGGTGCATTATCGTGAAAACCATGAATTATTTCGCCATTACTCTGGTCGTTTCCTTCGTCTTCCTGGTCCTCTTTTTCCAAAGATTTTTCCTTGTAGGATTGCCAGTAGCAGAGCGTGTTATTCTTCGTTTCGCATGATGTGACCTAGGTATTTAATTGTGTTCATAACCAAGAAATTTTCAGTATTCTCCAATACAGCCCCATCTCGAAAGCGTCGAGTTTTTTAGTTGTGGTTTCATTGAGTGTACAGGATTTTACACTATAAAGGACAGCTAAAAAGAGGTAAAATTGCAGGAATCTTACGTTTATGTCAAGGGGGAGGTTATAACTTTTGTAGAAGCCTTTAAAAAGTTTTTTTTTGTTTTGGTTCTCCTGCAGCACATATTCACTATTGTAGAGCTGGTCATAAGCATAGATCCAAGTCTCATCGCCAGTAACTATGCATTCCAGATCATTATCAGTCATAGAAAGCATGTCTCCAGTCACTTCAACACGACGTTGTTTTTTAAATTCAAATATTTTGAAAGAAGACTCACGAAAACCAAATTGTCCTTTAAAATTGTTTCTATCGATCCTTTTGATATACCAACAATATCTACAAGGTCTTTTTGAGTCAACCGACGATTGGAAAGTACAAGCTTCTTGATTTTGTTCAGTAGTTGAGTAGTTGAGGTTGATAACAAGATAATAGGTTGCCAAAAAGAATCTTAGATAGCCGAATGCACGGAAAAAGGCCAAAGAGGACAACACCCAGGAAACGCTGGGAAGATGAAATACAGGAGGATGCACGTGATCTCCTGGACAGAGGATGCACGCGATCTCCTGGACATTGGAGTGTGGAAGATATGATATGGATAAGTAAGTAATCCTTCAGCCGGTAGGCCCTGTAAAAACATATGGCATGCAGACTTTGTAACGGGCGGACTGAGCCGTAGATAATGAAAAACTCTACGCAAGTTAAAATAGTTGCAGACCTGGCAGGCCAGAGTATCCAAAGCTTACCTACTAAAAACATCAGCTGATTAACAGACATCATTGGGTCACACCATATCATCCTGCTGCCAAAACTTTATATTAAATCATTCAAGTAAAATCCCTGCTGGACCCACATTCTTAATCTTTACCAGAAATTTATGTTCACAACAGTCATACCGACGTATCGATATTCATAACGCGCGTATTTTTAAGTAATACAGTCAAGTTACTTTTTGTCCAGTATATATGAGTAATTACAGTTTTCGAAAAATTCAAAGAGCAGGAAGGTAAATCTTACTTACTCGGATCGTATCTTTCGACGCAATCGAACCTCGATGCCGCTGGATTATTTGCTGGTGCGTCCTGCCCTCCCATGGCATACAAGTACCCATTGGCGACGGCTACGCCAACGCCGCCTCTTCTTCTCGACAGAGGCGTCACCATCGTCCATTTGTTAGTGTGGGGATCGTAGCATTCGACAGTACGAAGACAAGAGGCGCCGTCTCGACCACCGACGGCGTACAACTTGCCTCCCAGCACCCCCATCCCAGCGGAGCATCGTTGATTCTGCATCGGAGCGACGTATTGCCAATTGCGGGCCGAAGGGTCCCATCTAGGAGGAAATAAATCGGTTTTTTGTTGTATAACGCCCTCGGACATCGACAATTTTTTAGTAAAAATCAAATAAACTCACACGATCTTACCTCTCAACAGTATTCAAATAACTCCAACCATCGTGACCACCGACTGCGTAGAGGGTACCGCCTAACACGGCGACACCCAAACCGTGACGGTGTGTGTTCATCGGAGGTAGCTGTGTCCAAGACCCGCTTTCTAAGTCTAAACATTCCATAGTGTTCATAGTCTTTAGACCGTCCCTTCCGCCGACTATCAACAACCTACCGAAAATTATTCATAAAATAACATATTTACACTATAATTTGATCAAAGTTTACTTACTTATTACACATAAGAGAAATTCCAAATTGCAGTCTCCTGCCATTCATGTGATGTGCTACAGTCCAAGCATCGCATCTAGGATCATAACTCTCGATTGTGGTGGCCCCTTTATTTTTATCCATTCCTCCTACTACAAACAGTTTTCCTAGAGTTGCCTTTCTAGGTCTTGTTCTGGCACTAGACATCTGCAATCGGCGCTCTGGCAACAAATGCCACTTCATCGCTTCCATTATCAATTTTTGGCAGGTCAGATCACCTTGGAAATAATCTTTATATAGTTACTATCATTTATAATTATCATTTAGTCATACCTTCACACACAGGTTCTACTTCATCAGTTAAAAATGCAGGAGTTAAAAGAGGCAGCTTTACTAACCCCATTAATTGCCCAATGAACTGTCTCCTTGAGTCCGGTTCATGCTGGATCCAGCTCATAAGGGCCTGGAAAATTTGTTCTTCACACATAACGTTCAGATCATCATTACTTAGTAATGTAGCCATCTGGTCTATGTTGAGCTGCAGAAACTCTTGGTTTCTGATAACCTGCATAAAATGCTGACTTGTGTAAGCATTTGCTTCCTGAAGTAAACTTGAACATGCTTGATGTTCAGCAAAAACTGCTATTCCCAGACAGTTACTAGGATGTAGCTGATGTGCCAGAAATCTGATGATACAAATATGTTAAAAAAATCAAAATTGTCATGGAATAAAAAGTACTCACCTTGAACAGGCTTCTACTACCTCATGCAGCAACATAAGAGCTGAGGTGGAAAGCAATGTCTCAACATTATCTTCCCTTATCTCTATGCATCCTGTATAACAATAATTAACAACAGCTTGTAACACATCTCCATTCACATTAACTAGTGTAATTTCAGACTCATCATTATTGCTAAGACTGCCTGTAAACATAGCCGAAAAGTATTCACTAGCTGCTGATAGCACCAACCTATAAAGATTTTTGCGTTAATAAATGTTTAAAATCGTCGCTGTAATTATTACCTGTGGGCTTGCACTCTTTTTCCATTAGAGCCCGCGATAAGAGTGACATCACAAAGTTTTCCTGCTTGTAAATAGTTTTTCATGCATGTGAGACTGTGTTCTGCGTGCCCCTCACATCTAAAATGTTCCAATTGCGTCGACACCGTGGAACAAAGGGACATTGATAATAAACTAAATTCACTCGATAAATTGTTAACACTTCCCTCTAAACTCGTATTTCCTGAATCCTTTGATGGACTTTCTGCAACAGACATTTCTTTCGGCCTTTATGATGTGTTAAATTGTACCTTTTTCAAGTATCTTTATTGTTTTTCAGTGAAAAAGATCGATACACATTGTAAACAATTATTTTGCGATGTTGATGAACCTGAGATAAAAAACACTTGCTAACACAGGAAAACAGCTAAATCGTGATTTGCGCTTGTCTTTGTTTGGGAAGGCTGCCTTTTAAACTTGATGTGGCATTTGTCACCTTTTCTTCTTTTTCAAATGTAAAAACCGACAAAACTTAGCTGAGCTACTCTAAAGGCAGATATCAGTAGAATCTTCTTTTTTAGAACTATATAGCTTTTGATCTCTCCAGCTATATCATTCCATGGTGTATACACCATGTATCATTCTATTTAATATCTATTCAAAAAATAGAACATGTTTGCCTTTAAAGTATTGTAATGATAAATTATTCGAGTATCCCCACTCCTCCTTTAATAGAAGCGCAAACCAACTGTCTAATACCAGTGGCGTATCCTAAATATTTTGTAACGGTTACTGAATATGTAACTATCAGAATATAAGAAGCATATGTATGCATTCCTCTCTGCAGAGTAGTTAATGTTACTGTTCGATCTGCCCATATGTTTATTTTGAATAAAGAAATGCTGGAGCAGCAAAAAATTCACACATTTTAACCTATACATAGTTTTTGGTAATTATCAATAGTTAAAAGTTACCGTTTCTTAATTAAATAAATAACTTAGCTGATTGTTCCATTAATAAAACAAAAAAAATGCTCAAATTTTTTAAAAAACTTATATTTTCATAAATAAAATCAGTACATCATTTACCAAAAACAAATTCAAAAATATCACAGAAACAACTTTTGCTTGGCACATGAAATATAAAAAAAAACATTACATAAGACTGCTTAATAAAAATACTAACAATAATAAAAATAAATTAATACGGAAAGACAATTGAGACAAACAGTAACAAATATGTGAAAGTTAAAACATCGATATCATTAAAAAAAGTCTACAGTTTGGGAGGAAAACCCTTTCAGTTCGCAAATAGTTGCAGCCAGTCTTCTGGTTTGTTCCAAGACTACGGAAGCAGTTGCCAAACCTAAATGAAGACATATAACCTCGAAACATTTTATTTTTGACGGCAACGTCTTGGGAAAACATTTTTTTTTTAATTTCCTAAAAAAAGAAACCACTTTATTAAGTATCATCATGGTTTAGCTAATAATACTAACTGATAAAAATCCTCGCGTAATATACCGGGCGAACCAGAAATTTCTTCGGGAAAAAATGCGGGTTTAAGTGCCTGCCCATTGACATCTTCGAACCATAAAAAATAACAGTAAGTAAAATTGGAATCTTTCCAAATCATCGTCATTATGCCTTTTTGAAGCTTGCTCTTTGCCACGTCCAACATCGACCAAATCTAAAACGGCATTTTAATTGATTTCAATCAAAATTGGAATTTTGTAAAGAGCCAAAATTTCTTTCCACTACAAGGTTAGGTTACAATAGACCTACTAAGGGTCGCGGTGGAGGGGCGACCTAACCTAGGTTAGGTTAAAATGGCGGTGCCTTTCCTCTCTATCGTGAGAACCAGTAAAAACTTTTAATGAAAAGTGTGAGGTCTTTAATGCTAACTGAGCTGAAATCAGATAAGTCATCAAAGTTCGGTTGCCCTAGTATAGAAAGCCGTTTTCTGCCTAAGGCAGAGCAATGGCAGAAAAGATGTACCATTGTTTTCTCCTCTTCCTCATCGTGACAACTTTTACGGAAGTCATGTCGTAGCTCCGCGATTTCCATGCGCCGTGCATGTGATCCACCTGCCCAGTGTTCTGTTATGGCAGTGATCGCGTTTCTAATGGACTCCCTGGATAGAGTTAGAACATCATTAGTTCGACGTAGATCTAGTTTAGGCCAAATCTGTTTCGATGATGTGCATGTGGGTTCATTTTGCCACCTCAAGTTGGCTTTTTGAACTACTTTGATATGCAGGATGAGCCTGCAGTTTGCAATCGGTACTTCTGGCTGAGATGAGACAAACACAGCTGGGAGGGTGGTGCCCTCTCTTGCTAGCTCATCCGCCTTACAGTTGCCTGGTATGTCCCTGTGGCTGGGTACCCAGACAAACTTAGCTGCTAGAATATTTAGGGTGGCTCGGAAATGCACCGCTGCCCTAGAGGTCAAGTAGATTGAGTTTTATAGCAGCCTGGCTGTCGAATCCACTACAAAGTAATTAAAAAACTAAAACGAATGTAACGTAAAAAACATCATTTTAAAAACCCACTTTATTTTTATAGTACATCCCCTCTTCAGTATCCAAATCTAAAGTAGGAGTTGTTATCCTATGGGAATTCCTGTCGACGTAGAGGAAATGTATCAATCCTGGAAACTCTTCCAAATACTTGTTGATAGTTAGGGAATCTCTAGTACACACTTTATTAAGGATAAATGATGATGAGAGCGTTTGGTGATAAATGAACACGATTTAAAGAAATCTAAATATTTCTTTTCTATTTAAAAACTGACACTTTGGCTGCTAGATATGAATTACTATTGAAAGAGACTAAACTCATATCTATTATAATAACGGAATATAAGAACTTTACTGCACTATTGAGACACATTGTATATTAATTAAAAAAGGGGGCTTTTTAAAGTTCACCCCTTGACGAAAAAAACTTTGAAATTAAAAAAAATTCAAATTCGATTAACGATTCATTATTAATTTAATTTTACACATATTTAAATTTTTTTTTAAATAATTAGCTTTTATTATCCTTTTTCTTTCGATACCTGTAACGGGAATTTTTCCTAGCAATTTTGATATAAAGTTATTAGAGCCGGTCCTCGAATTTTAACGAATTTATTCTGGTTCCGAGGCCGTCACTGGTTGTGTTTTATTGCTAGCGACTGATACGATTTGGTTTAAATGAACGTATTTGTCAAGCAAGTCTCAGTCCAGCGACCAAAAAGTCGATAATCGTTACGTGATAAGTTTAATGTAGTTAGATTTGTGATGTAATTGCTATCAATTTTTTTTTGGTTGGTTGACAGTCCACGACTTTTTTTGGTCTGTCACGGACTTCTATGGTTGTCCACTGCTTATTATGTTTTTCCTGATGCTTTGACTGCATTTGAGTTTTCGCTGTTCAGTTTCTTGGATTTTTCGCCTTTTTGGATCCGATTCGATTTTTATATTGGTCTTTTTATTATGAGATATAGTCGAATGGCTAGAAGTCTATTGAGCTTTTATAGAATTGGACAAGGCCTATGACAGAGTGGTGAGGAGTGAATTGTGGTCGACATTATCTATGTATGTGGTGAACTGTAGTTTAATACGAGCACTGAAATCACTTTACAAGGGTTCCACTGCTTGTGTCAGGATAAAAGGAGCTTATTACACAGACTGGTTTAACATCGAAAAAGGTGTGAGACAGAGATGTGTGGCTTCGCCATGGCTGTTTAACTTATACATAGACGATTGTTTAAAAGATTTGAAAGAGAGTATGTATGTATTGTATACTTGGGTTCAAAGTTTACGAGAGATGAAAAGTATGACAGTGACATTGAGCGAAGTGTGTTGGAAGGAAAAAAAATGAATGGGGCACTGTATAGCTTTATAAACAGTCAGAAAATGTAAAAAAAGGCACGACTGTCTGTGCATAGAGAAGTGTTGGTTCCTACACTTATGTATGGTAGTGAATGTTGGGTTTGGCAGAATAAGCATGAAAGGATTAATGCTGCAGAGATGAGTTGTCTGAGAAGTATAGCCGGAGTGACTTAGTTGGATAAAGTAAAGAATAGTGAGATAAGAGAATGCTGTGGTGTAAAAGAAGATGTGGTTACAAATATACATAAAGGAATGCTTGGATGGTTTGGACACGTAGAAAGGATGGATGAAGAAAGATTAACAAAACAAATTTATAAAGCGGGTGTGAATGGACAGGTCGGTAGAGGTCGACCTCGGCGAACATATTTCTCGATCAGATCAACATTGTTTTAACAAAAGGCCAGGTCAAGATTACCAACAACCGACGAGCATGTATGAGAGCACTAAAAAAAGTAAAGGAAGCAAAATATGTTTGTAAGAACCGTAGCAAGTGGTCTCTGCCTACCCCTACGGGAAAAAGGCGTGACTATAAGTATGTCTGTATTTTTAATTTTGTTTATTTTTATTTTATTTTAATATTTTTTTTTCCAGGTAATTGTAAACATTTTTTTTTGTAATAAACCAGTATTAATATTTTTAGTTTTAATTGTGTTTGGAAGAAAAAGAGATGATAACAGCCTTGAAGCCGAAATACGTTTTTAAAAGTATTAAATTAAATAGTACAGTTGAATTTTTTTCGAGGTTTAATTTATTTTTAGTGATTTTTTTTGGCATCCTAACGTGGTTTATCTTTTTGATTTCAGTTAGGATGGTAAAATAAAAGGATGAATAGGTCTGTGAACTGATCTCTACATTCCCTTAAAATTAATGCAATTGAGAAATCAACAATTCACAAAACCCTGAGTAAGATTTATTAGTTTTTGAAGAGTAACACAAATTTGACGCCCAACGTGATAGTTAATTTCGTTAAAAGTTAAATATTCAAAAGGATATGATCCGAGAGAGAAATTCTTAATACTCTTAGCTTTGAAAAAATCCTCATAAGATGTTAACTCTTCTCCAACGACTAACGCCGTCTCCTTTACGAAACCGGCACTGGTATTCAAAATGCCGTCATCGACAGAAATAAAACACAACAGCTCCTTTAGATTTTCCAAAAATCCCAGACCCAAAGTTTCGGCCCTCAGGAGAGCTTCTTCGGAATTATTTTTCAGATATTCCTGGTACTTTTTCTTGATGATATCCCATTTTTTCATCAATTGTTTGTGTGAGTTTTCTGTTGCACCGGTTTTGGATTTTTTCAAACTTTCGTGAAGTCTTTTTGTGGCTAGTTCCAAATTTTCGAAGGCCGGTTGAAGGATCTTTTTTTCGCGTTGAATTTGAACCTGAAGGATTAAAAAAAATTATAAATGACATTAAATTGTCTTTAAAAAAATGTTTACCTGTTGCATTGTGTGTAAATGCGAAAAAGCTTCATACAAACTTGCAGCCACTGCAGAATTACCTATTTCCAATAAATATACCAAATTAATACCGTTCGATAGTGGCATTACATGCACTGCATGGGGGAGGCATTTTGGAAAATCATCCAGTCCTGATAAAAGCATCTGAAAGCTCAACAAATTTTTTGATTCCACGTTAACATCATCTTCACTTTCACTTAAATTATGGCACAATATTATCATGAAGAGTATATCAGACGGTGATAATTCCTTAGCTGATGAACTGAAAAAATCACATTAACTCGTTTCTGAAAACTTTATTACAATTACTTACCTCGAATATAGCGATAAAACTTTATTTTGTACTAAAATGATCGCGTGCATCTTTTTATATTCTGTGTTAGCGGAAATTTTGTCTACTGATTCTTTCAATATTTTCAATGTGGTAGAAGTTAATGCAGGATTAATGAAAAGTTGTTCTACTGCTTCCACATACATGGATTGGTCATGTGAGATTAGCTTCGTCCAATTATCAATTAATTGGTTGGTTAACTTTGATTTTTTGGTACAAACTTTTAACCTTAAAATAGTGACTCTTGTACTTTAAATATGTGATGTTAAAAAATTTATTTACATCGATAATTTTTAATTAAAAAAAAATTACTCACTGATAAACATCTGGTCCACAAAGATGCCTCACAACAGTTACACAAATATTAGTAAACCATTTCATATAATCCTCTTTTTTTCTACTTATAGCTACAAATAAATATCCCATGTACTGAAAATGAGAAATTGATGAATAAAAACTTTAAGAGAATAAACAAACTTACGTCTTCAAAGTAAACGGTTAAACCATTTATACAGTTTATTGAAGTGTATGAATTACCAAACTGACAATTCATGATTCTGTGAGAAGTAACTATAGGAGAAAACGTTTGAACTATTATATTTGCGTCTATAGTGGTTTGAGATGTACACTAAAAATGATAATTAAATCCAGGTATTGCGAAAGATTAGAATAATCAAGTTAAATAACGCAGGGTAAGTAAAAAAAATGTAAAAAATTATCAAAGACAAGTCTAAATTTCATAGATCATTTACAGGCTCTTTGGGTTTGTTATATTATAAAAAACTTATGTTTTCTAATCGGTTATTTAACTTATTATCCTATAAATTATACAGTGATGTATACTTGTTATTAATAAAAATGTTACCTCTGACAGAAGTTCTTGTTCTATAGCAAAGTTGTTCATGTGATTTACAAATTCTTCATTGTATTTTGTATGGATGATATCGTTTAAGTGGTCAAAAATTAACAAGCAGTTCATTTTTTTTATTATATTCAATACAAATAATCTTGCAAATAAAATGTATATTGATTTTTGACGTTTTTTTAAGGTTATTTTCCATAACGCATAACATGACACAACCTGTTTTCTAAAATTCTGTCAGAATTCTTCTTTTTCTCATTTTACACACTTAAAAATTTTAATTACAGGAAAAATGAAAACTAGTTATAATGTGAAAAACAAAGTACAAGTATTACAAGATCGTCAGAAATATGGGAAACTAAATTTGTCTGTTCTTCTTTTGTTTATTTTGCAAGTTTTTTCTTTAAAGGTATTCAAATAGTTTGAAAAATAATCAATTTGAAGTCTTCCTCCCCTTTAATTTTCTCGTTGACAGTATTTGTAGGAACATGCATCTTTTTGTCACTTAAATTTCTAGTTTAATTTCATGCATTGTACTTTTTTCTGTTAATTTATACCTACTATATTTAAATTTGTTTTGTTTCAACATCGATTTATTGAGCGCCTAGCTTAAATTTCAAAGAATACCGTGTTGAAATTAATAATACATTCATTGTAATTAATTACTTACTGTTAGTTATTTTTCGAAAGTAAATAAATGAAAACCGGGTAGTTTTAACAAATATTATTCTATTAATAAAATATGTATAAACAAAATGGAATGATACTTATAATACTGAAAAGTTATGATACTAAATACATTGTAATTGGTTAAAACAAAATTAATAAAATCATTGGTAAAATTCGGAAATTTAGTAGCCAAAGGAATGTTCATAGAATTTTAACAGGTCAATAAAAAACAAAATAAAATTGCTATACTGATAAAAATTTTAGCGCGGAAACGTTTGGAAAATACTTTTTTTTTTAAAAAAATGTGTGGTAAAACCAAAGTATTTGGTAAGTATTTAACTAATATGGTGGCCACTTCAAGGGTATTTTGTTTAACAAGTTTTTAACTCGCAACGTCGCAATTACAACTTCGTGTTTGAAAGGCTGTCATTTGTCAAACAAGTTGATAGTTTATGTCTATGTATTATGATTTATTTCTTCCGAATTATTCCGATAAATAATTGCAAAAAAATGTGTGAAATAGGTTAATTACAATGTGTTTAAAAAAAGTACGAGGAACTTTCAGTGTTTGATCGAGTTAAAAAACTTGTTATACAAAATACTCTTAAAGTGGCCACCATATTAAACACTTACTAAATACTTTGGTTTTATCACACATTTTTTTAAAAAAAGTATTTTACAAACGTTTTCGCGCTAAAACTTCCATCAGTATAGTAATTTTTTCTTGGTTTTTAATGACCTGTTAAAGTTTTATGGACATTCCTTTGGCTACTACATTCCAAATTTTTCCAAATCATTCGTAACTAGTTAATTGGGTAAATATTTATGGAACTAAAATAGGATTTTTTAATAACAATTAAAAATATAAATGTGCATTCTTTTCTTCCCAGATTGGTTTATTAATTTTAAATGTTAAAAATTACAGAATACTCTTTTTTATAATTATAAACACCGTCTGAGAAGAATTCCTGTCAATAATTTTCTAAAACGCAGATAAATAAACAAAATTATGCTTCTACAGGCCTTACGATGAATAATTTAAGTAAAATGATTTTCAGACTTTAGTTGAGATCTAACAGTGAGATCTTCATCAAATCGGCAAAATAAATTTAATGGACAAATCTTCATCTTGGCATGAAATCGCAAATACAACATTGCGTCAGTAGAACGTCGGTTTCGTTGGCACATTTTTAATTAGTTTACTCAAAAAATTACCTAAAATATATTTGTGTAAGCCCGTTAAAAACGATCATTTTCTATATAAAATTAATATTTTTTTCACTTACTAATGGCGTCTAAACATATTAATATCAAAGTGTGATTGGTTAAAAAATATTTTGACAAATGACAAGCAATGTGACACGGAGCATAGAGATGGAGAAAAAAGTCAACGCTTATCAACTAGCATACATTTAAGGTTACAATCATGCCGACCAATCCAACGCGCAAAAATCTGCGCATGTTCCATGTTTGGTTTGGCTCCTACTTTCTTCAACATTTTCGTGATGTATATTTTTAATATGTCGATTTTTAATCGATACACTGTTAGATTCTTTTTCGCAAGCATGACAAACCAATTTATGGGTCTTTTCTAATACGTCCCCGAATTTTCAAAGTTTTTCACCAGGTACTGTTGGTGTCAAGTTAGGTTAGGTTAGGCTAATAATGGGTATTAATTGAGGCAGTAAAAGTAAAAAAAATAAGCCTAACCTAACCTAACACCAACAGTACCTGGTGAAGTTTGAAAATGCGGGGACGCATTAAAAAAAACCCAATTTATCGCTAAAAATAAATTTGAGGTTAAAAAAACTTTTCATTCTTATAAGATATAACTTTACCATGTTTGCTCCACAAATTAATAGTACAGTAAAAGCTCCTTATTCGTGGGGTATACGTTCTGTAAATATGTCGCGAATAAAGAAACCGTAAATATTGAATGGTAATTTGTATGTGATTATAAGAGATACGTTCCAAGGTTTCAAAATAAAAAAAATAATGTCAATAAAACAGTTGTGTTAGGAAAATATCACCTTTATATTTAGATGCATAGTTTCAAGCTCACAAGGATGACCTGAAGCATTGTACATAGCTGGAACGGCCCTAAGTCTTATTTTTTTTTCAAATAAGTCATCTCAATACCAAGAACAAAACAATTCTGGAACCAGTCAAAAAAAAAGCGCTTGCAACTCACGCTTTCTTATTTGCACGCCAAAACACTGACAGGTTGTCCGAATCCGAATCTTTTCAAGATACCGACTGGATCGGCGAATAAAGAAATCTTAAGTAGCGGATACAGGAACTTTGACACAATTTTTTTAATCCGCGAATAAGGGAACCATAAATAAAGAGATTTTACTGTAATTAATACTTATGTTTGTAGCACAAAAAAAAGGATTAAATAGCCGAGTTATAATAAATATCGCAAATTAAAAGAAGTAAAAAGTAATTGACATTAACAGCATGACAATCACTGAACAAAACGCATGAAACAGGAGCCAAACCAAACATGGAGCATGCGCAGATTGGTCCTCACCGGATTGGTCGGCATGACTGTTATCTCTAATGTATGCTTTACCACCTAGGTCGCTACGACACGGCTAACAGCCAATCACGTCCTTACCTCGCATGTTTGCGCGCGATCGCTACGTCCTTGCGAACGTAAAAATGCCTTAAACCGCGCGGCTTGTTTCTCCATCTATACAATATGAGTGTAGAATAGATTTATTATTGAAAGGCACACCACGTGAATAAATCGATTACAAAACACGACGATTACCGAAAAACCTGCTTGATAGTTAAGAAGTCGCGTCTAAATTTTAGCGTACAGTTGAAGTAATTTAGTGTGTTTTTTGATGATCTTTTTATTCAAAATACAAATTTAAAATTGGTAAACTGAACTTTAAGAAGAACTCTGAAACGAAAGGGGTGATTACCAGTGCAATTAAATTTAGTTATCGCCCAGTATTGGCTGATGTTTCACAATGTTCATAACTTTTGTTACTTAGTAACCGTTACAAAATATTTGGTTTAATTCTGGAGTTCCGCGTCTGTTAAAACTAGAGCGGGGACGCTGGAAGTGTACCTTTCGATGATAAAACTAATAAACAATGTTGAAAAAATGCTGTAACAATTTAAAATTTGGATTTTTTTAAAACTAAATTAGTCCGTATTAAAAATGTGCATATTTTTTTTTTTTGGATTTTTGGCATATCGTTGCAGAAGAGAGTTTTATTTTTGTTTTAAAATATTACATTTACTTTGGTAAAAAACTTATTTGAACATACTTTTCCAGTATACATTTGTAAACATTTTTATGTACAATAAAAAATTTCAATCTTTAAAATGCAAAATTTATATCCCATATGTGGCAAAATGGAATGTTAAAATATATTTAATAAAAAAAAAAGAACACCCACAAAAACATTTTAAATTACTGGATTTTTTTGCATTTTTTTTATAAATTTTACAATTTTTTTTTAAATTTTGTGTGTGCCAAAAAAATCATAATTTTTGGTCCATTTACAAATGGAACTCGGTGATTTTTTCAAATATAATTAAAGTACAAAGGTGTGAACTATACATATTGCGTTAAAATGGCATTTTGATTATTTTTATTATTTCCCCATCCATTCGCTTACTCTGCCGTTGTCGAAGACAATATTATGTCTCGGAAGGGGTACGAGACGTCCACGTTTCAGAATTTCCATATTCTCTCCGGGATAATACTGAAAAAATACAAAAATTATCATCCCATTTTCGAAAAAAAAAAAAAAAAATTATGAACCTTACCTGACATTGCGAGATGAAATCCAGCAAAGCGGACCCCAATTTTCGACTGGACTCCACCAAACACTCGAGACTAAGCGAAAACGAAAAATACAAAATAATCGTAAACATTCAATATTCTTGAAGAAAAACTTTCTGTTAAATCGAATTAGAAACGAATCCTTAATTTAAATGAATTAGCATCATACAACAAAACAGAATCGTTAAAAAACTCACATTCTAATGGATGAGAACTATCGATAGTCTATCAAAAGTCGAACACTTTACTATTGATGGTCAGCACTATTGACAATCGAAGACTTATTTATTGATGGTTATCGATAGTCGAAGATTTCGCTGTCGGTAGTCAGCACTATTGACAGTTTAAGACTTCACTATCGATAGTTACCAATGGCCCAAACACTTTACTATCGATAACTAACGATTACAGCACAATCGATAGTCCAAGACTTCATTTTCAATGGGCAGCACTATTGACTTCAAAATCGATAGCCAAAAACTTCACTATCGATAACTACCGATAGTCAGCACTATTGAAAGTCCAAGACTTTACTATCAATAGTCAAAGACCAATATCGATACTATTATCGATACAATTGAAAACTATCAAAAATAAGTCAGAACTATCGATGGTTCTTCATTCGTATATTTTTTTAAAAGAAAACCAAATAAATTAATCAGATACAAATAATCATGCGATAAATTTTGGTACCTGGGCGGTTCGGCTAGTCCTCCATAAACAATAGTATCACAGATTTTGGTGTTGGCATTAACATCGAAAAGCGGCATTCCAAAATGGCAATCTAACAACGTCCAATCCTGTGAAAGAATCAATATTACCGACAAAACGGGTTAATTATTAATCATCTGTATGCAAAGGAAACACTCACCTCTGCCTTATTCTGATCCTCCTCGATGTCGATCTGCTTCCCATCTTCCACATCGTTCTCCTGGTTCCGGTTGTCGTCTCTCGTAAACATACTGATGTCGTCCGTGGGGCTGGCGAGCCCCTCCACGACGGAAACGCTGTTCTTCAGATTCAACTCGAGCGCGACCTCTTGGCCGGCCACTAATTGGTCCAATTCTTGTTGGAGCAGATTGGAGCCCTCTTGGCTGGTGAAACCGTTTGCTGGAGATGATGATTGACTCGTATTCGAAATCGGTGTTACCGCGAAATGGCTTTCGACTGGCGATCGGAGTTTGGCCTCTTTTTCGGGGAGCTTTTCTTCGGGTTTTCCTTCGTTATCGAAGACGAAGTTTTCGTTAGATATCGACAGTGGTTGATTGTTGTTTTCGGTTTTCGGTTTCGATAAGCCTAAGTGAGATGATTGCCATTATTAATTGTAACATAACGGAGGTTATCCGAATAAGGAACAAATTTTACCTGGTACTGCATTTCTATGAGACCTCCCCAATCTCACCTGCGTCTCCTTATTACGACACCCGAAATCCATCACTCCTATATTAACGAACGTCAAATACCCACAATTGTGACGCAAATCCACAGTCTGCCGCATATTCTCGACAGCCTTGTGCCGTCTGAAAGCCGCCTCAATCGGTTGTTCTCTAGCTGCCTCACCCTTCGATTTTTTGACCGGCGTTAGCGGTTTAAAAGGAAACGATACGACGTGAGTCTGCGCCGACTGGTGGACGCCGTACGCCTGGATCAACACGGGACTGAATTGAAGGGTCGCGTTCACGTAGAGGATGTTAGCCACGGGTATGACGGCGGGTTCGTGCAACCAAGAATGGACGAGGAGGCGTGTGAAACCCAGAAACATGCGCGGTAGCTGTGTCAGATTCGTTCCTGCAAAATTAATCACATGTTATTAGAAAATAATGTGTTTTATTCTCTTTTCGTACAAATAAATTAAAAATGTAAGCTCATAAATTTTACAATCAAAAGCATAGGGTGTTTTTAATGATGTTTACGTTTTTTTCTTGAAGACTTTACTTTTACCAATATCTGTTTATTATCAAATATATAATTGATTTAGCGCACCCCCCGCTTTTGATTATAAATTATTTTTTAGTTCGGTTTTCTTATAAAGCGTGCTGTATTGGTTTTTTAAACTAATATTTATTTTTCATTTTTAAGTTCGAGTTTTTTTTTAATATCCGGATGATCCTAGCCAGGATATTTAAAAAATTTATGAAATTTTTGTATTGTCATCGGTCCTTTAGAAGTATACAAAGTTTTAAGTCGATCCGATGTTTTTAAGTGGGTGAAAATGGTGTCCAAAGATTCCGTTACATAGATAGATAGATACAAGTCAAGCTAATACAAAGCGTATAAAAAACTTTTAATAATAAAAATTACAAAAAATATAAACCGATGCAAAAATTTTATAAAATATAAAATGTCTTAAATGTTAAAAAAATAAATTTTTGACATTCCTAGAATTTGCAGATTTTGCTAATTTCCCGTGGAAATGCTGAGTTGCAAAAATAAAATTGTGATTTACTAGCTCTCATAAGAAAAGAGAATGTAACTATCTATATTTAACTATTTACTAGACAATGGCGAAACTTTTTAACACGAAAACTGTTAATTAACTGCGTTATTTCTCAAACAAAATAAAACTGTCCTATATATTTGTTATACATTCAAGAAATAAATTTTTTAAGCAACGTCGGGGAAAAGAGATTATTTTTACCTTTAGTGAGTAATAAAGATGGTGGTCCGTAACCAGTCAGATGGTACAAGAATAATTTAAACCATAAAGTGTTAACCTCTGGGACGGCAGGTCCTAAATGTGGAGGAATAAGACTCGTTACCGGTCTGACTTCCCTGCTAAGAGGTGCCATCGATACCAGCAATCTAAAGCACGGAAATACGAAATAAAATTAAATATTTCAATTATTTAGAGTTTTTTTTTTATTTAAACTATTTAGAGACTTTTTTCGAAACTAAATTTAATGTTAATATGTCATACAGTTGACCAAGATTGTAATATTTGTCTTTTAGATATCTGTGACTAAAATACTGATGAAAGAACTATTTTTAATTTTAACATTGTACTTGGTGATTTAAAAATTATTATGACTAATTTAGAATTTGGTTTACTCATTCAGGCGATAGATAATGAGGAGAAAAAGTGTGCCGAAGGAGTGAAGGCACCTGTACAAGCACTTTTTCGGAGATCTCTTTTTTTTTATGGATTTTGGCATCACAAAAAGGGGGAGAGACCATTCCACGAGGCACTTTTGGCAGAAAATTTTGAAAAGTTCTCTTTGCAAACAATTTTTTTTATAGCAGAGAACACAATAAAAAAAATACTTGCAATCAAATATAATATTCAGACAGAAAAGTATTATGTAACACAGAAATACTTCAATTATATGGGGGAAAAATAATAAAGTCTAACTTCACTTGTCAGATCAACAGATATTTTTTACCAAAACAATTTACTGTAAGGGTGTTGGAATAGTTCAATATCTTAATCATTTATTATCCCCAACATTGAGAAATAACTGTAGGTCACCAGAATAAGTCGAAGATACACAGCTTATAAATAAATCTGTCATTTTTCCTGCGCTTTTAGAGACTTACTTGTATTTTTTTTGTAACAGTCTCAAACAAGTGGCTTCGTCTAAGGAATGTAAACTTTCCAAACGAACCAAGTCCAAGCCGGAACCGGGAAGTTTCCTCAAGGCCATTACGGTCGATCTTAAAATAACTGCATGGTCGAAAAATCGCCTGGCTTCACCTGAAAACGAAACGGCACGATTTTTTTTTTAAATATCTACACTACTTTGGGTGGTCTAAAAAGCATCCGATCTAACAAAGATACAAGACATTTTTTCTTTAAATTTATATTTCAACATAGTCTCCTTGTAAGTCTACACACTTTTCCCAGCGATGCTCCCATCTCTTCAACCCGTCCAAATAGTACTCGGTGTCTTTCTCTGCAAAATAATTGTATACGAAGGTGATTTGACAAAAATCTCTGTTCTCCAAGCGCAATTTTTAGATTAGGGAAAAAAAGCTTCTTCCATCTTTCACTTTAATTCGATGGCACCATTTGGTGAACTTTAGCGATGATAGCGATGACCAAAAATCTTGTTCAGTTCAACGCCCAAAAAACACAAAGTGCCACGTTTTCCAAGAGAGTGAATTCCTCAAATCATCCCATCACAATACCTTTGAACCAAGTCCCTCCATCTCGATTTTGGGAGTCACGGTGTCCAATAATATGTCTTGGCATGACCATGTTTGCTCACATCGCAAAGTCGGCAAGCTAGAGGCTAGGTTTTCTGTGGAAAGCCAGAAAGTTTTTTACTCCTGATCAACTGTTGACGACGTACAAGGCTCAAATCCGACCTCTACTGGAGTATTGCTCGCACATTTGGGGTTCAGCACCAAGGCATTCTCTTCGTCTTCTAGATTCCATTCAGAAAAGAGCCATTCGCTTGATAAACAGTTCAACTCTCACAGATACCCTTCACCCTCTAGAACATAGAAGAAGAGTTGCAAACCAGTCATTGCTCTACAGACATTTCCATGGCAGATGCTCCAGAGAAATAAAAACTCTGGGAACGTCCGCTGATAGAAAGAGAGAGACGATGACTTTGGCTCTGCTATCTTTGTCTACTGGAGCATGCGCGTTGATCTCATTCGTCTTCGCGCGCAGAACCATACCCTTCCTGTGATAATTAATGAACTTTTTTTTAGTCTTGAAATCAACTATCCAATGTTGAATAATAAATGTCAATAAAAAAAAGTGAAAAGGATAAATAGTAGTTAGTAATTCATACGGTGAAATAAAAAGACAAACACACTTTATATCATATAGTATATTTAAACGTAATATGTGTAATATTTATGTTTACAATTATCGACATATTTTAAATTAAATGTACTCGCAATGGGGAAATAATAATTTAAATTCTCAAAAAATTTCTTAATGTTTTTCAAGTTGGTTTCAATATTCTACGTAATAATATTTACATTGAGATACAGGTTAGAGTCGTTCATGCAACTACATTATTGCAACCGTTGTATTCAAAAATCACGCATGCGTAGCACGCAGTGAAAGGGAGAGACAGAAATAAAAATTCGATTCTCTTTTTCATTCGACGGATGCTCCCACTTACAGGCATGCCTACTCTATCTGTATTATCTCTACACTCTGTACACAGCGTCCAACTCATCTTTGATTTTCGTAGGCGTATTAGCTTTCAAAACAAATTTTTAATGACAGTTCGATACTCGCTCTTTTCCATTTTTGCAAAAACACTCACATTGACTTAATCAAACGATTGTCGAACAACAACTGCGCGTCCAAAATGTTTGAAATGTTAGTAAGTACCCGAAAAAAAGAGATTCTCAACCACATTCCCTAGCTTTTATTAACAAGTGCTGCCATCTTCACGTTAAAGTCGAAAACTTTTCAGAACACCCTTCGTATGTGGACATTTAAAATTTTACACAGGACAATATTGTTTTAATTCAAATTAAAACAGTTGTCTAAAGAAGAATCTCTTGAAAAATAAAATAATCTTAACATACTTACCTTCTCCTTCGGCATCCAACACAGAGACCTTCTCCAACTCTTGCAAAAAACTGTCCAAACTTTCGTCACACAATTTCCCCACTTCGAACATCGTAACAGCATGCTTCTTCAAGCCCGGCGACAGATTTCCCATCATGAGATACGCCGTCAGAGTGGAATCGAACAAAAAAGCCACTCTCCTGCCCCCTCTCGGCAAACTACTGCTACCTGCAGGACTTTCAGGAAGTTCCGATTGCGGTGATTGCATCTCAGAACAAGTTGACATTCTCTCATCTTTACCAAGGTTTAGAGTTAACGGAGTTACGTCCACGGTTCTGTTAGAAAGTTTATTATTTTCGTAACAAAAAAAATTTAAATAAAATTCTTACTTGGAATCATGCGTCGAAATGTTCGACCATGTCGGATGCCAAATGGTTTTTTCATGTTCCAAATCCAAAACGAGTTTATGAGCGAATTTTAGACGACAATATAAAGAAACTGCCTGTTTTACCAATTCGGTATCCACTTGCAACACGCCGGCGAGCTTAAAAAAGAAGCAGAAAGGAAAAGTCACAATTTTATTTTCAACCAAGAAGACTAGAAAGTAAGGGGGCCCAACTCAGAGCTTTCTAAATGGAGAACAGTGAGTAGACGTTTCACAAAGTGGCCGCCGTGGCACTGATAGTTAGACAGAACTGTGCTCTGATTGGCTAAGCCTGCAACACTGACAGCTTAGACAGCCAATCAGAGTGCAGATGAACCTCCCTACCTTCTAGTCTTCTTGTAATTTATGCTAGGTTAAGTCTCCTTGTATTCACTGATACTAGTCTTTCTGTAGCTGCAAATTCTGATACTTTTTTGTGATTCATGTGTTTACCTCGCCAACGGTGGTGTGCTCATCAATTGAAACGAATATTTTGTAGAGGAGGGTCTCAAAGTAATCTCCCAAAATTCTATTCATCACAAAACCCTGCAGTGGTGGCACCTGTACCTTATCTGCAGATGTAATGGGCACATCAAGATATATCAAACCTTTTCTGTATGGAAAAATAAAAAATTTATTACTTAGTGTAGGTGAAAACACTTATTTTAGGTTTAATAATTAATTTTATAATTGATACTTACTTATACAAGCTCATAACTATTGAATATGATAAATCACCAGCATTTTGAGATCCCAAATCAATTAATTTATCAATAACTTGCAATTCTTCTTCATTGACCATCTAAAAACATTTGATAGAAATTTTTAGTACAAAATAATAAACACTGATAATACAAAATTGACTTGAACTAACAAATTTTACATTAATTAGTCACTAGTGCAAAAGTAATAATTAAAAAAAATAGATCATATTACTTACTTTGATGTCTTCTTCAAGAACAAGTCCAACTTCAACTCTCCACCAAGGTTCCATATGAATATCACAAGGTACAATTGGTAAAAGTACCCTAACATTTTTCCTTCCAAACAATCTTCCTTTATTTGACCTACTTTTATTCATTAAGTCAATATACTCATTTCTACCAATACCAAGCAAACGCAAACCTAAAAAAATTGTTTTTAGTGAGCATAACTAAAATTCTTAAGAAATCTATCTAAGTAAAACAATTGATTCTTATTTTAATAATAAAAAACTTACAGTCAGCTGCTGTAAAATTAGGTAAAGTATCATAACTCTTTTCAGCTAGCATCAACTTCTCCACTACAGATATGTAATAATTAAAAGGAGTTATTCTCAACCCCTTAACTATCATGTCAGCTAAGTGATAGGGGAATAGCATAAGACGTTCTCTGCTATAAGTAACAATCCTATCATAATACCTTTTTTCATCTTTAAATATGTGTCTGACTAAAAAATTGTTAAAATTTCAATTTGTGAAATTAATAAACATATTTCATCCAATATGAGGATTTAGCTTGTGTAAACATACCTAAATTTCCTCGATAACGCAGTTGATTTTTAATACTAAAATTTACCACGCATCTGTCGTATTCCTTGGAAGAATTATTAAGTATCTGTAACATGTATTGCACGATTTCAGAAATTTAAAAAAGTCAATTCAATAAAACCTTACCTGTTTGATATGTGAAGGAAGTTGAGACCATGGATTATTTTTACGAATATTTTCTTCAATTTCAGTGTTCATTTTGAATCGTGTGATACTTTCAACATGTTTACTTGAACTTATTCATATAAAATATTTATTAAAATGGGAAATTTTTACTTAAAACATTGAATATGGATAAGGACAAGGACATATTTGACATATAACCACCTTCTTCTTTTTATTCTCAGCTCTTTTCTGCGCCCAAAAAATTGTGTATATTCATTTTTTATTTTCAATCTTAAATTGTTGTAACACTTCTTTATAAACTATAAAATAATTAATTCAGATTAAATTATATTTTAATTACCACTCCAAAACTCTATACCGAACCAGAAGTGAACAAATAAACTGGAAGCTTAACTTCTGGTTTTTTTCACATACTAACTATCCTGGAAAATAAAATATGAATTTAAATTTTATTTCATTACTTATATCTGTAATTTAAATACGTTTTTCGATGTTAATACAATCAATTGTCATTTTATGATCATTATTAGAGAGCTCCGTTTATGGTATAGAGATTTATCTGTGATTTTCATTATCCCTATATAAATGAAATCACGTTGATTCTGCAATTTTGTCACTAGTTAAAAGACATTTTTATATTTTTTATAATGTACTTTTAAAAGTTAAATTTTAAATAATATAGTGATATATTGTGTTTATTATTGGTAGCGAAGTAGCAATTTGAAACTTGTCAAGAAAAGTTATTTACGTGTCATTTGTCATCTAATTGCAGTTTCGTAGGTACAAATATTGTTTTAATTAAATAATTAATGCAGAAATATTCCTAATATTGGGTAAGATGTATACGCCGACTTCTGTGTCGTTGTCTGGTCCAGCATTTTCTTTTTTACTCTACGAAAATACGAAATGTCGCTTTCAACAGGTAAGTAAAAAAAATCGTTTGTCCGATAAATGATTCATAAAATTGTTGTGTTATCAGGAAGGATTTTTACTGGGAGAGATTATTAGAAAAGAAACTAAAACAATAACGGACAATGATCAACAGCAAGTGAATGTTAGTAAAACTATCAAAATAAATTCAGTAATTCCATATCCGCAAAATCACTATATATACAATGGAACTGGAAAAGTGGATAAAGACAAGTTAAAAGATTTCTTGGGTAATCAATTCAGTCGCGTTGTTGCCTGGTACAAATATCAAAAGATTCCCAATATCAAATTCTCTCTTAGAGACAAGATAATACACAGACAATTCCTGGAAATGTTCAACATTAGTCCAGAACTGTTTAGCTGCTGTTTACTTAATAATGAAATATCTGAAAATGGTTCTACTCACCTTTTTTCACAAGTTTTTATTAGATGCCACAGCATAGGCTATGACAAACTACCTCTAACCTTACCTAATCTAAGTGAATTAAATAATATGTATAAAAGTTCTGAGCCCGCTTCAGAAACATTTAATAAGATTCTTGGAGATTTAAAGATTGATAAAAGCTCTCAGGGTGTGGTGATCATTAATAAGATACAAAATGCTCTTCAGAAACATATAGAATCATTAGTAAAAGATCTTGCAGAATCAGAGAGGTACCTCTATGAGTTAGAGGAGGAAATAAGTCAGTTAAAAATTCACATAAAGGTTAGTATTTTATTAAAGTGCAGTGATTGTGTTATCGTTGATAAAATTGTTGTGTAGGTGAAAAAGAAGAATGAAGAAAGTATGGAATCAATAAATGAATCAACAAATAGCATCCAAAGCAGCTCTCAGTCAATATCTTGTGAACAAAAAGAAGTAAACTTGAAGGATTTTAGTATTGATACATCTTCTTCTAGAGAAAGCTCTCCTGATATTCAACAAAAAAATGCAAAACAAAAAAATCTACCCAAAAATAGAGTAAAAGGCAAAAGAGATTCCAAAGAACTTAGGAAAAATTCCAAGACTGAAGAAGAGCTTTATGGAATCGTGTAAGCTAAGAAGAAAGTATATTTTTTGTGATGAAAAGATATAATTTTTTTAAAATGTCGCTTAATTTTCAAGATAACCTTTTTCTGATTTGGTGCAAAATTTGGAACAAAAATTTTTTCTTTTTTTTTTTCAATGTTCAATGTTTCAATGTTTGTAAAGAGTCGCACGAAAATGTTAAAAATATGTAATTATAATGTGAACTCGAGCACAGTCCATTCACGAAGTGAGTAAATTTGGATTGGAATTTGTTGCAATTGTAATTATTTATTTTGCTATTTTAACTTTTCACTAAGTTTGTACATTGCTATTTTTGTTAATAAAGTTACCAAGATATATTGAAAATAAAATACAATTTATGTCAACAATGCTTTTAATTTAAAGTTATTATGCAGCTGTTAAACTTTGTTGCTGTACATAGGCAACTATATTTATCTCAAGATTTAACGCCAATACGATAGTACTGGCAACAGCGCTATTTTTGTAGTGGATGCACAGGAATATAATAAATACTAGAATCCCAATCAGTGATGTATGATTTGGCACCCCATATCTCTGAATTTGCACAATAAATAGTATATTGAGCAGATTATTAAAACGTATCACCAGAACAGGACTTGGGAATTTTAAATTTGACCAAACACTTGAGAGACTACTTCACTACTTCAAGACAATGTCATTCTGATCGAGATATGTTCGCCGAGGTCGACCTCTACCGACATTACTAATTTGTATTTGCACATTTGGCTGTGGTAACTATTTTAACAAGTGAGAAAGAATTATATTTAAAAAAAAAAATGAATTTTATTTATTAAAAAAATATATATATATATATAAATACAGTTAAAATTTAAATTCACTTTTCATTTTTGTACTCTTTGGTTGTTGAAATGTATTCTACAATTTGTTTGACAAACTTCTGAAGCACATCCTGTCTAACTTTTCCCACATCTAGCACCTCTTCGTGGTTGGCGAAGTCCGTGTTGTCATATTCGACTATACATTCGTTCGTTATCAAACTAAAAGCTAACACCGTCAAATCACAATGTCTGGCAGTAATGACTTCGTGAACGGTAGACATTCCCACCGTGTCGGCCCCCAACATTTTGAGCATCCTCAATTCTGCAACCTGCAAATTATTTATGTATGCATTCTCATTGCTCTAGAGTACAATATTCGATAATAATACATACCGTTTCAAAGTTTGGACCTCCCAGGCAAGTGTAGACTCCTTCGTGTATGTCCTTCTCCAGTCCAAGTCCTTTGGCAATCTTCTTCGCATGCCTCATCAGCTCCTTGTCGTATGCCATCGTCATCGGTGGAAATCTCGGACCAAACCGTTCATCATTGGGTCCTTGAAGTGGATTGTTGCCAGCGAAACCCATCAGATTGATGTGATCTTTGACGAGCATGATATCACCCACCTTGTACCTTTAATCAAAAAAAGATAGATTTATGGTACTACCAGCTAAAGAGCGTCAGGACGTCCAAGGCGTACCATCTCCTCAGTGGACTTTTGTTTAAGTCTGCAGGCCCTCTGGGGACATCATATTACAGCACGGCAACTGCAAGATGATCTCTCCATCAAGTGCGAGTAAGCTTTAATTTTGTTAGGAAAAGACTCATGAAAGTTGGAATTAGACACCAAAAATTAAAGCTATGACTCCGTGTAATAAACATTAATTCAAAAACATTAATTATGACAACCCACAGTTGGAAACAGAATAATAATATTGAATGGGTGAGTGACTTTAAATACAGTGCAACAGAATTAGCTTGGCGGGCGAGAGATCACAAAATCTGCGCACAACGAAAACATTCGAATAACGATCCGATCGGCGACGACGAAATTTTTAGTAATCGTGAGTCTCGAGTACAATCGGAGGAAGAAGTTTACGAATGTAAAGACTATTCAGCCGAATATTTGTTATTTTAGAGGCTAGTCGCCCGCCAAGCTACTTCTGTTGCAGTATACCTCAGATTTAAAGTTGATGACACTTTATCATTGAAAAACCACTGCAACCAACAACCAGCCAGTTTCCATAACCATCAGTAATTCATTTTGTTTTCCTTGGGTAGTTATTTTATTTTAATTTTATTGTTACAATCATTTTAACTTTTGTATGTCTATGTGTTGAATATACTTAATTTATATGTTAATTATGATATTATGATGCACTTTGTATATTTATTACTATTCAAATAAAGATTATGTTATTGATGTAAATTTTGTTCTCATGCGGAATAACGCTCGTCTGCACGTTGCTAGAATAACAACCGAGAATCTTTATTAAATTGGTAAGTTTTAAAGTGGCCGGTAAAAAGTCCAGACTTAAACCCTGTAAAGCATGTTTGGAACTACCTAAAACGGCACGTTATCTCTGGAATTTGATAGGAAGCGTTCCAGAACAAATGAGAGCTGTCATCAGAGTTAGTAGTGGCAATACTGTTCGGTTCTTAATATGAAAAGTGGCAACGTTGCTTTTTACGGCCAGTCGAAAAATTCTTGGCTAGAAGTCGGAAGGTCTATTGCGCTTTTATAGACTTGGAAGAGGCCTATGACAGAGTGGTAAGGAGTGAATTGTGGTCGACATTGTCTAAGTATGGGGTGAGCGGTAGTTTAATACGAGCACTGAAATCACTTTACGAGGATTTCACTGCTTGTGTCACGATAAACGGAGCTTGCACAGACTGGTTTAACATCAAAAAGGGTGTGAGACAGGGATGTGTGGCTTCGCCATGGCTGTTTGACTTATACATGGACATTTGTTTAAAAGATTTGAAAGATAGTGCGTATGGATTAAAAATGAATGATTTGATCGTCAAATGCCTTCTTAACGCCGATGATCAAGTCATATTAGCATCATCTGAAGAGGAGTTACAGGCGATGGTTAATGTCATGCATGATGCTCTGAAAATCAAAGGGTTGAAAATAAATGTAAGCAAAACGAAAGTAATAGATTTTAAAAGAGAAGAAAGCATGACAAACTGTAAGGTTCTGATTAAGAAAGAAAAAGTGGAACAAGTGAATGAGTTTGTATACTTGGGTTCAAAGTTTACGAGAGATGGAAAGTATGACAGTGTCAAAAAGGCACGTCTGGCTGTGCATAGAGGTGGTTACTTATATATGATAGTGAATGTTGGGTTTGGCAGAAGAAGCATGAATATAGGTTTAATGCTGCGGAGATGAGTAGTCTGAGAAGTATAGCCGAAGTGACTCGGTTGGATAAAGTAAAGAGTAGTGAGATAAGGGAACGCTGTGATGTAAAAGAAGATGTGGTTACAAAGATAGATAAAGGAATGCTTAGATGGTTTGGACACGTAGAAAGTATGGATGGAGGAAGATTGACGAAACAAATTTATAAGGCGAGTGTGAATAGAGGTCGACCTCGGCGAACATCGATCTCGATCAGATTAACATTGTTTTAAAGAAAGGCCAAGTCAAGAGTACCAACAACCGACGAGCATGTATGAGAGCACTGATGAAAGTAGAGGAAGCAAAAGATGTGTGTAAGAATCGTATAGCAAGTGGAAGGAAGTGGTCTCTGCCTACCCCTACGGAAAAAATGCGTGACTATGTGTATGTATGTTTAAAGTGAAATCTTAATGTACATCGAAGTTAGTTTATATAGTTCACAATCAGTTATCAAATTGAGAAGAGAAAATACCAGTTGAAATTTACCCATTGACCATACAAATACCAATACTAAAAATTGTTCTCATTGTTCTAAGATTTATTTTTGCTGCTTCCGTAAGAACTTCCTCACACATCGATGTGGTGAAGCATAAATGCGGTCGACGTACACGTTTCAGTAACTTCTAACTCTGAATAAAAGTCCATCGAGCCTAACGCAGTTAGTTTACTCATAAAGATATATTCGAATGATTACCTCGGATTAAGTCCGCCTGCGGCATTGGTGGCAATGAGATGGGTAACTCCCAGGAGTTTCATCACCCTTACGGGCATGGCGCACTTCCACAAGGGATAGCCTTCATAGTAGTGAAATCTACCCTTCATACATACCACGGGAATTTTGGCCAGGTATCCGAATACCAAAGCACCTGCATGACCTTTTACTGTACTTTCTGGAAAGTTGGGAATAACTTCGTAGGGAACCGAAACTTTATCTTCTAAGGCGTCTGCTAAGGTTCCTGCAAAAAAGCAATTTATGAATAACATTCTCCTGAGTGCGAGAAATGAACTACTATCGAAAAGTACCACAGTGGGTTGTTGTTAACATATCACCTATCTGCCCTTGCAACAACTCCTCAGAAGCAGACATCAACCACTTAATACTCTCATGTAACCTCCATAACACATATCGGTCGGAATTTTTAAATAAATTTATCCTACAAGGTCTCCAATTGCCAACAAATAATGTTATTCTGCTGAGTACATTCAAAGAAGATATATACATAATAATTATGGAATTTCTGATCAAAGAAAAAATCGCAATTTAATTTCAATCTAATATCACGATAATAATGATAAAAAAGTCTGTGGCAAAAAAACTACGGTTTAATGCCAACCCACCACAAAAAAAAATACCACAGGTGGCTAAATTCGACGGGGTAGATCTTGCTTGACACCTACAAAGAAGCGAGCGTCTAAATTTTAGCAGGCTATTTAAAATTTAGTGTGGTTGTGCGGGTATTTTTTGCTGTTCTCGTTTTTTTAATTTAAAATACGAGTACAAATTTGAAATGGGCAGTCCGAGGTGTGCGAGAGTTAAAAACGGTTTACACAGACGGGCCTACATTTAAAACAACTTTGTTTGGTAAAATAATGCATACGGTAAATGATTAATTTACTGTTTTAATTTTCAAGAAAAAAAAAGGATTTTGTAATTGAGTTACTATTTCAATGCCTCGCCGTCTGTACTATCGATTTTGGACAAATTGTACTATGTAGGTGAACGTGTTCGACCACCTGGCCACATTATTTTATGTGCAGCTGACGGTCTCAATGAAAAAATCATAAAAATAAAAATCACTATGAATAATACAATATATCAATAGTTAAAAAAAAGGCTATAGTACACCAAATTTTTTTAAATATTACAAGCCAATTCTCAAACGTTTTCGGCGTCAAGCCATCATCAAGAGGAATTTGGGTCACAAATTTGTTTACTAAAGACTAAACATGAAGAGGACATGACTATAGCTCAACAATGAGACATACGTCTTCTTGTCAACTCATGTTGTCAGTAGTCACCTCTCAACTTGATTTTAATTTTAATGTTTCCATGTTTTTAAAAAGTTTTAAAATGTCTTTTAAATGATGTAGTTTAGTTACAATTCTATAATTATTGTTCATCTTCAAATGTTCATTGTTAAGCTATTGTCATGTCCTCTTCATGTTTAGTCTTTAGTAAACAAATTTGTGACAAAAATTTCTCCTGATAATGGCTTGACGCCGAAAACTTTTGAGAATTGGCTTGTAATAATTAAAAAATTTTTGGTGTACTATAGCCTTTTTTTAACTATTGATATCTTGTATATCACAGTACACACAACCTCCCCTTTTCTGTTATACTATGAATAATCACAAATAAAATGATAGATCATTGGACAACAATATCAAACTAACCACTGAAAAAAACATCTTTCACAAAGTGCTTGCTATCTTTCATTTTTGAGCTGTCTCAAGCATTGTGGAACAGAGCATATTTTTCGCGATTTTATCTCCATATCACCTTTTTTAATCCTTTGCATTTTCGGATTTTGTTTTTTATGAACACCAATTTTTTACAAAATATCGTTCAAATATAACACTTTCAATGCTTAAATTGTTTAAAATGTTTGTATGTATGTCTTTCAAAAACTCCCAAACGGCTGGACCGATTGGGATAAAATTTTCAGGAGTTGATTTATACATACCAGGGGTGGTTTAAGTGTTGTTAGCACCCTTACGACGGGAGATGAGAAGGAGATGGAATGTAAAAACTTTATCTGTCAAGAAACAGTGTAAATTTTGTTCGCGAAAAAGTGTATACATTTTTGAAGGACGTCAAGCTAACCTATCTTTCATTGGGCGAGTTTTTCGCGAGTGATTTGCGAAACAATTTATAAGCAATTTTTCGCGAATAAAATAAAATTTATTATGTTGAAAGACGTCAAGCTAACCTATCTTTTATTAATAGTTTTTGGGCTCGCTAAGTTTTATAGTGACATTCCCAATTTTGTTAGCACCCCTACGAAATGCGTGGAAAGGGCATAGCATATAAAAAACTATTAAAAATGCCGATTTAGTGTCGAATTAATAGTTTTTGGGGTCACTGAGTTTGATAGTGATATCCCAAAGCAGGGAAGCTTACGTTCGGGCAGGACAACGTCTGTCGGGTTCCGCTAGTAATATGTAAAGTTCATTATTCACTTATATAAATAAATGGAAGTTAGTTTGTTGTTCACACCTCTAGAAGTTCATACGATCAATAATAGATGTCGCCCACTCCGTGCTTTTTCCTATCAAATTCTTTGCATACCTCACAATATTAGGTTTGTCCTCACAGCAGTCAGGAACAAACCTAATGATCATTATAAAAGAGACAACGCGACCATGAGGCCAATACTTGTCTCTTTTCCGTAGGCAAGTAGATCTCGTACGCGCCTGTAACGTGAGCCAATCAGAATTTTAGAAAGAGACAACTCTTGGCCGCATATTTGCTTTGTCTCTCTCATGGAATGCTTAGTCCGTTCTGCATGTCTAGGATGACGTATGTTACCATTGGTTTGTTAATTATTATTATGAAGTAATATTGATGAAACGTTTTAATCTAAATCTTGGTTTGTATTTGTGATTATAGTTTTACATGTATCTTTTATAATTTGGAAATACGGTTACGATGTCGAGAATTTTATCAAAATTACAACACTTGATGCCTCAACAACACAAAACAATGATTCTCAATTTCTTGGAATATTACTTAATGACGCAATCACGATATAAATAACGTGGATAAAATTAACTTATATTAATCATTAATACACAGTTTTTATTTTTTAATGAATAAAATGATTACAAAAAATATCATATTAAAAAAAATTATTAATGTTTATGTTTTGTGATGAACTTATAATATAGCCCAGGAAAATTGCGATCAACCGATCTTATGGAGGAAATAAAATCAATATGTTTCTGTCTCCTTTATTTTTATGGAGACGAAATTGCTTAACTTCAAATTGAAAAATTAATTACATGAATTTAATTATTGTTGGAAAAATTAAATTTTTCGAGGAATTGTGGGGCAAAGTATAGAAAAACAGCAAGGCAACTTTTTTTTAAAAAATATAGACCTTCATTCCAATACGCACCCAATCCGGATCCACAAATAATACCAATTTTTGGTCGAATTGAAACCAAATTCTTCAGAAAGTCAGCCGTTTCTAACAAAGTTTCGTATGTGTATCTAAAACAATAAAACATTTTATTTAATCATAAATTAATCATTGTTGTATAATTCATCAATATTGTTGACTTCCTTTTAGGAAAATCTCTTGCAATAAAAAACGAATACATTCACAGAAATATAACAAATACTAGAACGCCAATAAGTACATCTGAGATTGAGCTGAAATGACCCCACATAGTGAACAATCACCTACAACTTGTACATGCGCAGAACGTCATTTATAGCCACAACGTTGCCGTGTTCTTTTTTTTCTTGGTATTTTTCAGATGTATTTAGGAATAGAATATGTGCTATTAGGGCAAGTACTTAGGAAAAATCGAGAAAATCTGGCAACACCGCCGCAGAAGCGTACGTGACTATAAACAAGCAAGGAAAAGAATGGTGTCGTATTCGGGTTTCATGAGTTGTTGATATCTGTTTTCCCGGTTGCTTTCGGAAAATTGCTTGCCATTAATGCTTCGTTTTTTGTGTTTCCTCGTTGTTGTTATAAACATTGTGTATTTCTGACATTCCTGTAGTTTAGTTTCGCTAAGTTTTTACAACAATATCAAACTTACCACTAAAAAAATCATCTTTCACAAAGTGCTTGCTGCAAACATTTAAGATCATGTTCCATTTTTGAGCTGCCTTAGGATTTGAAGGAAATTTATGCAAAGATATAATCGAATTGCCATATGTAGAGCATTGTGGAACAGAGCATATTTTTCGCGATTTTATCTCCATATCAATTTTTTTAATGCTTTGCATTTTCGGATTTTGTGGTTTATTAACACCAATTTTTCACAGAATATCTTTCAAATATAACACTTTCAATGCTTAAATTGCTCAAAATAATACAAAGTTCACTTTTCACCCATGTAAACAAATGGAGGTTAGTTTGTTGTTCACACCTCGAGAAGTTCATACGATCAATAATAGGTGTCGCCCACTCCGTGATTTTTCCCAATTGTTACAATTTCTAAGTTAAATAATAACCGTCATCATTAAAACAATTTAAAATAAAAACGAATGTCTTATTAGTACACCACTGGTCTGTTTCTTCTGAAGATTTTATGGCTTTTAATGAGATATTTTTTTATATATTTTTAAACTGACTTTGGAAGAAGTATATGCCTACAGGACACTATCTTAAATTTCTTAATTTGACAGCATCTTGGATATCCTAATTGAAGTTATTTCAAGTTCCCATTTCGTCTCACTTCCGCCGTCCAAGAAATTATTTGTAATATTAAAACACTACATTAATTTTAACTTTGTATGATCTAGAAGTTTCTTTTTTATATAATTTAACACATTTACGTGATGTTTGATATTTTATTTACCTTAGTTCTTCGTTAATAGTTATTGTTATTAAATTTATCGGTTTAAAATTAGTTTCAATATTGCATGCAAATTTTAATGTTATGCTATTTAGGAGCTTAGTGAGAGTTTAAAAAGAAAAACTGTTACAAACAAATAACTGAGGTTACTGTCAACTGTCAGTACATTCTTTAACGGACGATAACCACAACAACAATAGCGAAAAATCACGTAACGTGAGATGGCGCAGTCAATGACAAAATGTCGGATCGAGGTGTGAACAAATGTTCTGTCATTTGATCACTTGTAAAACTAAAGTTTGTATTGAAGGGAATTTTAGTTATTTCAGAGGTTTGAGTTGATTTTTTGAGTTGATCTATTGGATTTAAGGTTTGTTTTCGACGTTTCAGTTTTATTGTCGCTGGATTCTCGTTAAACGGTTTGTCCAGGTACCAATTTTAGTGTGTTCTCGAAGTTTTTTAGTTCTGTTGTCCCTGGAATTACTGTTGCAATGCCTATGAAAATCGAAATAACAATTTCGGATATAGTGTATTATGAGGGTGATCGTATTCCACCAATAAAAGGCTGGCAACATTATTTTATGTGGAACTGACGTCTCAATGATAAAATCATAAAAATCATCTTTCAAACGCAATCTCTATGTTGTTGAAGTCACTATGAATAATCACAAATAAAATGATAAATCATTGGACAACAATATCAAACTTACTACTGAAAAAATCATCTTTCACAAAGTGCTTGCTGCAAACAAACATAAACTTTGAGATTGGTTTTCCTATCTTTAAGATCATCTACCATTATTGAGCTGCCTTAGGATTTGAAGAAAATGTATGCAAAGATATAAAATCGAACTGCCGTATTATGTAGAGCATTGTGAAACAGCATATTTTTCGCTATTTTATCTCCATACCACCTTTTTTAATCCTTCGCATTTTCGGATTTTGTGGTTTATTAACACCAATTCTTCACAAAATATCGTTCAAATGTAACACTTTTAATGCTTTAATCGCTCAAAATAATATGTAAAGCTCACTTTTCACCCATGTAAACAAATGGAGGTTAGTTCGTTGTTCACACCTCGAGAAGTTCATACGATCAATAATAGATGTCGCCCACTCCGTGATTTTTCCCAATGGTTACAATTTCTAAGTTAAATAATAACCGTCGTCATTAAAACAATTTAAAATAAAAACGAATGTGTTATTAGTACCCCTATTATTTTATGTTTCCCTGCAAATCTCCAAAAAAATAATGCAACTACTCAAAAACGACCTCATTACTAGTAACAACGTTTTTATTATTTGGTATTTTTCCACGAGATATCGTTATCAATATTGTGTAATTTTGTTTAAATCGGTTTGTTAAAAAGTTCCATGTACATATTCTCGTGTCATGTAGATATTTTGAATAAAAATTTCACAATCATGTCGCAAGCATTGTGAACACAAACATTAAAGACATTACAAAATTGTAATCCCAATTGTTTTCTTTAAATCAAACGCCAAAAAATGGGACAGCAATTCCAAATACATAAAAAAAACAACACATTAAATAATTAAAACACTTCCTGCATAAGACTCATCACCGGAGTAAGAAGACGCCAAAATGTGTCATTTAAACAGATTAGAATAGGTTAATATGGAGGCGAGAGAAATGATAGGGGCACTACCTTAATGAATTATCTAGAAGAAAAACACCTGTACGCAATAAACTCGTTTTAGAAAAAGAAACTACAACTAAATGGAACAACGAAAAACGAAATAGATTACATACTAAGTACTGAAAAATATATCATTAAAGATGTAACAGCCCTGAACAGATTCACCACAGACAGCGATCATAGGATGGTCAGAACAAAGATATGTATTGATGGCAATTTTAAAATAAAAAGAAAACTTAATGGAATCAACGAGCAACTGGACATGACCAAATTTGCACAAAATAAGACTATATATAATGAGAGACTAAAAGAACAACACAAAACCTAAACAGCGATAATGGAAATATAGATAGAATAAACGATACCCTAACAAAAACCATCATTAAGGTAGGTAAAAAAGAAGAAAAATTGCATCACAGAAAAGACAAAGAAGCTCATGGAGGAAAGGCGGAACCTGAGTAAAGAAGGGAAAAGGAAATCGATAGAATACGCAGAAATTATTAAAAATATCAGGAAAATAATAAAAGAAAGAACCAAGAAACAAAAATAGAACGAGTTACAGAAAACAACAGGAATATGAAATGCTTATGACCAACATTAGGTAGATATGAAATAAATAAAATAAAAGACATGAACGGCGTAGAAACCAATATTAAAGGGGATATCATAAATATCACACAACTATTTTATACAGAACTGTATACACAACCTAAAATAAGCAAATCGGAAATAAAGAGGGCACTGAAAGAAATGAAAAATAACAAAGCACCCGGAAAAGACGGAATTACGGCAGAAATGTTAAAATACGGTGGAAAAACTGTGGTTGATACTCTCCATAGTCTCCTAAATAAAATACTAAAAGATAAAAGAATCCTAAACAACTGGAATGAATCCATAACCATCATCCTGCATAAGAAATGTGATAGAACAGACCTAAAAAACTATCGACCTATAATACTCCTCAATGTAGTTTATAAGCTCCTCATAAAAATACTAACCACTAGGCTAATAACAAAATTTGACGGATACCAGAACGAGCGACCACCTATTCACAATGAGAATCCTAATAGAACGAGCCAACGAATATCACATCCCACTACATATTGCGTTTATTGACTTCGAAAAGGCTTTTGATAGTGTTGAACACTGGGCAGTGAAAAGCTCACTAATTAATAGCAGAATAGACTACAGATACACAGGCCTAATAACCAACATATATAGCGAAGCAACAACAACAATTAAAATCCATGAGGGAACAAGACCAATTCACATAAGAAGAGGTGTCAGATACACAATATCACCTTAACTTTTTAACCAGGCCCTAGAGGATGTTTTTAAAAAATTAGACTAGGAATAAAAAGGTATAAAAATATGTGGACAACACCTGAACAACCGAAGATACGCAGATGATATCGCCTTGATAACAGATAAGAAAGAAGAACTGACGGAAATGCTGGAAGAACTGGACACAGCAGCTAAAAATATAGGTCTTTATATGAACTACGCCAAAACTAAAACCATGACCAACACTGATAAAGATATCAAAATCAGAATAGAACAAGAAAAAATAGAACACGTCGATAAATACATATATCTGGAACAAAGAAAACCAAACAGCAGAAATCAAGAGACGAGTTAGATTGGGTTGGGCATCATTCGGAAAATTGAGCTACATCCTAAAAAATAAAAAAATCCACAATACCTCAAAACCAAAGTATATAATCAATGAGTACTCCCTGTCCTCACCTATGGATCCCAAACATGGACACTTACACAGGACACTTACACAGAAAAACATGAATAAAATAACAAAAGCACAAAGATCAATGGAAAGACAAATGTTACATGTAAAACTGATAGAAATATGGAGGCCAGGATGGCGGCATATTACGCGTGCGTTCAATTTCACAAAATCGTTGTGAATCAAAAACCCAGCTATCTTAATGAAAAAATCAAATATATAACTGATATTCATAATTTAAACTTGAGATTTAGAAACCAGCTTTCTGTACCAACCCACAGGACTTCAGTCTTTTAGGAAACTTTCATTTGATCCATATAAAATGAACTTGTAAACCTTGCAGTCTAGTTACTTATACTCGAGTTACCTTTTATATTGTCAATGGTTATTTTATTTTCTTTATATAATCTTAGGGCTGAATGAAAGAGTAAGCTCTGCAGTCAGCTATGTATTCCGAAATGTATTCAACCCTTTAATACGTACAAGTGTACAACTCTGTGTAAACTTGTGTTGTGAACTTAGTACAATCAATAAATCCAAAGAAGTTAAATATTTGGGCGTAATAATCGACCAAAAACTGACATGGAACAGCCAACTCAACAACATTCTTTCCAGAGCTATAGCGGTAAGCTGGACATGCCGCAGAGTCTTTGGCAAGACATGGGGTCTAAAACGAAAAATGATCAACTGGTTATACCAAACGATCATTAAACCAATGGTCACCTATGCTTCATTGATATGGTGGCCAAAAATGCAACAAATTTCGGCACAAGTCAAGCTGCAGAAAGTGCAGCGGATAGCTTGTCTGGGAATCACAGTTGCAACATTCACGTGCCCTACTGCAGCCGTAGAGGTAATGCTAAACCTTTCACCATTGCACTTATGTGTAATGAAAGAAGCAGCAATCAGTGCGTTCAGACTGAGCCAGACAACAAATCTTAGAGCAAGAAATCGGAATGGAATTTGAGAATTTTGGAAAATATTTCCCTGGAATCCATGTCTACTCCGACAGATATTATGCCAGTTAGGTACGACTTCGAAATGCAGTTTGAAGTGGTTATAAACAACCACCAAGTTTGCACAGCGTTAGGGACCTCAACTAGGAAGGGATGCTTTAGTGTGGTACACTGATGGATCCAAGATGGAACAGTCCCTGAGACAACTGACAGCAAACAATCAGGTTACTCTGATGTTGTTTCAGGTCACAATGGAGTTAAATGCAACAAAGAAGCAGATTGCCTTGCCAAAGAAGGGGCAAATACAAAATTTTCCGGCCCAGAACCCTTATGTGGACTTTCCAAAGCCCACTTGAAAGAAGAGGTTCGAAGTTGGGAAGCAGATGAAATGAAATCTCACTGGCATAAAGTGCCAAGACAAAGGCAAGGGAAAAAGCTAGTAAGTCTTTCGCCAAGGAAAGCTAAACAGCTTCTCGAGTTGGACAAGAAAGACTTGAAACTGGTGACGGGACTCCTTACTGGACACTGCCCTCTAAGGTACCACCTGAAAAGGATGGGCAAAACAGAGAGTGATAGTTGCCGCTACTGCGAGAACTTCGCTGAAACTGCAGAACATTTGCTTTGCGAATGCCCAGCGCTTTTCTGCAAGAGGCTCAAGTTTCTGGAAGGGGCCTTTCTAAAGCCCTTTGATGTTAAAAACTTAGCCCCCAGGAAACTGAAAAACTTTACTCGAAGTCTCGGAATCCTGGGCCTCGAATAGGTTATGCACAAAAGATCTGATATGTCGAAGTGCTTGAGAGGCAGCATGGCCTTCACGACCCACCCTACAATCTACCATCAATAAATCATTATTATTAACAATAAAGAGAAATTGCTGGTTGGTCTTACGTGACCGGTTGCAGTACAAACAGATAGAAAAAGAAAGATAGTACTTGAAAATTACGTAAAAAAAACAAATAATATCAGAACTCATCCCTTTAATCATCTACACCACACCTACGTACACTAGAAAAATCACCGGAAAGCCCATGAACAAATGCTCTATAACGATTTAAGTGAAAAACATCTGATGACGGTAAGTCTGGTGGTTTAGCTGGCCACTTAAAAGGATCTTCGCTTCCAATCAATCTTTAAGGTAATAAGATCCAACCAGCTTTATTTTGACAGTAGTTCTGGATAGGCAGGACATTCATGTCCCGAAAAAACGTTTTGAATTTTCGAAAAAAGGATTAAAAAACCGTGATTTCATAAAATAAAAAAATAATTTTCCGACATATTCATCCCTATCGTACAAAAACTGTTTACATGATGAATTTAATTTATAATATTCTTACTTTACATTGTCCCCGTTTTCCATGTTTCCATTTCCGTTGATAGTTTTCTGTTTAATGGCGTTTCCATTTCGTAGCGACACCCCGTTTTCGATAGTCGTCATTCTCTCGGTAGAAAATTTTTAATAAATATCGTTCACAAAAAGTTTCGAAAGTTTATCAACAACTGCTTTTCACAGGGGGGTCAGCGCGTCTTATATTTATATAAATACAATTTATCTCTATGATATGAAAAAAAAATCGTTTTGTAACGTTTCATAAACGAGATAAAATTATAAGCAACATTTAACCTACGTCACTATACCGTAAGTGCTTTCATGTTGTTTATTCACTTTATCCTAATCCTTTTCATCATCATACGAGGGTTAAGTTTTATGTAATCGGAATAAAAAACCGAAATAAATTCATGGACAATATTAACACAATCAGTTGAAATTATCCAAAAAACGAATTTATCTTTTTCTCGTGTCCGTTTATCGAGTATTTGAATAGTAGGTGTGGCGGACATCAAATGGCCAGCCCATTTTCATTTTAGCCTTGCCACCCGTTCTGCGATGTCCATCACCTTTGTCTTTTGTCTGATCCATTTGTTTGTCTTTCGTATTGCTACCATTTTCCTCTACATTTTTCTTTGAGCAATCCTTAAACACTCCATGGTCCCCTCATTAAGGCTTCATGTTTCTGCGGCGTACGTTAAGGTCGGCAGGACACATTGGTCAAAAACTTGTGTTTTAAGGTATTGTTAAAATTTGGAATTAAAGACATCACCAAGTTTTCCATATGCTGTCCATCCAAGCTGAATTCTTTTGGAGACCTACGCTCTCTGACTGTCCTTATCGAAGGATTTTCTTTGTCCGAGGTACATATATTTGTCTACGACTTTACATTTTACTACTGTTGCCAATGTCAACATATGTAACATTATTGGAATTAGACATTAGTATTGTTTTTGCTGCGTTCATTTGTAGGCACTGTTTAACTCCTGTAGCATAGTCTTTAAATCTGCAAAGTGTTCTTCCTTGATGTTAACACCTGTCACGTGCCTATTTTTTTTCCCTTCTACCGTTCCATTAGTAATTGGGTCTCTGATAGTCTGGTGCTCGTAAATAGTTTTGCATACCGTATTTTGTTTTAACTTAAGTATATCATTCGTTGTAAATAGTGTTGCATACCTAGTAGTGATGAGATTTAATTATTAATGGCTGTAACATTTTTGCTAATCAATGGAGATGGAGTGGGGGTTTTTGTTATTAGATTTTGCCTTGATTTTTGGCCTCGATTGTCGTGTGTTGTCAGCTATATTATTGTTTGGTTTGCTTTTCTGTGTGGATGGGCTGGCTATCAACACGGACGAGCGCGATTATGAGTTTGGAACATAGATTTGCGAAGATGGTTGGCTGACGCGTGTCCCGTGTCATTTCTGATATCCGGCCTGGGAGGGAGTAGTTGTAGAGAGTCGCTTGGTGTCAGTCTTGGGAGTCGGTAGTGAGGATTTTAGTGTCGTCGTGTGATATTAGTGTGCAAAACCTCTACGGTTTTCTCTTCATATCTGGCTGTATTTGGGCCATCTTAATTGGATTTTGAAGAAAAATCATTTGATTTTTAACTTGGCCATTCTATCTTACCTTCGTTGTTGATATTTTTGGTGTCGAATTAAAATAACCGCATGCGGGATTTATTTGAGGGAAGCCATTGTTGATTAGCACGTGCCGTTCCATAACCATCATCCATATCGACGATAAATTTCAGTGTTATACAGACTTGCTTGGTGTTTTTAGCAGAAATTATTATGATAATACTACTTGGTGTTTCTGTTTCTTGGATCATCGATGTAACACACCCTTGAACTCCAATTCCAGTGTCCTAAAGATATTCTCCAGAGCTGTTGTGATAAGGATAAGTAATCCTTCGGTAGGTAGGCCATGTAAAATATATGGCATGCAGCCCTTCAACGGGCCGACCGCACCGCAGATAATGAAAAATCACACGCAGGTAAAATAGTTGCATACCTGGCAGAGCAGCGCATCCGTAGCTAAGCTACTAAACAGTCAATCGTCTAACAGACACCATCGGGTGCACACCGTATCTCCTCATGCTAAAACTTTTTATTAAAATTTTTATTATAAATTATTCCAGTAATAGTATATGTTGTTAATTCAATCACACCCCTACGCATCGGCCTATTTAGATATACCGTTTTAAAAAATTTGTTAGAGCTTGATGATTTTCTTTCCGGCTATGACTCATACCGGCACAGAGTTAAAATTTACGGTTTGAGAGTCGTATAGAGCAGATCGACTTGGCACGCGTCTATACGAATTCAAGTCATGGTACAGTCAAATTGTGTTTTCGTTTTAAGTTAACTTATTTAATTTTATTGTTAAAAAGCCACAATTCAAAGAATACCCACTTAAATCACTCCCTGTCAGAGCTTTGATGTTTATGGCTATAAAGGTCTTCGCCGCGACAGAAAGAAATTTAATAAACAAACCCTTAACTTCCAAGTGATCACTATTGATGAATTTGGAAAAGAAATAATTAGAAAAATTATTTACTTACTTGAAGCAGTTAATAATGAAGAGGGAATTAATTTAACAGGCAAGATCGATTCTTCAAGAACTGAGAGGCATAGTGGATGCACCTTGGTGCATCCGAAACAGTAACATCCATAGGGATCTGGATATGGATACTACTGAACAACCCGGAGCCAAATTAGCCATGAGTTATGAACTACGATCAATGTCGAGGCAATCCAACTCTTTAACACTGCTGGATTAGTGAGCAGACTCAAGAGAACCAAGCCTTCTTAGATAATGCAGTAAGGGTGACAAAAACCAATCGATGTGCGCTTATACGGTAATTAGTGTACAAAGTGTAAGAGAAATCTAAGGAAACTGTTGAGTAAGTCTTTAGTTACAAAGTAGTATTTTAAAGTAGTTGTAAGTTGCAAAAAAATCTTAGGTATTATCTTGAACCTTACTTTTGTTCAATCTTGTGTTGACTAGTTTTTCGCTGTACAGTTCTTTTATTTAGTCAGTTGGTCGTATTTGGTAGTTGATGGAAATTATTTTTATTGCTTCTATGACATACATTTGAAAGTCTTCGTGGAGAGTTGGATTGCTAATGTCATTAACAATTGATCGCATTTTTGACTGAAATCTTTGCATGGTTATTATTCTAGTGGGTTTCGCACAACCCTATAGTTACATGTTTTATGTTAAAATAGGTTTAAACATTACTTTCTAAAGTAACAGTTTATTTTGGTTAATACTTTAGGTTAGGTTCAGTTGTTCAAATTTGATAACTAGATGCTTTAATTTCGTTTATACATGTTCCTCCCAGGTTAATCTTTGATCTAGGTGCAGGTCCAGGTATTTAACACCAATTTTGACAATACTGAGACTCCATAAATCGTAACCACCAAGACATTCTCTTCGTCTTCTAGATTCCATTCAGAAAAGAGCCATTCGCTTGATAAACAGCTCAACTCTCACAGATACCCTTCACCCTCTAAAACATAGGATAAGAGTTGCAGACCAGTCATTGCTCTACAGATATTTCCATGGCAGATGCTCCAGAGAAATAAAAACTCTTGTACCACCATTGGCCACATTCGACCGAAGAACTCGGCACGCTGATCAGTCTCACACATTTACTCTCAAGATTGACACTACAAGGACCAATCTTCATCAAGAATCCTTCTTTTACAGGGCTGCTACGAAATGGAATAAGCTTCCAAAATCAGTTTTTCCAGAGAACTATGACCTTCAACTTTTTAAAAAGCGTGTCCACAATCATTTCCTTTCTATAATCCTTTCCCCTTCTAATAATCGCAGTGCTGGCCGTCCGCGGCCCACACGATAGGTCTACCCTTTTTGCGACTATTTTCATAAAAAAAAAAAAACTGGTGGGCAATTGTTGTGGTAAATACTGTAAGTCGCTTGGATTGATTTGTTATGGTAGCTTTTAAGTCTTCATTTTCCATAATTGGTGTACAGGAGGTAAAGAAGTGGTCCTAACACACTTTTTTGAGGCACTCCTGGTTTTATAAGATAGTGGTCAGGTATTGAGTCGAAGTGTCTTTTAGTTAGATAGGACTTTAGTGGGAGTTAAACGTTGCTGTTTAGAGGAATTTTAACCTTATAGAGCAGAAGTGCATGCAAAACTTAATTAAACCTGAATAATACTCAATTTTTCTTGAGTTTGCCAGTGGTGTTGACTATTCTGTTTGGTGGTTGGGTAAGATGTTTGCTAGGTCTAATTTGACTTTTTCCTTTCGGAATTTTAACCATCTTTGCACGAGAGTAATCCCACTATTGTGGTTTAGCGTTTAATACTCTCTTTTAAAATACGTGGAAGACACGTCAAAAATCAAAAAGTCAAAAATCGCCACAGCGTCGCCAGTTCCAGAGCCTTAAACATAAACACTCGTATATTCTAATAAGTGTTATTATTCTAGTTATTCGACCTTCAAGCTTTGCTGGTTCACTTTTAATTCTAATCGATTGTTATTCTGCAAATATTTATTGTTTGTTTCAATCGCACGCAAACGATATTTATATAAAAAACATTTTAATTTTCGTTTCAATTATTAATTGGACAATTTTTTTTTGTATTTTCGGTTTTTAGTAATTTTTGTCACAAAGTTTCCTGAGATTGTTAATAATTGTTTTTTGCGACATTGTTTTTTCAACTAAACGTGTTATATAGGGTGTTTCAAAAAAAGGTAGTTCCTTAGAACACTGCAAATGAGTGTTTATGAATTAAGAAATGTAAATAGTTATAAAAAGTTGTAAAAGTTGTATATCTAAGTGATTAATAAAAATAGAATTTATTGTATTGGAATAAACATTGTTTTGTTACTGAAAAAAAAAGTTCAAGATTATGCAGACGAGTTACAGGACAGCTTGTTCAAAATCCATGAAACGGCTAGAAAGAGATTGAGGTTGGCAAGCAATAAAATGAAGGCTCGCTATGACCTTAGAGCAAATTCGACGGGATTCAAAGAAGGAGATCGAGTATGGCTGTATAATCCACAACGAAAGAAAGGTGTGTCTCCCAAGTTAACACCATCTTGGGAAGGGCCATACAAGGTGATAAAAAGGACAAATGATGTGGTTTATAGAATCCAACGCAGTCCCAGAGCCAAGATGAAAGTCGTCCACTTAGAGAGGTTAAAGCCTTACAATGGTGAGGTTCCGCAAGTATTTGATCGGTTTTAAAAGTGTTTATAAATTAAGAAATGTAAATAGTTATAAAAAGTTGTAAAAGTTGTATATCTAAGTGGTTAATAAAAGTAGAATTTATTGTATTGGAATAAACATTGTTTTGTTACTGAATCGAGAGTTTTAATCGCCGAACCCACGGAAGAACTAAAAATTGTAATAATATATTAAATATTGATTACTTCTCACATAACAGTGTTCTGCAATTGATAATGGAAGAACTATACCAACAATTTAGAATGTTATACAACATTTTGTTATCAACACGGGCTACTAACTTCAGTAGAAACGAAATATTATTTCAGTGGTTGGCTTATTAGTTTTTTTTATTGTTGACATTCAAACAGGTCGCAAATATTTCAAGGATTTTTGCAACGCCTAAGAAATACCTTTTTATTGTAATTTTTACTTTCAGTTTCTTTTTATAATCATAAATAACATTTTAATGTCATTTATTTATAATTAATATTATCGTTTTAATTGTTGCTGTAAATGCAAATAAAATTAATCTAGGTACACATTTATTCTGTATCTAGGGTTTTTATGTAATATCTTGATTTCTAATATTAACAAGTAGATATAAATCTTTAAAATTGCCATACTTTGTAATGTACTTAGTTTGGCATTAAATAAATGAAAAACACAAATGTAATCTAATGCAATCTAAAGCAAATGATCTACAGTGTGGAACAGCCAAATGAAATAAATTCGATAATGAATAAATGAGAGCGTGTTGGGAAAAACGCTTGGACACATCAATTTGTATTTTTAGATGCGCATTTTTTTCAAAAAAAAAAAATTATATAGGTTGTGTCATGTGACTGTGGCCAATACCAACTTTCTTATTTTAAATACAACTCCCTGTATATTATTTATTTTTTGGATTCTTCAGAAAATTCTAGACATAATTCATGTACAATGTCCCATACCTATCTTCAACTGTTTCGGAAATATTAAGTGTTTTCAGATGTATTACAAAAATTAAAATTAAAAAAAAAAATTTATTTTATTTCACAAATAATGTAAAAAAAAACATTAATTTCAATGTAAGAGATGTTCAAAATGTTCGCCGCGAACGTCTTGGCAACATGCTAATCTGGTATAGAAATGTCTTCTAACGTTACTCAACATCTCAGGCGTGACTGATCTAATCGCAAGCGTGATTCGTCTTTTTAAGTCATGTAAGTTGAGTAGTTTAGTTTTGTATACAATACCTTTGACATATCCCCACAAAAAAAAAAGTCTAATGGCGTTAGATCAGGAGATCGTGCTGGCCATTCTATCGATCCGCGCCTCCCTATCCACCGATTTGGAAAATTTTGGTTCAGGTACTGCCGGACATTGATTTGGTAATGGGGCGGTGCTCCATTTTGCTGAAACCATAGTATATTGGCAGGAACTTGTGGGTTTTCTGGATCAGGATATAAGTTTGTCAAAGTTGGCACGACATTATTTTGGAGCAGTTCCAAATATTTATCTCCATTTAAGTTGCCATCAATGAAAAAGGGACTTACGATATGATTTCCAACAATTCCTGCCCAAACATTAACTTTTTCAGGATATTGCGTATGTTCCTCTCTCATCCAGTGAGGATTCTCATTAGACCAATAGCGGCAATTTTGACGATTAACATGACCGTGAAGTGTAAATGTGCTCTCATCAGAAAACAAAACATCTTCTAATTGGATCACATTGTTATCTAACATTTCCATTATTTGTTCACAAAAATACGTTCTCCTGTCGAAATCGTCTTTCATGAGCTCAAAATAAACAAAACTGTTTTTCTATTTTTTTTATTTCATATCAGTAAAAAGGAACGCATTAATGGTTTTTGTTTATTTTCTCAATATTAAGAGCTAAATGGGAAATAAGTATTGAGTGTAATGTAGCGAATTAGTGAAATAAAATAGTTTTCTTTTTTTAATGGTAATTTTTGTAATACATCTGAAAACACTTAATATTTCCGAAACAGTTGAAGATAGGTTTTTTTTTTTTTATGTTCTGGTTCCCACGAAAAGGGATATCCTGTAATGTTTAGAGAACATCGTGGGAACCAAGGGAAAGAAGGTAGGAGTTGGTGTTCTTCTTAAATTTCTGGAGGTTGTACGCCTCGGGGAACACCTCCCTAGGCAATGAGTTCCAAAGCCTCGCAATTCGTTGGATGAATGAGTCTTTGGAAAGTGATGTTCTGCAGGTCTCCAAAGTGACCACGAAGGGGTGTGAATACTGAACTTGACGGGTTAATCTCGAAGAGACTGCCAAACGAGGATCGATTGTTGATATTTCAGAAGAGCATCGCCCATGAAAATATCTATAAAATAGAGATAAATCGCCAACTTTTCTACGGTGTTCCAGACAAGTGAGCGAATTTGTAAGCGAGGCATCACCGACGAGACGAATTGCCCTTTTTTGGACAGAATCCAGTAGCTTCAGGATATGTTTAGGTGCTGCACCCCAAATATGGGAACAGTACTCCAGTACAGGTCGGATCTGTGCCTTATAGATCATAAGCAGCTGACTGGAGGTGAAATAGCTCTTGGCACGAAACAAAAAACCAAGTTTTTGGGATGCACTTTTGGCAATGGACCTCACGTGATTTTCTCAGGAAAGGTTATTGCTGATAGTAATACCAAGCATCGATATGGATGACTTCAGTGGTATGGTTACTCCTGACAAAGTTATGTTAGGCACAGTGAGATCGGCTTTTCTAGAGAAAAGACATGCTTGTGTTTTGTTTGCATTGAATTCTACCAAGTTATTGGATCCCCATTCGAGAATTGTTGCTAAGTCCATATTTATATTGTTGACATTTCTTCCTCGTTCATTTCTGGTTTCACGGGCTGATATAGGGGCCCTGGAAGAGAAAGCGGTATGGAGGGTACTATTATCGGCAAAGCTGTGTACGGGACATGAAGTTGGTATGGGACATTGTACATGAATTATGTCTAGAATTTTCTGAAGAATTCAAAAAATAAATAATATACAGGGAGTTGTATTTAAAATAAGAAAGTTGGTATCGGCCATTGTCACATGACACACCCTATATAATTATTTTTGTTTGAAAAAAATGCGCATCTAAAAATACAAATCGACGAGTCCAAGCGTTTTTCCCAACACGATCTCATTTATTCGTTATCGAATTTATTTCATTTTGCTGTTCCACACTGTATATTTAGCACTTGGCAACACGAAAAAATAAAGTTTCGCTTTTTATGAAAGTACGTATCATTTTAATGATGTAAAACATTTATTTTTATTTTAATCACGATAAACGACGTACAAAGCTCAAAAACCAAACTCAAGGCGATGTTTCCAAGTTTTTCCTTCATCACGTATCAAGCGATTCTTCTTCTTATAGTGCCTACCCGTTCCGGATGTCGGCTATCATATTGGCTATTCGCACTTTATTGACTGCAGCTCGGAAACTCAGCTATTCAGGGCCAGTGGATCAAACTTGCTGCTAGCATATGCCGACGATGTAGACGCAGTGAGCATAAGCGTCATAAAAGTAAAAGAACTATTTTACAAAATTGAAAAAGAAGCGGCATTTATGGGGCTTAAAGTCAACGAGGCCAAAACAAAATATATGCATGTCTCAAGACCAGCCAGAGCTAGGGTAGGACAAAATGTGACCATGGTTAATGTTATGCATGATTCCCTGAAAATCAAAGGGATGAAAATAAATGTGAGCAAAACGAAAGTAATGGTTTTTGAAAGAGAAGAAAGCATGACAAACTGTGGAGTTTCGATTGAGGGAGAAAGATTGGAACAAGTTAATGAATTTGTGTAATTGGGTTCAAAATTTACTAGAGATGGAAAGTATGACAGTGACATTGAGCAAAGGGTGTTGGCAGGAAAACAAATGAATGGGGCACTGCATAGCTTTATGAATAGCCAGAAAGTGTCAAAAAAGGCACGTCTGGCGGTGCATAGAGGTGTGTTGGATCCTACACTTATGTATGGTAGTGAATGTTGGGTTTGGCAGAAGAAGCATGAAAATAGGATTAATGCTGCGGAGATGAGTAGTCTGAGAATTGTATAGCCGGAGTGACTCGGTTGGATAAAGTTAAGAATAGTGAGATAAGAAAACGCTGTGGTGTAAAAGAAAATGTGGTTACAAAGATACATAAAGGAATGCTTAGATGATTTGGACACGAAGAAAGTATGGATGAAGGAAGATTGACGAATGGACACGTCGGTAGAGATCGACCTCCGCAAACATATCCCGATCAGATCAACATTTTTTAAAATAAAGGCCAGGTCAAGAGTACCAACAACCAACGAGCATGTATGAGAGCACTGATGAAAGTAGCGGAAGCAAAAGATGTGTGTAAGAACCGTATCAAGTGGAAGGAAGTGGTCTCTGCCTACCCCTATGGGAAAAAGGCGTGACTTTATGTATGTATGTATGGACAAATACAACTTTGAAAACGTAAGACGATTTAAATACTAAGGGTCCACAATCACATCCGACAACGATATGAGTGAAGAAATCAGAGAATGCCTAAAGTCAGCCAACAGGTGCTTATACGCCCTAAAGGATATACTAGAGTCCAAATACGTGAATAGGAGAACGAAAATCAAAACGTACCAGACCATGATAAGACCTGTGGTAATGTACGGCTGCGAAACCTGGACTCTTACGATGCGAAATGAGGAACTCATTCGAAGATTCGAGAGAAAAGTCCTGAGGAAAATTTTCGAACCCACCAAAAACCAGGATACGTGGAGCTACCGAATCAAAACAAATGCAGAACTAGAACAAATATACAATCAGCCAGAACTGATTAACCTCATAAAGGCACAAAGATTGAGATGGGCAGGGCACGTACGAAGACAGCCAGAGGATAGAATGGTCCGCTTAACATGGGACAGAGCATCAGAAGGAAGACGACCACTTGGAAGACCAAGATTAAGGTGGCGTGATAATATAACATCGGACCTCCGGAAAATGGGCATCGGGAACAGTCTCGAAGTTATGGAATACCAAGATAGATGGAGGCAAATTGTTGCCTCAACTAAGGCCCATCAGGGGCTGTTGCGCTACGGAGTAAAGTAAAATTCTGAATAGCTGAGTTGTTGTCTGGTTGAACCAAGCTCTAAAGTTTTTTAGCCACGATATTCGTCGTCTGCCTAGTCCTCTAGTCCCATACACTTTGCCTTGTAGAATATTTTGCAAAAGTTTGTATCGGCTCTCATTACGCATTACATGTCCTAGATATTGTAACTTTCGTGACTTAACCGTATCGAGGACTTCTCTTTCATTGCCCATCTTTCTCAGAACCATGGGGTTTTATTGGGGCCGTGTTTTTGTTGTTTCATATTTCGGGTGCCAAGATTTCTGTTGCAGCTTCTATAATGTTCCGTTTTAGTTTCTCCCAACTTTCATTTTCTGTCAATCTCTGATTCCGCTTATTTCGTGGAAGACATTTCTCTTCTTCTTCTTTTCTGGATTTACAACTCTGGGTGAGTCTTAGCCGCATCCACTATTGCTTTCCATCTCCTGCGATTTTGTGCTTCCACTTGCCACCGCTGGACTCTCATCCTAGATAGATCTGCTGAGACAGCATCCTACCATCTTTTTTGGGTCTACCTATTGATCTTCTGCCATTTGGTCTCCCAAGGAATACTGTTTTATCAACCTGTTGTCTTCTGATCTTACTACATGACCTGCCTATCTCATTCGGTAAGCTTCTATGTGCCTGACTATGTTCTCACTGCCATACATTGTCGCCAATTCAGCATTCTGTTGTTTTATCTCTATCGGTCCAAGGACTTTTCTTTCAAACACAAGAAGTTTATTTATTTCCCGTTGATTGAGGGTCCAGATTTCGCTGCCATAAGTAACTATCGGGCGAATTATTGACCTGTACAAAGTTAGTTTGGATTGTCTCTTTAACAGCTTAGATTTCAATATTGTTGAGAGTATAACGTCTTATTTTAGTTGGTGGTACATATTTTCAATAACTTTTTAAGTGGAGAGTGAAATCCTCATAAATATACCTAATTTTTATAGCACATCCTCGTTTTTCACCAATTTTTCTTTATTACATAATTCTTATCACTTTTAAAAGTACTCCGAAAGGCCAATTTTAAAAAATTTAAATCTAAATACAACACCGGAATATGAAAAAAGTCACTTGTCTATGTGGACTATTAAAAACGAAGAATCAGTGCAGTTCCAACAAATAGAAAACAACGCCCGTTTAGTTAAGCTAATAAGAGGCAAATGAATAAAACAAACTTTACCCACATGGTGCAGACTTTTTGACGCACACACTGTATCGAATAACATCGTACGTCGAAAGAAAATTCAAGTATAAAAATAATGCAACACTCAAATTTATGGCAATAATTTTAGGTTTATGTAAAAGGTAATAATTATTCGAATGGAGCAGTTGATCAAATATCAATATTTGGTTTTGTGATAAAAAACAGATTATTTTTTATCTAATTCCGGAGATATACCTTAGTGGGCAACGGAAAAATTTGTAGCCACAAATATAGCGAGATCGTTAAGGAAAAATGACAAACAATTTAACATAATTACAGTTACAGTTAGCAATAATAAAGAATTGTTTACGTTGTGTATACAGTACAAAGGCACTTTGTTGTGTTGTGTATGTTTAAAGATAACGCCTCTTGTTACATTCAAAGATAGTTGCATTTTGAGAGCGATCAGTTCATCGGGAAGTTTGAGTAGCTAGAAAAAATGTTTGGAGATGACGAGTAAGTAGCTAAACTAATTTTTAAAAGAGATCCTATTGATTTTTTTAAACTGTTTTGTCCATGTAAATAAACACCTAAACAAAATTAACGCAACAATATATTATCCAAAAAATTAATTAATCTTTTTCTTATATTCTTTAATCTAGTATTTGAATAGTAGGCTATGCATATTTTGTCTAGTCGTTAATGACAGCTAGCGTTGCCAACCATACATTATAAAAACGTAATCTATAGCATATTTCGCGAATATACGGTGGTTTCGGATAATCGTAAGAAACTCGATAACTAGTATTCAACTGTACATTTAAGAAATACGAAAGTAAATTCTCCCAATATTTTTAAACAAATTTCTTAGGTAACGAACTTTATTTTATACGGGACTTCATGTTTGGAAATTATGGGTCAATAATTTTATTTGTCAGCACGGTTAATTTTGCAACAAAATTTGTTCTTAATGATTTTTATTTTACATAATATGAGAGGTAGGTAAGTAATCCAAACAAATTTCACTAATTAACTTAGCTATTAAGCTTTAATTTGGCTTGTTGATTCATTTTTGTTAGATTTCTAAATAAATAAATAATAAAATAAATCTAAATAATAAAAGGTATTTCTGAGTTATCATTGTAGTGGGTACCGACATTAAAATCGTATATTACCGATTGTAATTTCAAGTAGTGTATGTATACATATTAGACCGCGAAAATGCCGCGACGTGTTTTAGATGTAGATGCATTAATATTAAATGTACACGCTTATTTTACTGCGGAAAAGAACAATGAAGATCCGTTGCTACCAGTTTTATCTATACGTGAAAGTGTGTGTGATGCGTTGGGCATTGGTAAAACAAAATTAACCTTAGTTTTAAAAAGTGTAAAAGATGAAAATAGTGAACAAAAAGTTAGTGAGCTATACTTTATTTTTGATTAATACATATTGTTGAAAATTAAGTTATTTTGCAACTGTAGAATGTTCTTCAATCCATTCCGTTATTTAAAAACCTCATTATCACAGCCAAAAGACGGTTGCTATAGGCAACCAATCATACAAAATCACAAGCGAAACCATTTAGGAAAGCTGACAACAGCGCTGCTTTTACCAAACTATTTTTGAGCACTTTATTTGAACATTTCATATATATATATATATATATATATATATATATATATGTTTTTTTTATTTATTAATTTATTTGGGTAGCAGTTAGGAGTGACCAATTCAATAAAAGTTCTTCGTTTTTTCAGTCAAGCTATCGAAAATGTTTATTTTCTTTTTCAAGACTTCTCTATAATATTTTTAATTAATATATGAAAAATCAATTTACAAAATATATACTTACTAACATGAAATTATTAAAAAATTATCACAAAGAGGAATTATTAATTTTTTAATAATTTCATGTTAGTAAGTATATATTTTGTAAATTGATTTTTCATACATTAATTAAAAATATTATAGAGAAGTCTTGAAAAAGAAAATAAACATTTTCGAAAGCTTGACTGAAAAAACGAAGAATTTTTAATGAATTTGTTACTCCTACCTGCTACCCAAATAAATTAATAAAAAAAAACATTTAACGTAGATTCACAGTTAATATATTTTCATACCTATATATATATATATATATATATATATATATATATATATATATATATATATATATATATATATATATATATATAGGCATACGTGGGTCGACTATATATCAGCAAACAACTACTTTCCTGACAATGTGCCTCGACGAACATTGAATTATATCTGATAGATCTTCTTCTTCCAGTGCCTATTCGTTTCGAATATTGGCAACCATCCTGGATATGATGACCTTGTTGTTGTGGTTGTTTTTGAATACCATATCCTTAGGTTCTTGAGCCATGATACCCTTCTTCTTCAGGGCCCTCTTTTTCCAAACCCTTTTCCTTGGAGGATGGATTTTAAGAGTTTGTATTTGTTGCCATTTCTAATTATATGTCCGAGATATTTCAGTTTCCTTCTCTTAATCGTTTTTATCACCTTTTTTTCCTTCCCCATTCTTTCCAGTATTGTTTCGTTGGTCACTCTATCTACCCATGATATTCTAAGGATCCTTCTGTATAGCCACATCTCGAAGGCTTCGAGCTTCTTTTGTGTTGCTTCGTTCAATGTCCAGGATTCCATGCCATAGTACAATATGGAGTACACATAGCAGCGCAGGAATTTTACTTTGATAGCTAATTTGAGGTTATGGCTTTTAAAGAGCTTAGACATTTTGATGAAGGCATCTGATAGATAATCGTGCATAATCCCATTTCGGGTGATATGCAGTTGTTTGTTAAGTAAAAGAAAGAATTATTAAATTTATCCACTCGAAGTGACCACCTATGGACCGGTTTTGGGGTATTGCCCCTCATCAGCATACGGTAGGTCTTGCAAACTCACGTTTGCCCTTCGAAGAGACGAATGTCCATTAAAAATTATTAAAATTAATTCATTATAGCGATTTGTATAATTTAATATGTTGCCTTAATTTCGTGCAGGAGTTCATTTTATGCGTATAAATATATTTTTAATTTCAGATATACATACGAAAGAATATTAGAAATAAAAATTTTCATTCAGAGCAAAAAGGACATTAACCCGAAAGTTGGTATTATTTGCGGATCCGGTCTGGGTGGGTACAAAATAGCATATTTCATTAGGAGTCGAGAAAATGGGCTTTTTCCGTGCGCGCGTGACAAGTGACGGGAAGTCGTGCAAGTACGGAAAAAGCATTTATGGACGAGTAATGAACGATATTTTTCATTATATCTTCCTGAAAACCTCAAATTATGTTAAGAAGCATTTATTTTTAAAGACGAACGAACAAAAACATGTATTTTTAATTTTTATTACATGAAATATTTATGGTACAATTTGTGTTGTAAATAGCTAATCCTTTAGCAGCTATTTCATTTTCGAAAACTGTTGATGAAGTCGAAGGTGGTACTATATTAGTAGAAGTATTCAGTTTTAGATTTTTCCATACAGTATTGTATTCTGATGTTGGCGTTGTTACAATTTTTTTTTTTTTTTTTTTTTTTTTTTTTTTTTTTTTTTTTTTTTTTATGAAAATAAGCCAGCAAATCTCCAGTAGTGTTTTCAGAAAGGTATAATGAAAATATCTTTTACACATATTTGTTGCCATTCGATTTAATGCTGTGCACACTGTAAAGGTAAACAAATTGTTTTGACAGCTGTCATTAACAACGAGATGAAATATGCATAGCCTACTATTTAAATACTCGATAAATTTTAAAAACGAACATCAAAAAAAGATAACCTAATTTTTTGTTGTAATAATTTTGTCTAAGAGTTTATTTTTCCAGAAAATTCGTGAAAATATTAATTTGGAATCGTATAAACGAAATCAAATAAAAAATATTAAATTTATCAAAAAAAAATCCTATAAAGGGGACTCATATTCTTTTGTCCCAGCTTTAACCTCATAAAAAACTAGTAACGTTCGTTAATATTTATTAGACGTTATTAACAAAGAATTTAATTGCAAAAATTTCCCGATAAACACATTAAAATATTGTTTGAAATAAAAAAGTAGTCAAATAAGATTTATGTTTATATTTATCAATGTTTGTTGGTCGCTGGTGGATTGCGTGATGTTTTATTAGGGTGATAAATGTTATGAATGATTTTGTTTTGAATTAAGCGTTGATAAAATTGTGGCAAACAATTATCACTGCTTTTTTAAATTTAATGTGACAGTAAAAACTTGTTTAACAATCAGTACAGAACTCATTAATGCTGACTTTATTTATTTTTTTTTTTAATAGTCGCAAAAAGACCTATCGTGTGCGCCGCGGACGGCCCGCACTGCTACTATTAGAAGGGGAAGTGATTATAGAAAGGAAATGATTGTGGACCCGCTTTTTAAAATGTTGCAGGTCATATTTCTCTGGAAAAACTGATTTTGGAAGCTTATTCCATTCCGTAGCAGCCCTGCTATTATTTTAATACTTCCTTACGACTTACCTGTTCCTCTCCACACTGAGAATTTTAGAATTTTTTTACTCGGTATTTTTCGACGCAACGCTTGTACAGGGTCTTTTTTCCATTACGGTAAATTATAACTACAAAAACGAGAGAAATATGATCGAATGCTACATTTTTACAGAATAACAACATATTGTAAGTAACAACTTATACCTATTAAGCCCCGACCCCATCTGAACAAATGCACCGAATGAGCATTCAGATGTGGACGGGACGCACGAACGTGCGAAAGCCGAAAATTGTCGGTACATCAAAAGAATTTCTTGCTCAGTCTGGACGGGTTTTCTGTTGCACTGAACACGTTGCGCCGAACGGCCCCGTACAAAATGGATTTTTCACATGAGATATGCTTGCAAATAATTGAAGGGTTTAAAAATAGGGCATATTCTTTGGAATGTGAGACACGAAATGTATTTCAATAAAATTAAGAAAGAGGATGCTTGGAGAAAAATGGCGGATACATTTCACCGGGATATGTGAGTGAAGTTATAAGAAAATAGATAGTCTAAAAGGATCTTACCGGCGAGAAAAAGCAAAAATCAAGAAAAATGTTGGAACAGGAAAAGGTCAACATGAATTTATTAATAATTAAACTTGCTATTAGTTACGTTTAATATGTCATAGGCGCCGACGAAATATATGACTGATATATTCCGACTTCTTCGTAGGTATAACTGGGAAGACCATTTACTATGCTTTCGTCTCTTTTTCTTATTTTTGAGTAATTAATTGATAGTAATAAATACAGCCCGTCCTAGATTCTCCATTGCGTTCATCGCATCAATAAATGCGACGCACAACTGAAGCGGCTCAGAATGCAGGCTCATGTGGACGGGGCTTTAGCGTTGGAGGGTGCCTATGGCCGACTATTGCTTCCGTTTTGACAGAGGCATAGGGCTTTAAATTATAATTAAAAGAACAAAAAACTCATAAATGCTGGAAAGAATATGAATAATGCTAAATTGTAGTAAACAATTACTGCAATCAATAGAAATTTATTATCTGATGTATAGTTAGTGTTGCGAGTTAACAGTGGACTGTATATTTTGAGAGTTTAATAATTAATTAAGTAAATTTAGTGAATAAAGAACATTTTGTTGAGTAAAAACGAGGGTACAAAAAATATCTGATGTATAAACGTGACTAACCTTTTTTGATGAGTGGACAGCGTGTAGCGTTAATTGCTCCGTCAACGGGAGAGTTTTATTTTGCACGCGTGCACGAGAGGTTTTGAAAGAAAGTTTTAAGAGCTCGATGTTTTTTCGTTGACGGCTAAGTCGAAAGAGGGTTGGTTGTGTTTCGTTGAGCGGCGGAAGTGAAAGGAGAAAAAGGTTCCCTAATTTGTGTCGTTCATCCCTAAAGTCGCACATGGTAGGTAGCTGTGCATCCACTCGTCAGCCCATTTAAAAAAGAGAGATATATTTCGTCTATTTACTTTTATGTTTTGGTGTTAGGGAACACTCACAAGATGAACAACTAACCATATTTGTCGTTATTGTCTCAGTAATATAACTTAGGTTTCCTTACAGAATAGCAATGCTTGTTCCTGTTTGTTTTATATTCAAAGCTTCCAACCCTAATTTGGAGTACTTTGATTTCTACTAAATACACAAAAGATAAATCTCTGACAACTAAATATTACAGCTTCATTCTCTTCTATCGAAGAAGAGTAATCTCCAACCTCACTAAACGAAAGATAATGAAGCAGTAAAGAGGAGATTTGCTAATTTTACCAAAAATAAGAGAACGTTACTACTTAATATAATGCTCAAATACAAACATATTTTAGCACGTAAAAATTAGATGCTATAACGTGGTTTGAAAAGGAGACCTAACGGAAGTAATCATCTTCAGAGGCATCAACACCCAAATCAAATCATTATCCATCATCATAGGTTAAAAAAATAAACGCCCAAGTGTCTCTAACCTCTGATACTGTATACTGAATTGTGAAAATCTAGACTTTTTAGTAAAGATGAAAGTATTAAATGAAGTTTAAGCAATTCAAGCTGATCTTATGACATAAGTAAGACCGGTGAAATTAGTGGTATAAAAGTATAAAAAAGTCACTCACCGGTGCTCCATATCGATTATTTAAAAACCAAATGATTACTTAACACATCCTATTGTCATTAATACCCACAACGATTTGTAAATCATAAGCCTGCAAATTTTATCACACAATTAAAATCGTAATACCTTATCTATGCAATTATTATTGTTTGCTTACACACATATTTGCATAGTTGTTTCTTAGCCAACTACTCTGCGTTTCTTTAAGCCCCCTATTTTTTTGCCTGTCTAGCCCTGTAAAAGGCCGGAATACGCTATTTATAGAAATGCTACTCTCATGGTAAAACTACATAAAAACACCAATCCTATAAAAATTGGGAGAGGAATACCTACGCCAACGCTTCTACTAAGAAACATGAGGAAGACCACCGACTCGCTGGACAGACGACATTACAAAAATTACAAAAAACTGAATTCGTAGTGCTCGAGACAAAAAAGAATGGACTCAACTAGAGGAGGCCTATGTCCAGCAGTGGACGTAGAGGGCTGTTTGATGATAATGATGATGAAGCTTCCATTCGTACATACATACATATAGTCACGCCTTTTTCCCGTAGGGGTAGACAGAGACCAGTTTCTTCCACTTGCTACGGTTTTTACACACATCTTTTGCTTCCTCTAATTTCATCAGTGCTCTCATACATGCTCGTCGGATGTTGGTACTCTTGACTTGGCCTTTCTTCAAAACAATGTTGATCTGATCGACATATGTTCGCGGAAGTTGACTTCTACCGACTTTCGTCCATTCACACTCGCCTTATAAATTTGTTTCGTCAATCTTCCATCATCCATCCTTTCAACGTGTCCAAACCATCTAAGCATTCCTTTATCTATCTTTGTAACCACATCTTCTTTTACACCACAGCGTTCTCTTATCTCACTATTCTTTACCTTATTCAACCGAGTCACTCCGGCCATACTTCTCAGACTACTCATCTCCGCAGTATTAATCCTATTTTCATGCTTCTTCTGCCAAACCCAACATTCACTACCATACATAAGTGTAGGAACCAACACACCTCTATGCACAGCCAGACGTGCCTTTTATGACATTTTTTGGGTGTTCATAAAGCTATGCAGTGCCCCATTCATTTGTTTTTCTGCCAACACCCTTCGCTCAATGTCCCTGTCATACTTTCCCTTTTCTCGTAAACTTTGAACCCAGGTATACACTCATTTTCTTGTTCCACTCTTTCTCCCTTAATCAAAAATTCACAGTTTGTCATTCTTTCTTCTCTTTCTAAAACCTTTACTTTTATTTTGCTTACATTTAATTTCATTCCTTTGATTTTCAGGGCATCATGCATAACATTAACCATTGCTGCAAAATTATTAAATTAAAGGTAGGTAGTTTAACAAAAATCAAAACTTGTAAATAACAGTGGAAACCTATAACTCTATATTTTCAAAAACCAGCAAATTTAAAAAAACTTTCATCATACACTTTGTGAAATATATTCTGCCAACGTTTATTCATATTAAATAAAACGTAGCATTTGTAAATTATGCATGCCTATGTATTTCGAGGTCTCGAAAATGAGTGTTCTGAGAATTTACTCTACGTTATTATTGAAATAAACTATACGAAGCTTTCTCAAGCAAGTTACAAACCGCTTTTACAATTATTTCAAAGAGTTCAGAGACTACCTGGCGTTCCACAAGGCACCCTTCTTGGCCCTAAACTAATCCGTTTTATTATAATTGATAACTGACGAAGCATGGACGTTTAATAATGTTTGTAAAATATTTTAGGATCCATTGGCGAGGCTGTAAAGGATTCAGTAACATTAGATTACAAAGACATCCCTCATTTTCCAGTGAGTACTGTGGATGGACATAAAGGAAAATTAATTTTAGGTAATTTAGGGTCTTGGACAACAATTATTATTTTTATGTGATTAAGGTAGGCGTTTGATGTCGTGTATTTTTGATTCAACTACGCTCGGAAACGGTTAGACTTTAAAAGCTCAAATTTGGTGGGTAAACTCAGAAAGGATCGAAATTTTGAACGAATATATTGAGATTTTTTATTTTGTTTTGTTATATTCTGGTTTCCACGAAAAGGGATATCCCGTAATGCTCAGAGAACATCGTGAGAACCAAGTGAAAAAAGGTAGGAATTGGTGCTCTTCTTAAATTTCTGGAGGTTGTATGCCTCGGGGAACACCTCCATAGGCAATGTGTTCCAAAGCCTCGATGTTCGTTGGATGAACGAGTCTTTGATAAGAGATGTTCTGCTCGTCTCCAAAGTGACCACGAAGGGGTGTGAAGTCTGAACTTGACGGGTTAATCTCGAAGAAACAGCTAAAGCAGATGTTTCAGAAGATCATCGCCCATGAAAATATCTATAAAATAGACACAAATCGCCAACTTTTCCACGGTGTTCCAGAGAAGTGAGCGAAAATTAAGATTTTTGTTATCGATAATAAGTAAATAAGCCAATACATCTCCAGACTATTTCGTTTAGGAGATTAACTTGAATCACGAAATGGCGGCAAAAAGTCAGCTTCAAACATCTAGCAACAAAAAGTTCCTACCTTACCAATAATCTTACTAATTTCTCAGTTTAGCAACTTACGGATAGGAAGCGCCATTGTATTTTTCATTCATTTACAGGGCCACGATACTTTTATCTATGAATGAATTTTAAATGTGATTTTGATAACGTCGTTGAAAATAAAATGACACTTTCTGGCTATTCATAAAGCTATGCAGTGCCCCATTCATTTGTTTCCCTGTCAACACCCTTCGCTCAATGTTACTGTCATACTTTCCATCTCTCACTAACAAAACAATGTTTATTCCAATACAATAAATTCTACTTTTATTAATCACTAAGATATACAATTTTTTAAAACTATTTACATTTTATAAATCATAAACACTTTAACACTTAACTAAAACCTGACCGCGGCCGCTGTCCCTTTTATACCTGTAAACCATACTTCGACCTTCTTCGTGAAGGCGACAGACCCCTTTCAAAACGGCGAGAATTTACTAGAAACCTCGTCGAGAATTTGCGAGAATTTTTCTTTGGTCTCCGCGCAGACAGTCCCCCAATTGTGGCCGACGCATTGTCGCGACAAAAAGGAGTAACAGAGATGGACTCAAGAAATCGTAACAATATTAAGCAAAAGCCATTAGCGCTGGTGATGAAGTGTGGGGATGTTGAAAGTGTACTTTTCATTAGTCATTTATCTCACCCCCCCCCCAAGGCGTGATATTTTAAAAATTAATTTTAAATTGCAGGTTTCATCGGGAAGGTCCCAGTGATATGCATGCAGGGTAGATTTCATTATTATGAAGGTTACCCTCTGTCGAAATGTGTAATGCCAGTCAAATTAATGAAGCTGCTAGGCGTGACTCACTTGATAGCTTCGAACGCGTCAGGCGGCTTAAATCCGAATTTCGAAGTGGGGGACATTATGCTTCAGATGGACCACGTAAACGTGATGGGATTCGCTGGAAACGGACCGCTCATAGGATTCAACGATTCCCGATTCGGACCGAGGTTCTTTTCCATGGTTAACGCTTACGATAGCGACATTCTGGAAGATGTCAAACAAATCACTACCAATTTGGGTGAGTTGGTTGCCCTGCAGGGGTTTTTTACGACGTTTTTTTTTATTGGAGCCATAAATTGTTTTAAATTAGCACGACTGTTGGCGAGAGTATTGATAGATGACGTTGAAAAAACGTTGAAAAATCGATAATTTTTTTTCTTAATTATATCAAAAATATTGTTGGAAATGGTGAAAAGAAAATACTGTGAAAGTTGGAGCTCTTAATTTTAATATTAAGAGGTGCCGTAAATTTTCATTTCCCATTTAAATAACATGGGAACAATGTTCTCTTGGATTTTGGAATTTTGTAGATAATATTTTTAAAATGAACAGATTCTTATAGAGAATTAACCGCTCTACAAAAAAGGTCTTTTCCAAAACCGCTATGAAAAAGGACATTTGTAGGTCAAAATGGCTGCCTTCAATATTAGTACGGTCGGTTATAGAGACATGTGCACAGGAGTGCATCGAAAGAAACACCCGAAGGACAGAAATCTATATTTCATCAGATAGCCAAGCAGCACTAAAAGCTCTGAAGTCATACACTTGTGAGTCCAAGCTGACTTGGGACTGTAAACAGTCCCTGAGACAACTGGCAGCAAACAATCAGGTTATTCTGATGTGGGTTCCAGGTCACAAGGGAGTTAAAGGCAACGAAGAAGCAGATTGCCTTGCCAAAGAAGGGGCAAATACAAAATTTTCTGGCCCAGAACCCTTCTGTGGACTTTCCAAAACCCACTTGAAAGAAGAGGTTCGATCGACGCTAGGAATCATATGAAATGAAATATCACTGGCATAAAGTGCTAGGACAAAGGCAAGCGAAAAGGCTAGTAAATCTTTCGCCAAGGATCTTTTCGAGTTGGACAAGAAAGACTTGAAAATGGTGACGGGACTCCTCACTGGACACTGCCCTCTAAGGTACCACCTTAAAAAGATGGGCAAAACAGAGAGTGATAGTTGTCGCTACTGCGAGAACTTCGCTGAAACTGCAAAACATTTGCTTTGCGAAGGCCCAGCGCTTTTCTGCAAGAGGCTCAAGTTTCTGGAAGGGACCTTCCTAAAGCCCTTCGATATCAGAAACTTAGCCCCCAGGAAACTGATAAACTTTACTCGAAGTGCTTGAGAGGCAGCATGGCCTTCACGACCCTTTCTACAACCTAGTACGGTCGGTCATCTTACTTTAGGAATGTAATTAGAACGCCACTGCCTGTCAATTTTGAAACAGAAATTGTAAGAAGCTCTCACCAACCGAGTGTTTACAAAAGAGGCTTGGATGATCTTGTAGCGTTGACAATTGATTTTTAAACCGGTTGATAAGAGTCACATCAGTTTTTATTTGTTTCTCAAACTATAAGTTTGACGTATGTACTTTCGAGATGTTCTACATTTTACTAATAGTTGTCTCTACTTACAGGGCTAATGCTGTTTTATTTATATTAAGTTTACATGAAATTGAATCATTGATATATAACTGTACTTAATCAGTCAATTTACAATCATCGTTTAGCTTTTCAGCTCGGGTTACTGCGTTAAGCGAAGTTTTAAGAATCGATTTAAAAATAATCGATTTTTAAATCGATATTATATAAAAGTTAAAATTAACTTATCGACTGTCAGTGATTTTACAAAGTGCAATGCTGACGGACGAATTTAAACTTTTGTACAATATCAATGTATAATCCGATTCTGGCGGACGCCAGAACAAAAGCGATAAAGCTACACGAGTTTAGCTGTGACGATTCAAGATGGCTGTCGTGTCGAAATTCTATCACGTGAGCGCATTTGACGTTCAAATCCAGCGCCAGCATGAAAAAGCACCCTAATGTCTTCACGTTTGTTTGTTTAGGAATGAATAATATTAAGGAAGGGATATATACGTGCGTGGGAGGTCCGTGTTACGAAACTGTGGCGGAACTCAGAGTGCTGAAAAACATGGGAATCGACGCCGTCGGAATGTCGACTGTGCACGAAGTGACAGCTGCCCGACATTGCGGCATGAAATGTTTTGCTTTTAGTCTAATAACGAACATTTGTTCTACCGAGTACAAAAAAGGGCAAGTAGCTAATTCTGACGATGTACTGGAAGTGGGCAAGGCAAAGGAAAATGATATTCAATTACTCGTCACAAAAATCGTTGACTTGTTAGGAAGAAAATACGTCCTATAATTCAAACATAATTAATTTCTAAATTATTATATGTGAACAAAAATACAAATGAATTGTTAGGTTTAGTTATATTATTATTGAAAATAAAAGAGCACGTGTATTTTATTACAAAATTGTTGTTTTATATCCCGTGAACAATGCATTGGCAGTAAGGTGCCAATAAATGAATAACCAATAAAGTTTTAAATATATGTTACAAAATATGTTCACCAACCTTAAAAATCACAAGTAATTCTTTTTCTTCTTCGGGGTAGCTATACAACCCTTCCTGGGTCATGGCTGCGTTAAGGATTTGCCTCCACCTAACCCGGTCCAGCATGGCCTCCTTCCAGTCATATATTTGTGGGTCTCTTATGATGTTGTCCCTCCATCGGAGTCTCGGTCGCCCCAGCGGTCTCTTTCCGACCACACTCTCTTGATTGGTCGGTCGTCAGTTGCTCTCTGGACATGTCCAGCCCACCTCAGGCGCATTGATTTTACTGATTTAACTATGTCCCTCGTTATGTTTTGACCGATTCTGTCCCTGGTTGGGCGGCGTGTGATATGCACGTATTTGGTTTTGTCTTCAAGTCCTCATTGATGATGAGGCCCACTTTCTAACCTTGCTTTTCAATTTTCAGGAAGCTTTCCTTCACTCTGACAATACTTTAACCGACCGCATCAATGTCGTAAACAAAAGCCAGGATAATTTGTGGCCCTTGCTTGGTGAATACTACCGTGCCAATGTTCGTCTTCTTGATAGCCATATCTAGGAATATGTTAAAAAGCGGGAGCGACAGCCTATCTTCTTGTTTCAAACCACTCATGACCAAAAATTTATCTGTTGTATGGTTTCCTACTTTAGTAATTAACATCCGTCAAATTCTTGACAGATAGTAAAGCAAAGCCATCTATAAATAAAGTCATCTACTCAAATTCAGATCCACACAATACATGTGTGTAGCTAGCACACACTTAATTTTGTTGGATGATAGGTTATATTGGGTCAGTGTCTGGCACTATCCACAGAAATATAATAAATACTAGAATGCCGATCAGTGATGTATGATTTGGCACCCCATAGAGCGATTGACATATCTCTGAGTTTGCGCGATAAATAGTATATTGAGCGTCACCAGGACAGGACTTGGAAATTTTTAATTTATTCAAGCACTTGAGAGACTGCTAAAATTAACTAAAGTAAAAACTACAGAAATGTCAAATCACAATGTTTATAAAAACAACGAGGAAACACAAAAAACGGAGCACTAATGCAAACGATTTTGCGAAAGCTAACAGGAAAACGGATATCAACAATTCATTAAACCCGAATACGACACTGTTCTTTTCTTTGCTTCTTTAAAGTCACGTACGCTTCTGCGGCGGTGTTGTCAGATTTTATCGACTTTTCACAAATTGTATTCCTAACTTCATCTGAAAAATCCAAGAAAAAAAAGAACTTGGCAACGATATGGGTCATTTCCACTCAATATCGGATGTAACTATTAGCATTCGAGTATTTATTATATTTCTGTGGCACTATCATACATTTTGATGTCCAGAGTTTAGTTAGTTAGTTTGTACAGCCAGTCCCTAAAAAAGGCAAAAAGACCCTACCTAGCAACTACAGACCTATCGCACTGCTATCTATTATTTCAAAGGTCATGGAAAAAGCCATCAACATCGAGCTCATGAAATATCTGGAAGACTCAGGAATTATCAATGATAGGCAATATGGCTTCCGCCATCAGAGATCAACTGGTGACCTGCTCGCATACGTCTCACATATATGGCAGCTATCTATTGAAAAGTATGGAGAAACTTTAGCTGTGGCATTAGATATCTCCAAGGCGTTCGATCGAGTTTGGCACCAGGGACTCCTCGCCAAGCTTCCATCTTATGGTTTGCCCCCTCAGCTGTGTTCTCTGCTTGCTAGTTTTCTCTCAAACAGGTCTCTCCATGTAGGGGTCGATGGAGTTTCATCTGACACTCTACTCATAAATGCTGGTGTTCCGCAAGGATCCATTCTAGCACCAACACTATTTTTACTTCACATCAACGACCTGTTGAAAGCAACTTCATGTCCCGTACACAGCTTTGCCGATGATAGTACCCTCCATACCGCATTCTCTTCCAGGGCCCCTATATCAGCCCGTGAAACCAGAAATGAACGAGGAAGAAATGTTAACAATATAAATATGGACTTAGCAACAATTCTCGAATGGGGATCCAATAACTTGGTAGAATTCAATGCAAACAAAACACAAGCATGTCTTTTCTCTAGAAAAGCCGATCTCACTGTGCCTAACATAACTTTGTCAGGAGTAACCATACCACTGAAGTCATCCATATCGATGCTTGGTATTACTATCAGCAATAACCTTTCCTGGGAAAATCACGTGAGGTCCATTGCCAAAAGTGCATCCCAAAAACTTGGTTTTTTGTTTCGTGCCAAGAGCTATTTCACCTCCAGTCAGCTGCTTATGATCTATAAGGCACAGATCCGACCTGTACTGGAGTACTGTTCCCATATTTGGAGTGCAGCACCTAAACATATCCTGAAGCTACTGGATTCTGTCCAAAAAAGGGCAATTCGTCTCGTCGGTGATGCCTCGCTTACAAACTCGCTCACTTGTCTGGAACACCGTAGAAAAGTTGGCGATTTGTCTCTATTTTATAGATATTTTCATGGGCGATGCTCTTCTGAAATATCAACAATCGTTCCTCCATTGGCAGTCTCTTCGAGATTAACCCGTCAAGTTCAGTCTTCACACCCGTTCGTGGTCACTTTGGAGACCTGCAGAACATCACTTTCCAAAGACTCATTCATCCAACGAATTGCGAGGCTTTGGAACTCATTGCCTAGGGAGGTGTTCCCCGAGGCATACAACCTCCAGAAATTTAAGAAGAACACCAACTCCTACCTTCTTTCCCTTGGTTCCCACGATGTTCTCTGAACATTACAGGATATCCCTTTTCGTGGGAACCAGAACATAAAAAAAAAAAAAAAAATCTTTCTGTGCAAACGAGTAGTTTTAAATGATGTAACTAGAGAAAATTATCAAATAAGTTATGAACCCCGTACATAAGCTCTAAAGTATATCTATTGGACCCATTTTTTAAGTACATAACCTCAAATATATTAAAATCCTGACGGCTAAATTTTGAATAATATTATAAATATAATTATGGAGCCAGTAAACTAAAAAATAGAGAAATAAATGACCTTTTATTCAATTAAAAAAGAAAACAAATCAACCCCTTTGAGAACACAGAAGAATTAAAAAAAAATTCTTTACCAAAATATGGAATATATTTCTAAAAAATCTCAAAATGATTACACCTACTGTATTTGCAAAAAAAATTTTAACTAAGCGTACGCTTTTTTTATTATTTTATTAAAAAAAGTTTCTATGATGATAGTGTTCTTAATATAACAAGAGTAATAAAATAACATAAATTTGGCAGGTGATATTAATCTCCGTAATACATATTTTAGTGCCGACATTTAGCGACTACTTTTGAAACGAAGCAATCACAACCGTAGATCGCTGTATCGTGAAAGCACCAGTTTAATAGTCTGCAGTACAGATGGCGCAAACGCAGCCAAAATCTCGACTCGAGAAAAAAGCCCACGGGACGTTCGTAACCACGACGACCGAAGGGTTCTGACGCGCCGAATCATCGGTAAAATACGAGTCCGGCAATCCAAACACCGCCACCACCGATCCGTGAAGAAACAGTAGACGAGTCGCGACAGTAAGCTTCTGGCCGCAGGCCGAAATGCCGATGCTGGCGTGAAGATGTGATTTGTGATTGCATATATCGCGACGGTCAGTCTGCGAGTGTGACTTTTAACATTCAGCCCCTCCCGCCGGCGGTCCAATCAGCTGATCGGACGGAATTATTAGTCAAGTGTGCCAGGTGCGATATATATTATTATTGTTGACGGAAACAGCGGCGGAACAGTGTTAAATGTGAAAATGAGCGAAGACGTCGCGTCACCCGGCTTTTATGGCAGATCCGGTGTATTGGAAACTCATGTACGCGGCCAATGGTATCGCGTGTTCGTCACACTCGAAGAGGACTATCTCAGCATAACGTTGGACGAGTCATACGAAAATACGACCACCTTGAACGGTACGTTGAACAATAACATCGAAACGCCGAGCGGTCTGAGCGATACGCCTGACATACCAGAAGCGGTGGCTAATCAAAAACGGTCCGTGCGCGTTATTAAATCGGAAAATAACGGACTCGGCATTTCGATTAAGGGCGGGAAGGAGAACAAAATGCCGATACTCATTAGTAAAATCTTCAAGGGTATGGCCGCCGATCATACAGAACAACTTTACGTCGGAGATGCGATTTTGTCGGTTAACGGGGACGATTTGAGGGAGGCGACCCACGATGAGGCGGTAAAAGCACTCAAGAGAGCGGGAAAAGTCGTCGAGTTAGAAGGTATGTAGGTATTATTATTATTCTGTTTGTGGTGATGGCATTTTAATGATGCCTCTGCGTACAGGTGAAACGGGTTCTTGGTATTTCTATTCACGGGATAATGCACCATTCTTATTATTAATGACTTTATAATACGATTTTTTCTGTTACTTTTAATGATCAATAAAAAATAAAAAACAACATTCCAGACGTTGGATTATTAACGAAAAATAAATTAAGCATCTTATTATTTCCAAACGTTATCTGCATTATTTAAAAATGTTTAAATTACTTATCCTACTAAATAAATAATTAGTTACAAAAAAAATCTTCCTATTTTTAGACGGTTTTTGGTATTTCTATTCACTGGATAATGCACCATTCTTATTATTAATGACTTTATACGATATTTTCTATTACTTTTATTGATCAATAAAAAATAAAGAACAACATTCCAGACGTTGGATTATTAACAACAAATAAATTAAGCATAGGTGTAATTCTGGAATAAGGCGGCCAAAGGAATTTTCATAAAACTTTCACAGGTCATTAAAACACACTATAAAATGAATATCCTGATAGAAATTTTAGGGCAGAAACGTTTGAAGAGTACTTTTTAAAAAAATGGTGCTGAATTTACAATGTTTACTATGTTTTTACCTCGATCAAACACTTAAAATTCCTCGTACTTTTTTGCAACGCAATTGATACACTATAATTGTAATTATAATTGAAGAGAAATTAATCATTATTGATACAATGATACATAAACTATTAACTTGTCTGACATATGACAGCATCTTAAACTTGTATTTAAAATGGCGACGTTGCCGATTCAAACCATAAATAATTGTATATTAGATAAAATATTTTTATGGCTCAGTTAATGAAAAAGAAGTTATATCTTACAGATTACTTTATAAATTTACATAGGTCTGTTTTTAAGGTTAATATGCAAGTAAGTAGAGAACAAGTGCGCGTACAAGGTACTGTTGGTGTTAGGTTAAGCCGTAGGTTAGGTTGGGCTAATTTTTTTATGTTCATCATCGATTAACAGTCGAATCTATCATTTCTGAAATTGAATTGACGAATGACACCTAACCTTAACTAACCTAACCTTTTTACACGAACGAAGTGAGATGTTTCAATTGGTTAAAAAAGGTTCTGTTTGTGTTAGGTTTAGGTTAGGCAAATTTTTTTATGTTCATCATCGATTAAACGTCGAATCCTTCATTTCTAAAAAAAGATATACACGCATTTTGGCAACGTCGCAATTCCAAATACGAGTTTAAAAGCCTGTCATTTGTCAAACGAGTTGTTTCTGTATAACAATAATTCAATAATAATGATTAATTTATTTATTGACGCTTATTCCGTTAAATAATTGCAAAAAAATGTGCAGAATAGTTTAATTTTAATGTGTAAGTTGTGTTAAAAAAAAGTACGAGGAATTTTAAGTGTTTGATCGAGGTAAAAACTTGTTACACAAAATTACTCTTGAATGGTCACCATAGTAAATTTAGCACACTTTTTTTTTAAAGTACTTTCCATACGTTTCCGCGCAAAAATTTCTATCAGAATATTCATTTTATAGTGTGTTTTAATGACCTGTGAAAGTTTTATGAAAATTCCTTTGGCAGCCTTATTCCAGAATTTTTCCTAAGCATGTTATTATTTCCAAACATTATGCGTTATTTAAAAATGTTTTAATTATTTATTCAACTAAATAAATAGTAAGTTACAAAAAAAAACTTTTCCCATTTTTAAACACAAGATTTAAAAAAAATGTAAAAAAAAATATTTACAGTATAAAAAGTTGAAGAACTAGAACGATTTTTTTAAAAACGGTTCTTCAAAAAGACTCAAGGTAGGAGGATCATTATTTATTAATTAAAATATTTATCTACCTCTGCCAAACGAGCTGCTTATGACTACGAATTTGGACACTTTGTATAAATTATTACTGTTAGATGGACAAATAAGGCCTCTGCTTGGATTTATGATTATTTAAGCAGAGCCAAAAAAAAAATATATTAAGATACAGGAAAGGGGACAAATATATAAAATAATTTTTTTATCTATTTTGTTAAACTATTTAACAAAATTCATACGATATTAAAAAAGTAGCAAAATAAATTGTATATCTTCATTTTTTATTACTTCCAAAAAAAGATGTAAAGAAACTCGTTACATTCATTATAGTAGACACCCAATTATCATAAATTAGAAGAAAAAAATAGATTTATCCTTATGACATGTCATTAATAATATGTTTTATTGAAGATTTTAATGATGGCTTGAAACATTCTTCGAAAACATAGCTGTACGCCAGTTTTTTTACGAAAACTGTATATGTTTAAAAACAAACGAGCGAGCCTTACAGTAGTCGCATATGATGTGTAACATTTGACATCTCATCTTAGTAATAAGCAATTTTAAAATTATATTCTAAAAGAAAATGGGTCGGGTATTATTTGTAATCATTTTTCTTAACAAAACAATAAATCTTTTTAATGAAAATTGTATTTTATTTAATTGACACTAGGAGCGAGAGGAATCAACTTCAAAATTTAAAAAAGCTAAATACTGAAATATTTTATTCGAATAATTGTTTATTATTACTTACTTTAATTTTTTTTTATTGATCTGCACTTTATTGAGACTTATTATCAACAGTAAATATTTATTTATATAGTTTACGCATATAACAGCAAACTTTATACACAAAACTGTAACTTAAGTGCACAGCTGATGACTGACAGTACCGATCTCTCGAAAAATTGTTTGACGGCTATCTGACTGAATCTGAAGAGCGCGCGCTTCCGATTTGGTTGACGGCTACCTAACTGAATGTGAATTGCGCGCGGCGATTGTAACACTTACACACTTCCGTCCCATTTCACGAAATCACTCCCACAAATTGCAAGAAAGCGAGAGCAAAGATGTTACACATAAAAAATTGTAAGATTTTGCTGTAGACTCTTGTTTACAGTGTTTTGTCAACGTTTGATCACACAGACACGTACGCTGTTTTTTTAATAACTAATATACCGTTTCATCTGTCATTTTACCTTAGATGCATGGCTACACTAAAAGCGCCACTTTATCGAAAAACTGGATATCAAGTTAAAAAAAATGTATTGGATACTAGGACGTAACTAAACTCTGTCCATATACAATAAAATGCTGTACAAGCAAATCCTAAAACCAGTACGCACTTACAGTATCCAGTTTTAAGGCTGTACTAGAGAAAGCAACATTCAGATCATGCAACGTTTTCAAAACAAAGTACCTACTAAGGAACATCGTTAATACTCCTTGGTTCTTTCGAAACAGTAACTTCCTTTGGAACTTGGGGATAGACACTGTTATCCAGAATATCATGAAGTTTGCCAAGAGTCACGAATAACGACTATTAGACCAAGTGAATGTTGAAACGAAGAAAAGCTCCTGAAAGACGAAGAACATCTTGGCTAAAGAACTCCAACTCGATAGAAGTGGCATGAAAAGATGAAAAATAGTGTTAAGACCTTCTAGCGCCTCGATAACGCCAACCAGACGAGAAGCCTCAAGAGAATAAAGTCCTAATAGTTAGTTTTTATTTGTATTAGTGTTTAAGAATCTAGTATTGAGTAAGACCCTCAGTTTTAAGATCAACATTAGTAAAATAAGTTAGATTTAAACTCCTTACTGGACACTGTCCACTGAGGTATCACCTGAAAAAGATTGGCAAAACAGAGAGTGATAGTTGCCGCTACTGCGAGAACTTCGCCGAAACTGCAGAACATTTGCTCTGCGAATGCCCAGCGCTTTTCTGCAAGAGGCTCAAGTTTCTGAAAGGGACCTTCTTATAGCTATCTGATGTCAGGAACTTGGCTCCCAGAAAACTGATCAACTTTGTACGAAGTCTCGGAATCCTGGACTTCGAATAGATTAAGGGTTATGCAGAAAATATATGATATGTCGAGGTGCTTGAGAGAGGCTGCATAGCCTTCACGACCCCATCCCCAACAATCTACAATCTAGATTTAAATTGTTCAGTGATTGAAAATGATCGGAATGTAATATCTGAAAATCTTCTCAGGTTTCTAAAAAAAATGTATTATTTCAACAACTACCAAGTATTAATGCCTTAAATCGTCGAACAAAATAGAATATGTGATTTTCACACTGTTTAGTAGCTGAAGCAACCAACAACATTCTCCTTATTAGTAATTCATGACTGTAGGACACGACGGAGGATTTCCACCGCTCGTTTTCCCTTGAGGGTTGCTCGACGAGTGTAGTTATTTTACAATATTTGGCTATAAATTGTCCTCAATCACATTCATTCTCAGCGTGGAGCAGGACTGAGTCAATTAAATACGACAAACGGTAACTCTATACCAATTATTTTTAGAAAGACAAAGTTTAGACAACGTGTTTGGTAAAATAAAAAGAGTACTGTTGAATTTTGAGCTCTAAATAAATGAAGATTAGCAGTTTGAAGAATTGTTAATTACATCAATAAATGTAAGTGTTATAAAACGTAGGATAATCATAACTGGAAGTAAGTCGGGTACATCAAAGTCCGATGGTATGATGTTCAGAATAAGTCTAACTGGTATTGTGACAGGACCAAGTAAGTTACGGAAGCGTCTTCATGACATAAGGCTAGGTGAAACAAAATAATCAATCCATAATGCGAGGAAGATGTCTTACCCGAGGAATTTTCTTCTAGACAATGTAACCATCTATTTTGGTACAATAGGCTAGTTGAATACCTCATTTAAAGAGAATATACAAGAGGTGTAAGTGCTGCAGTGCACTGCTCCATCCTCCCCTCACATTTAGAATTCCATAGTATCCGGCTATAAGTATTTGAACACGGAGAATGTATTTGCTGTATCATTGCTTGAAAAATTGGCGTGTATGTTTTTTTTTCAACAGTAAAAACACAAGAGCTTTTTATTATCGGATAAAATTCTCTTTTTAACGAAGTAATTTTGCAAATCAGTAATTTTACGAGAAAAACTGATATGGCAGTCTTTTGAGCTAAATTACTGATGGAAAATTTTTAAGTCAAAAAGAAATTTATCCGATAGAAGAAAAGCTCGAGTGTTTTTTGGCAAGATAAATTAACGACGGTACAATTAAATTATTTGAATAAACAGTTATTAAATACACAATTGTTATAAATTATTTGGTTTGTTTGTAGTCTGGTTATGGGGAACAGGCGTTTTTATCGGTGATAAAAAAGGTGCATTAAATGACACATTTTATATAGGAGTTAAATTATCGTAGATTATTTTATTCACTTGTCAAAATTTGACGTTTTTGACTATTCAACTAATAATAGCGGGTTATTTTAACCAATCATTCGGTTTTATACTGATAACACTGCCTGATCCTTGATAAAACATTGTTTACCTTCGAACTGTCAAAAGGTTTACCGCGTCGATTCTATTAAACTGGCTTATACAAGGTTAAAATATATTTTTACCCATTCAAAAGTTTATTTGAAAATGAGTGCGAACCGATTTGGCCGAGAAAATATTGAAAAGTTAATTCAGAATTCCACTCCACTGAACACTGTGAAGACAAAAAATCCATATGGAATCAGTCTGAACAGTTTTGCAATTTCAGAAACTACAAACTTGACTCAACATCAAGCAATGTAATATCAACCAATGACTTGGAAGAGACATCAAGTGTTTCTGCTGCCCGATCCATTTACAAAAACTGCGTTTTCAAGAATTGTACATTTTCTAAAAATTAAATTTCCTTTTTTTCTCCTCGTTAATGAATTAAATTGTTCTTCCTTTGATTTGTTCAATAAATAACTCGTTCTTCAAATTTAATGAGATAAATTTTCATTTTCAAAACATTCAAAACTTTTTTATTTTGGGGCAAAAGCATTCAAACAAACCGAATTAGATAAAATCACTCGTCCTACGGACTCGTAATTTTATTAATAGGTTTGTTTTCATACTTTTACCAAATAAAAAAGTTTTCGTGAAAAATTTGAAGGACTCGTAGTATTATTGATAATTCGTGTTCGTTATCCACTTTGCTGCAGTTCCCCACCAGGTGGTGATGCAGTATACCAACTTCTATATATAAGTTAACCGATCCTTATGAAAATTCATATCTGTAAAGTCAAGTAATTTTTCTACAATTTTTTATAAAATAGATCTTAAAAGTGATGCTTTGCAGTAATTTAAAAAGTATAAAGCACAATACCTACACACAGTCAGTTGGGAAGTGGCCTCGATAGCTAGTGCTCCTGGTTGAAATCCAGCAACTGTTGTACTCCAAATGTGAAAACAGTGCTTCAAACTTAACTTTTTTTGAGCTATGTTTGTTGTAAGTTAAACAGAAAGTAATTTGGCTTTTGCTTTGAACAAGATTCTCAACTTTTGAGCGAATATACGTACGCCCTGATGTCAATGGGCATTAAAACGTGAAATTATTCGAAATATATTAATATCTTAGAATTCCGGATGCAAGTAGTTGTTAAGGATATCAGGGGGAATAAGTCGGCCAGTTCATTATTAAATAAGTTATGGCAAACTTTTATATTTTCCAATAAAAGTACTAGACCGTTTTTCACTTAACCGTTCGGTGAGTTTTTGTAGGTTTTTTTAATACGCGTCTTCTAAAAGCTTTGCCATTATCTAAATGCGTGAATGTTTATAAATAAATAATGACCGAAGTACATATTGTTTTCTCAGTGTTTAGAGAAACACACCGCCAAATGTGATAAAAAATTTGATGCAGCAGCATTAATTGGGAATATTCGCGAAAATTCGGATATAAAGCGAACTTTATTCACTGTTTAATGTTGCAATATTCTACGACATTGTATACTTTTTTGCGGTTATAAAAAGCTGAAATATGGGATCGTGCGTAAACGATAAAGGGCTTACAGCGATAAAACGAGCTACAGTCTTAATGAACACAAGTCTGAATAAGTGAAATGCAGCTGGTGTCCATTCGTATTTGTCTACACACCGCACCGATGCCACGTCATTAAATTTCAAAGCGGCATTATTCGATCCAGCGCTTAGAAGAAAATACTCGAAACGTTTGACCTTTCTTCAATAACGGGTTGTTGACACGGGAAGATGCAATTGAAAATGTCAATGATAATAAAATTTTACTTGTGATATATGTCAATCATTTTTTGAAGTTAGCTGTCGAACAAAACTCGTCTTGTTTTAGTATTTAAGCGTAGTAATAAAAATAAAGAGATCCTGTACAAGAAAATCGGAGAAATCTTCAAAAAGATTGACGTTTGAGTATCATAAATTGTCAACACTAACAGGAAAACATTTAGAAAGATGTTGTATGAAGATACGAACAGATTTGTGCAAAGATAGCACATAAAAACTATTTTTAGGATTACAGAGGCCCCGCCAATAAGTTAAGTAATACTATCATCATCTGAAGAGAGTTGCGGGCGATGGTTAATATTAATCATGACGCCCTAAAAATCAGAGGGATTAAAGCGAACGAAAGTAGACGAAAGTAATGGTTTTTGAAAGAGAAGAAAGCAGGAAAAAAAGCGAGATACTGATTGAAAAAGAACAAGAAAAAGAGTTTGTATTCTTGGGTTCAAAGTTTACGAGAGACGGAAGATTGTAGATTATGGACTGTAGGGGCGGTCGTGAAGGATATGCAGCCTCTTAAGCACCTCGACCTTTTAGATCTTTTGTACATAACTCTTAATCTATTCGAGGTCCAGGATTCGGAAACTTCGTACAAAGTTTATCAGTTTACTGGCAGTTAAGTTCCTGACATCTAAGGGTTTTAAGAAGGCCCATCTTTTTCAGGTGATACCTCAGAGGGCAGTGTCCAGTAAGGAGACCCGTCACCAGTTTCAAGTCTTTCTTGTTCAACTCGAGAAGCTGTTTAGCTTTCCTTGGCGAAAGACGTACTAGCCTTTTCGCCTGTCTTTGTTCTGACACTTTATTCCAGTGAGATTTCATTTCTTCTGTATTCCAGCGTCGAACCTCTTCTTCCAAGTGGGCCTTGGAGAGTCCACAGAAGGGTTATGGGCCGGAAAATTGTGTATTTGCCTCTTCCTTGGCAAGGTAGTCTGCTTCCTTGTTGCCTCTAACTCCCTGTAATCTGGAACCCAACGAGAGACGGCAAGTATGACTGTGACATTGAGCAAAGGGTGTTAACAGGGTACAATAGAATGGGGCCCTACATAACTTCATGCATGTTAGTAAAATCAATGCTGCAGAGATGAGTAGTTTGAGAAGTATAGATGGAGTGACTCTGATGGATAAAGTGAGAAATAGTGTGATACGAGAACGATGTGGTGTTAAAGAAAATGTAGTAACAAAGATAGATAAAGGAATGCGTAGATGGTTCGTAGAGAGGCTAGATGAAAGCAGATTGGCGAAACAAATTTATAAGGCGAGTGTGAATGGGCAAGTTGGTAGAGGTCGAACTAGGCAAACATATCTCGATCAGATTAATTTTTTTTTAAAAAAAGGCCAGGTCAAGAGTACCAGCAACCGAAGAGTATGTATAATAGCACTGATGCAAGTAGAAGAAGCGAAAGACGTGTGTAAGAACCGTAGCAAGTTTAAGGAAGTGGTCTCTTCCTACCCCTACGGGAAAAAGTTGTGATTCTTATGTATGTATGTATGAAACTTGGGTTTTTCCTAAACCAAAAGGGAGGAAATCTATGGATTGGTAGACAATCAAAAATAAAGGCAATTGTCATAATTTTCTCCCGATGTTTTGGGAAGACGCGAGAACGTGTGAGGCGACGTTTGACTAAGACTTAGATCCTTTCTTTATCAAAAGCATTGTGCTCCTGCCGTTTATGTGCCTTTTCTGCTTTTCTGGGAATCATTTTTTGGCCTGAAAACAAAACCTATCCTCGACCCGATTTAGTTTCCTGCTTAGATCTTGTTCCCACCAATCTTTGAAAGAAACTTACTTTCTCCACTCTTATAAACAATGGAAAAATCGCATGCAAGGGTGAGTGGACAAGCAGGGAGAGTATATTGTGTTTTTTTGTTCATTTCACAAATAAATGAAATGAATAAATGAACTTCTGTGTTTCAACCTACAGCTAGGTATTTTAGATTAAACATTGCTTATAAAAAAAAACTGATGACGGTTCGGTGACCTCTTCTTCTAATGCAAAAAATGTCATTATCACTATTCGAAATCTATGTTTATGAACACCCAGATTCTTAACAGCTGCATAAGCTAATGGTTCATTTGTGAAGCAGTGGATGACATTAGTTGAGGTTACATCCTTGTTTGTGTACGTTTGATAAAAATTAGCAAGCAAGTTATTAGCATAGATTAACTTAATATTGACATAAAATAAATAATAAAGAAGCAGTTTGCTTTGGTGAGATCTTAGTGTTAATTAATGTAAATAAGGTTATTAATAAAGAATTTATTCAGGTTAGTAAGATAACATTAACATCAGTTGTGACGTATATCATAAATAACTGGTGAATTGCAATATTTACTTGTAAATTATTTAATCGTTTAGTAAACACCTCAAAAGATTGAAATAAAGTCATAAAATAGATGACTGAGTGTTGATTAAAATGACAACGAATAATGAATGAAAATACTAATATTTTAAACAATAATCGGCACAATCATAAATAATAAAAACAGAATATAGCATATTTCTAACTATCCTTAAAAATTCTATTGCATTAAATAAAAATAGTTATACAAAAGTGCATCGAGACCTTACTAGTAAATGGAGCGGAAACGTGGAACACAACTGTACAGAATGAAAATGTGGTTTGAGATTAAAATACTTAAAAGAAATGTATCAATATATTCTGGACAACACAACTTTTTAATGGCGAAGAAGATACAATAGAAAGTTATACAGAGAGTTTGGGTCACCTCTGGTTGTAAGTGAAATGATGCAACAAGACTGAGATGGCTAGGTGATGCGGAGAAAATGAAGGAGACCAGATCTGTAAAGGAGGCATTTAGATTTGGTTCAGACTATGACAAAAAGAGATGCAGAGAGACGGTGCTGGCTGCCTTGGAGGTTCATCGATCTAAAGAAGATACAGATCTTACATGTGTTAGGAACCAACTAACTTAAACCAGATTCTCTTAGAAAACAATAGTATATATTTGCTATATTTGCGAAAACAAAATATATTGTCTCATAACAATGTTTATCTATTATGACGAAATTGATCACGCCCGCTAATAACCGCTCTATCAGTCTCCCCACACATCCAATAAATAAGTGACGACATATCTCTCATACTTTTTCTTACATTGTATTGTATTGACTACACCGTTCGACGGACGATAATTTAATGTTAGTTCTTCACTTTATTTAAAAACTAAATAATTTATGGTAATACATAATTGAAATATTTTGTTACTTATAATGTAAATTATGTCGGAAAGTCACCAAAATAATAATATTTTCAAAATAAAAAAAATTGCCCAGTTATTTTTTTCATTTGAAAAAAGTTAATAACTTTCCGACATTTACCTGTAATTATTAAAATTGTCCCCAAAATGTTGCTGCAAAGTAATGTATATTAACAGCGTGAGTAGAATTATTAGATTTTTTAATATGGCAAGCATGTCAATATCTTCTTAAGTTACATACTAAGAATGCCTGTTTTTTCCGAACCAAGTACTTAGAAAATAGTCGCAAAAAAGGTAGACCTATTGTGTGGGCCGCGGATAGCCCGCACTGCGACTATTAGAAGGGGAAGGGATTATAGAAAGGAAATGATTGTGTACACTCTTTTTAAAAAGTTGCAGGTCATAGTTCTCTGGAAAAACTGATTTTGGAAGTTTATTCCATTCCGTAGCAGCCCTGTAAAAGAAGGATTCTTGATGAAGATTGGTCCTTGTAGTGTCAATCTTGAGAGTAAATGAGTGAGACTGATCAGCGTGCCGAGTTCTTCGGCCTAATGTGGCCAATGGTGGTACAAGAGATTTTATTTCTCTGGAGCATCTGCCATGGAAATATCTGTAGAGCAATGACTGGTCTGCAACTCTTCTTCTATGTTCTAGAGGGTAAAGGGTATCTGTGAAAGTTGAGCTGTTTATCAAGCGAATGGCTCTTTTCTGAATGGAATCTAGAAGACGAAGAGAATGCCTTGGTGCTGAACCCCAAATGTGCGAGCAATACTCCAGTAGAGGTCGGATTTGAGCCTTGTACGTCGTCAACAGTTGATCAGGAGTAAAAAACTTTCTGGCTTTCCACAGAAAACCTAGCCTCTAGCTTGCCGACTTTGCGATGTTAGCAACATGGTCATGCCAAGACATATTATTGGACACCGTGACTCCCAAAATCGAGATGGAGGGACTTGATTCAAGGGTATTTCCGGACATATTGGTGACTGTCCTGCCGCTTAACCGTTATGGCTCTGCATCACACTGGCATGTGGTAGGGTAACGCCGTAACACATAGGTGGTGATGGTATGGAGTGTGATAACATTTAATTTTTATTATTTACAAACATTTAAATGCAAATGATTACACACAAAGTGTACTACAGCCTGTTGCACTGCCATAACTGCGAGGGTTAATTCACCCCCTTTTTAAACAAGACGACGCAGCTACTTAAACAGCAGGGGTTACTACGAGGTTCCATGACCTTCCTTTCACCAATCGAATATAATGGTATATGATCGATAATTGACTGAGTAATTTACCCCAGTTATCGAATACATTAGAAACCAAGTTAGACCCACTCATTACTAAGTAACTGTATAACTGTAATTCTAATTATTGAATGTATAATTTTTGTAATAATTGTATAATTTTTTGAGTATAGGGTAAAAGTAGTTATGTTTCTTTTATCTATACTTGCACTTACGTGTAGTGAATTTCTGTCCAGTGTATTTGGAAATGGGAAAAGTGTAAAACATGGCGCTTGATATGTTATTTTGAAACTTCGTTAATATAAATACAATTATATGAGTATACAAGTATTCGTAATTAGCCTATTTTTCCGAAGCATTAATCAGCACTATTTTTGCAAAATATTTTTTATTTGATTTGATTTATAAGTACCGTTAGTGTGTTGTGTTGACAAATTTATGATGAATAGATTTGCATAAATTTTAAAATTTGCTCTTCATTTGATTCTTCAGATGATGAGGAAGCGGATGAGCTTCCTCGTTTCTAAACAAAATTGCACTTTTACATACTTTCTCCATTAAAACATTCCTATATAAATATATTATAAATAAATAATACTAAGTTTGGTTTGCTTCACAAACAATACAAGAAATTTTTTTGTTTTAAAATAAGCAATAAACTTACAAATGACGACGTACGTAATAAATTTCTCATACTATTTTGATTCTGCTCTGTTTCCTACGTTATATAGAATTAATGGTACAATAGCACAAAAACTCTGATTGCTTGACCCTTTACAAAGAAAGCAAAATTTGTCTTTAAAGAGACCCGTGAGTTCAGATATCTCATCTGCTTGCCCGTAAAAAAAATAAAAAAAGGTTTTTGCGCTTTAAATATTCGTTTCTCAGTTGTTAAACATAATAAATCTAGAAGCTTTCTAAAAATGTATGACTTGTGGGACAGGGAATTATAAGAAAATAAAGCAGAACTTTTTCACACAAAAGAATCTTTCAAAAAATCGAGAATGAAAGAAATAAAAAAATATGTAAATGTAGATAAAATTTAAAATACGTAAGTATCTGAACAATAACTTTATTTTTAATATTTTAGGCTAGTGTTTGACAAAGTGGTGTTTTAATAATAAAAGATACGTAACAGACTTTTGTAATAAGTCTCTTTGCAACAATAGGACGTCTCAGATTCACTGGTTCGCTCAAAAAAGTTGTTTAGATACTCCTCCCAATCCTTGTAGGATTGCAAGTTCTTCACCATTTTCGTAGGGGTTAAGTAATGGCGCAATTTTTTTTTCTTTCAAAAGAAGAGAAAATAGGGCGTCAATATGTTTACAGTAAAAACTTGACTTTTTAAGAGACATTTATGAAATTTTACATTTTAAACTTAAGCGGCGTGATGTGGACTGTGTTTTAAAAAGATAAAGAAGTTTTTAACTTGTAAATCCATGATAAAAATTATTTTTTTTTAATAAATCATCACGAAGCGTATCGTGAACAATAGAGTGCAAACTTCTTTTGCAGTTTAAATTTGTACGTTTTATAACAAAGAAAAGTAATGTGAATTCTGCAGATAAAATTACATATTCCGACGTATCCTTTTCAAAACTTTACAACGATTCACGTTTGGACATTTCTCATTACGTTTACATATCATTTTTGAACTAGAAATTGCGGCTGGGCACAAATACAGGGGCTGATAGCCTTGTGACTGAAGACGTACATTTTTGCTCCAAATTATCGTCATTAATAAAACATGTGGTGTTTCTTACGCTATTCAACAAATCTTTTTTTTATTTATAAATTTTTATCGAGGTATTTTACAGAAAAAAATGATTCGCGTATATATTTTTTATGTATAAATATTGTTACGGATTGTGATAAACGGGTCCGCCCCTGCCCCATTTATTGGCCTGTGGTGACGGGAATCATTCATAAACGGATGTATTATTTTCGGCGGTAGCAAATGCCCAACATTTATAGCCGCGGGCGGTGATTGGAGACATGCCGTTTTTAGAATATTCGTAATAATTCCAGAAAGAAGGTTAGTTTATACCTATAAAAAAGATCGCGGGTCGCGAAATGTAAGTAAATTAGAAAGTGTTATACATAGTTATGAAAAGATTGTTTGAAAAAGTTTAAGTTGAAGTATACAGACATATTCACGAACCATTAGACATTATAAACTACCGGTGCGAAAATTGACATCGGCAACCTTGCAAATCTGTTAACCATTAATCGCCTTGCATCAAAACATCGACGATATATTTTTTCAGTCGTAACAATGTTGCCGGTTGAAGTATTTGCTGTTAATTAATGAAACTCTAGCTCATTTCACCAATATACGATGGTATCGGATTAGTCACCGAGGCATCGGTTTGTTGAGAGGTACATTAGTCAATTCACCTAAAATTTAAACCCGAAATTTTTTTGTTTACAATGATGCAATGATAAGTTTTAAGTATTAAGTGCTCGTTGCCAGGTTTCCAAAACAGCCTTATCACTGTAACCATTAGATCCAATGTGATTGTCATAGTAAGTTTTTGCATATTCCCCAAATAAACTCAATTGGATTAAATTGGCAATGATAAGGCGGAAGGTCTTAGCACACGATGTCCATAACTAAGCATAATTTGATCCACTTTGTAAATTTTTTCTCCTTCGTGCCTTTTAGCTATCGATAATAATTCCGGCTTGAAGCAATACTGTGAAAATGAAATATTTTAGTTCGTTAACCATTCTTTTATTTTCTGTACCGTCCAGGAGTTTGTTGGTTGCTTATTTACTTGCCCATTAACACTCGCCTTATAAATCTGTTTCGTCAATTTTCCTTTATCCGTTCTCTCTACGTGTCCAAACCCTCAAAGCATTCCTTTATCTATCTATGTAACCACATCTTTTTTTACACCACAGCGTTCTCTTATCTCACTATTCTTTACCTTATCCAACCGAGTCACTCCGGCTATACAATTCTCAGACTACTAATTTTCGCAGCGTTAATCTTATTTTTATGCTTCTTCTTCCAAACCCAACATTCTTTTCCATACATAAGTGTAGGAACCAACACTCCTCAATGCACAGCCAGCCAGACGTGCCTTTTTTAAAACGTTCTGGCTGCTCATAAAGTTATGCAGTACCCCATTCATTTGCTCAATGTCACGGTCATACTTTTCGTCTCTCGTAAAGTTTGAACCCATGTATACAAACTCATTCACTTGTTCCACTCTTTCTCATTACTTTCTTTTTGCTTACATTTACTTTTATTTCCTTGATTTTTAGGGCATTATGCATAATATTAACCATCGCCTGCAACTCCTCCTCAGATGACGTTAATATGACCTGATTATCAGCGTTAAGGAGGCATTTGACGATCAAATCATTCATTTTTAATTCATACGCACTCTCTTTCAAATCTTTTAAATAATCTATTTATAAGTTAAACAGGCATGGCGAAGCCACACATCCCTGTCTCACACCTTTTTCGATGTTAAACCAGTCCGTGTAAGCTCCGTTTATCCTGACACAAGCAGGGGAATCCTCATAAAGTGATTGTAGTGCTCGTATCAAACTACCGCTCATCCCATACATAGACAATGTCGTCCACAATTTATACCTCACATCTCTGTCATAGGCTTTTTCCAAGTCCACAAAAGCGCAGTAGACCTTTTGACTTTTAGTCAAGAATTTTTCGACTATACCTCGTAATGGTAATAAAAAGACCTGATCTTTACGTCTCCTTTCTCTTCCAAATCCTGCTTGCACATCACATAACATCTCCTCAGTTTCATTCGTCACTATTTTATTAAATATCTTTTCATGCAGTTTGTTGACGATACTGAGTAAACTAATGCCTCGGTAGTTCTTACAGTCCTGCCGCAAACGTTTTTCCTTGCAGAGCGCGGCACCATATTTTCTGTGTGTTTTATTTAACCAGTCTCATTACTTTTTGTCCAGTATTTTATATTGTTTACCCGAAACGTGCAACAAATGGGCAGTGCCGTCTGCGATTTATGAAAACTTAATATGGCGCGCCGAATCAAAAACGAAAATGACATTAATGCAGACGAACTCCTTATTTATGTCGAGAAGTTTTAAAATCGACTTTTACGCTCGCATTAATTTATCGATTCCGAAAATTCCAGTCCGGGATATTAATTTAGAAACACGAAAAAGAAGAGAACGAGAAAATTGTCAAGAAAATAATAACAAGAGTATTTCTAAAAGACTGCAATTACAGTCGGTCCTTTGTCGTACATATTCAAAAGAGTACTTGTTGATAAGCTTCACTTTTGTGTAAGTTCGAGGTAACTTTCGAGAGTTGTAAAGTCGGAAAGTCATTGACGTATGAAAATTCACCAATTAGAAATAATTATTCGGTGGATGTATCATGTGCAGCTGATACGCGAGTACGGCATTTGAATAATAATCGTTAAATTAAAAGAACATCAGCAAGACAGCAGTCACGAACGTGATAATAAATAATTTCCAAAAGGAATATTTTACGACTGTAATTTTTTTTCTATACCCACTTCCATTTTTTATTGCTTCTTGTTCGCTCTTCTTATTTTCTTTTCGTATTTGCTGCTTTTATTTTTTAGGCTTGCTGTAATTTATTTTTATTTTAAATTGTGCTTGCTGTTTTTAAGCTCGTATTTACCTGTTTTTGCTTGTGTTTATTTTTTTTCATGTTGATTGCTGTTTTTAGTATTTAAGCTTGCTGTTATTTTTGCTTGTTTTTTTTTTTATGAAAATGGTCGCAAAAAGGGTAGACCTATCGTGTGGGCCGCGGACGGCCCGGCCCGCCCGCACTGGAATTTTGGGAGCTTATTCCATTCCGTAGCAGCCCTGTAAAAGAAGGATTCTTGATGAAGATTGGTCCTGTTAGTGTCAAGCTTGAGAGTTAATGTGTGAGACTGATCAGCGTGCCGAGTTCTTCGGCCTAATGTGGCCAATGGTGGTACAAGAGTTTTTATTTCTCTGGAGCATCTGCCATGGAAATATCTGTAGAGCAATGACTGGTCTGCAACTCTTATCCTATGTTTTAGAGGGTGAAGGGTATCTGTGAGAGTTGAGCTGTTTATCAAGCGAATGGCTCTTTTCTAAATGGAATCTAGAAGACAAAGAGAATGCCCTGGTGCTGAACCCCAAATGTGCGAGTAATACTCCAGTAGAGGTTGGACTTGAGCCTTGTACGTCGTCAGCTGTTGATCAGGAGTAAAAAACTTTCTGGCTTTCCACAGAAAACCTAGCCTCTAGCTTGCCCACTTTGCGGTGTTAGCAACATGGTCATGCCAAGACATATTTTTGGACACCGTGACTCCCAAAATCGAGATGGAGGGACTTGGTTCAAGGGTATTTCCGGACATTGTGATGGGATGATTTGAGGAATTCACTTTCTTGGAAAACGTGGCACTTTGTGTTTTTTGGGCGTTGAACTGAACGAGATTGTTGGTTCCCCACTCGACGATTGCTTTAAGATCTCTATTGATGGAATCAACCTGTTACTGCCTGAGTCTATTTGTATCATTCACCGAAAGTGATCGATATGATGTGAAAGTTGAGACAAGTGTGCTATCGTCTGCGAAACTGTAAATGGGGTTCGTGGTGGTTTTCAAGAGGTCGTTGATGTGTAAAAGAAAAAAGGTGGGGGACAGGATGGAACCCTGGGGGACCCCGGCATTGGTTTTAAACGCATCAGAAGAAATACCGTCAACTGCCACATGTAAGGAGCGATCTTGCATGAAGCTCAAGAGCCATTGGCGCAGTTTGGTTGGGAGACCGTAGGCAGATAATTTACTTAACAATGCCTGGTGCCAAACGCGGTCAAAGGCTTTAGATATATCCAAGGCTATTGCACGGGATTCACCAAACTTTTCAATAGTGTTTGTCCAGAGCTGAGTGACATAAGCCAGCAAATCTCCAGTAGAGCGAAGTTGTCGAAATCCATATTGTCTGTCATGAATTATCTCAAATTTCTCCAGATATTTGATGAGTTCTGTGTTAATCGCTTTTTCCATAACTTTCGATATGACTGAGAGCAATGCAATAGGGCGATAATTCGCACACATTCTATGTGTTTGGTGTTTTTCCATTTGTGCTTGCTATTTTTACAATTTTCGCTCTGTTTCCTTTTTTGTTCATTGTTTTAGGTCTGTGTGTGTTTTTTTTTCTATTGGTGATTGCAGTTTTTACTATTTAAGTTTGCAGTTTCCTTTTTTGCTTGTTGTTTTATGTTTGTGTGTGTTATTCTATATTTGTGTTTTTCTTTTTGTATATGTTGGCTGTTTTATTGTTTAGGATTGCTGTTACCTATTTTTGCTTGTTATTTACTATTTGTGGTTGCTGTTTCCCATTTGTAATATGCTGTTTTTACTGTTTAAGCTCGCTATTACCTGTTTTTCTTATCGTTTCATGTTTGTTTTTTTGGATTTGACTTTTTTGTTTGCTGTTTCTTACTATAAGGAGTGGGTCACAAAAAACAGTCCACCCTGATATTTGACAGTATACAAACACGTCGCTTTTTGTTTTACTTTTGCTGTAACAGAAAAAATTAACAAATTCTATTGCAGAAGGAGTTGAAATTATTTCCATTTTTTTGTATGACAATAGCGTAATAGCGTAATAGCTTCGATGGGCCGACTATTTGGAAAAGTCGTCAAACAAAAATTAGAAGAACAGATACAAGGAAAAGTTGATGAAGATCAGGCAGGATTTACGGCTGGAAGATCATATATGGACCATATATATACAATTTAACAACTTATAGAGAAAAAAATGGCCAAGAACAGAGAGGTACATTTTGCATTTGTGGATATCCGAAAGGCCTATGATTCTGTCCCTCGGTCTAAAATCTGGGAAGCCATGTTAGAAATGGGTATAACGCAGATAATTATCAGAACAGTCCAAAATATGTACAAAAAAAATACCGTAAGGATTAAAGAAGGAAATAAACTATCAAATGCCTTCAAAACAACTAAGGGTCTCCTCCAAGGCTGCTCAACATCACCCACACTATTCAAAATATTTCTACAACAGACACTAAGACCATGGAAGAGAAAATGTACAGGAATGGGAATACCAATTAGGAATGATCATCTGTATACTCTAAGCTTTGCCGATGATCAAGTAATCATAGCTCAAGATGAGGAGGATTTAGGTTTTATGATGCGGAAACTAGAGGAGGAATATGGGAAAAATGGAGTGGAAATCAACCTCGAAAAGACCCAATATATGTCAACGGCACAAGACAGGATATATCACCTAGAAATAGATGATAACCGACAGATCTCAGGAACAGACAAATTTAAGTACCTAGGGTTTATAATATCAAAAAGTGAAACAACAGAGGAAGAAATAAAAAATAGACTAGGTCAAACGAGGGCATGTATTAATCAATTAAACCCAATATTATGGGACCGCCACATAACCAAGACTAATAAAACGAGAATATTCAATTTAATAGTTCGCAGCATAATGACTTATGGAGCTGAAATGTGGGTGATCAACAAAAAAAACAAAGGGAAGATTGTAGCCACAGAAATGGACTTTTGGAGAAGGAGTTGTGGAGTGAACAGATTAGATAGAATAAGAAATGAGGAGATCAGGAGAAGAATGGAGGTAAAAAAAGACATACTAGAACACATAGAGGAAAAGAAACTAACGGGGTACGGACATGTTAGAAGAACTCCGGACGATCGCTGGATACACCGGGTAACTGAGTGGAGTCCTTTAGGCAGACGAAAGAGAGGTCGACCAAGGCGATCATGGAGAGACGAAGTGGATGAGGCGATGGAATTAAGAAACCTGCAGGACGGAGACTGGCAGGACAAGGACAACTGGAGACAAGGGCTGAAAGCAGGAAGGCAGCGACAGCTGTAGATATCCTGGATTATATATAATATGACAGAAAAAATTGACACATTATCAAAACATAGGTGTTGCGTTTCATTTTTAAGAGGTGTTTCAATATAAATTAATTAAGACTTTTATTGCAAAGACGAAAAAAACCATGGATAATCATATGCCTGAATACTTCATCTATTTGCTTCTCTAATGATGTGCCACACATGGTACATTCCTATTTTAAATTAAGGTGTTGGGGAAGTGGAAGGAAGGGGGTTGAGAAATGACAGTTATATGTGTCGTAAAATGTGTCCTCCTTGGAACAAAAATGGACATGTTTCAGCATTTCTTTAAATTCTAATGAATACTGCCAAATATCGGGGTGGACTGTTTTCTGTGCCCCAATCTATATAAGCTCGCTGTTACCTATTTTGCTTGTTGTTTTATGTGTTTGTGTTTGTTTTTTCCGTTTGTGATTGCTGTTTTTATTATATAAGCTCACTGTTACCTGTCTTATCTTGTTGTTTCGTGTTTGTAATTGTTATTTCCATTTGTGATTGCTGTTTAAGCTCTCTGTTATCTATGTATTGATGTTAGTTTCTGTTTGTACTTGCCGTTTCCTTTTTGTGATTGTTGTCTTTTAGTTGTGATTATTTTTAGTTGTGAAGATCCAAAATCAAAATATACAAAACTGTCATCAGACCTGTCATGTACGGCTGCTAATCGTGGACGCTATCGGTACGAAATGAGGAGCTCATCCGAAGATTCGAAAGACGAATACCGAGGAAAATATACGGCCCAACAAAGGATCCACAGACGCAACAGCATAGAAATTAAACAAATGCAAATCTGAGAGAGCTATACGACGAACCAGATCTGTGTAACTTAATAAAGACTCAACGGCTTAGATGGGTAGGACACGTACGTAGGCAACCCGAAGATAGGGTAATACGAATGGTATGGCAGAAAGCCCCAGAGGTGAAAAGGCCACTTGTAAGACCCATTTTAGATGGCGAGAAGACATAGCTGCGGATTTGAGAAAATTGGGCGTCGAAAATGGCACGGAGCTTATGACCGATCGAGTTAAATGGAGACAAGTCGTCGCGTCAGCCAAAGCCCATCAGGGGCTTTAGCGCCACGGAGTAAGTAAGTGAGTAATGATTATGTTCGCTAGTTGACATAAATCGTATTGTATTGTTACAAATAAATGTGCATACAAATTCGAATCCTGAGTGTGAATTTAAGTAAAACGTTACATTAACTTATTGTTACCTGTTTTCGCTTGGTGCTTTATGTTTCGGGTGGTTTTTCCTGTTTTTTTTTTTGGTAAGTCCCATTTGTGGTTATTTCTCTTTGGGATAAATTTTTGGATAAATCCATCTCCGCCACTGCCATAATTGGCACAAACTTGGAGAAGTAGGTAAATTTTTTCTCTAAGAACACTAATGATACTTCTGTTAAAATATTACCATAACCTCTGCATTTAGAAGACCTGAAGAGCGAATTCGTGAGTCTTGTCGCAATATAACACCGGTTTTTAAATACAAGAGGGTTCTTATGATTTTTTGAAGACTGGAAAGCATTTTTAACACTTTTTTTTATGCAAATAAATGAATTGGCGCAAATTTTTTCGTTGTACGAGGATCATTTAAAAATATCCAACTATCGGTGGTTTTTATAAAAGATAAATGGCAGTCTTTCTAAATTTGTCCTTGGATATTCTAAATATAGTCGAAACTGTTTTTATTTTATCGTCAAAAAGTGAGACATGATATTTTAAACGTTACTTAAATATTTTAAAAAGGCGTTTGTTCGCGACAAAAGCAATTACATTTTATTAATTAATTAATAATACCATGGTACCATTTTTAAACACTGCAAAATGCCTAGGTACGTGGGCAGTTTGATAAGTCAGTGACTTTTTGAATTTCCCGCGCAGTTACTCCAAATGCAACAGTGCTGCCGTCAACTATAATCTATCAGTGGGCAACTTTCTAATTTTGAGCAAGCTACGTCGTGCAGTTGGTGTTTGATAGCCGTTCAAAGCAGACAACCTCGTGAATTTTTACGAAAATGGAAAAAAGTGAATTTCGTGTGCTGATTAAGCATTACTTTTTACGTAAATAATCCATCACTGAAACTAAGGAAAGACTTGATAAATACTACGGGGACTCGGCACCATCAATTTCAATGGTTAAGAAGTGGTTTACAGAGTTCCGTTGTGGTCGTACCAGCACTAGTGACGCCGAACGTCCAGGTCGCCCAAAAGAAGTGATCACGCCGGAAATCGTCGATAAAATCCATGAAATGATACTGGATGATCGGAGAATGAAAGTGCATGAGTTGGCTCATGCTGTAGGTATCTCAACTGAACGGGTACATCATATTTTACACGAATATTTGGACATAAAAAAACTCTCTGCGAGATGGGTGCCACGATTGCTCACACACGACCATAAGCGCAATCGTGTGACCACTTCAAAAGAGTGTTTAGCGATGTTCAGCCGTAATCCGTACGAATTTTTGCGCCGTTTTGTTACTGTGGATGAAACATGGATCCATCACAACACGCCAGAGACCAAGGAACAATCGAAACAGTGGGTTGCTCGGGGTGAACGTGGACCAAAGAAGGCGAAACAGAGTCTGTCAGCCAACAAGGTCATGGCCACAGTTTTTTGGGATGTAGGCGGTGTCATTCACATCGATTACCTCAAGAAAGGTAAAACGATCACCGGCGAATATTATTCAAAGCTTTTGAACAGATTCGACGTTGATTTGAAGCAAAAACGGCCGCATTTGGCTAAGAAGAAGAAAGTGCTGTTCCATCAAGACAATGCACGTGTGCACACTTGTCTAGTCACGATGGCCAAAATCCACGAATTGGGATACGAACTGCTACCTCATCCAGCATATTCTCCAGATTTAGCCACCTGCGACTATTTTCTGTTTCCAAACCTAAAGAAATGGCTGGGCGGTAAGAGATTTGAGTCGAATGAAGAAGTCATTCTCGAAACAAACGCGTATTTTGAGAGCTTTGAAAAAACCTATTATTTGGAGGGAATAAAAGAATTAGAAAAACGCTGGACTAAATGTATCGAGCTAAAAGGTGATTATGTAGAAAAATAAAATGTTTATTTGCGAAAAAAAAATTGTTTTATTCAAAAAGTCACTGACTTATCAAACCGCCCTCGTAGACCGCTCGATGCAAGAAACTTCACTCTGTCACTACATAATAAGCTTTTGCTATAGAAGCTAATATTAAAGCCCGTATGGACTTATGGTATATAGCTATGACTTAAGGAGTATTAATTTAGGTTAGAATAGAATTGCTGATTGGTTCATTTTGACCAGATTGTAATGTAATAAAATGTTCAATAAAGTGAAAATTTGACAAAAAAAAACTTGTTAGAAAATTATTCCTTTCCTATCCGTAACACAAAAATTGCGTGCAAAACGGCTTTCCATCCTGTATAACCGCCTGGCAACCGTAACTCTTCCGAAACTTCAACCCCCCAACAGTTCAATTTAAAATGGCCATCTTGATTCCTATATACTTTTAAGAAAAACCATTTTCCTTGATAAATTTCATCCACGTTTACCGGTATAACAATAAATTGGTCGTCTTCTTCATACCTCGTTGAATACACTCGAGCCACTACTGAACTATTTCAGAAATAATACCCGTAGTATTTAAACACCGGATGGTACAATATACACTCCTGGTACCGGTGTATACCACGAACATAAAACTAAAAGCCAAACGTATTATTTTTTAATTAATTTTGGTTACATTCGTGAGAATGCAGCTCGTTTGAACATTATTTAGAATTGAATCTTGCGAGTCAAGGCAGAGCAGTAGTTTTGCTACATACCAGGTCTTATTGCAAACATATAATCTACTCTGCGGTTGCAGGTTGGCAACGTGGCGGTGTCAGTAACAACAAAAAACTTATTTCTAGAAGTAGACATGAAGAAACGATGTAATTGACAGCGTGAGATTGCAGTCGCGAATAAACAACTCAATACATGAGTGTTTTTATTCTTTTTTGTATTCAAAGTTTCGCGTTTTGTTCTTATCGTTTAATAAAAGTGAGGAAGAATGACAAATATCACAATTGTGCCGCTCGAATTCTTCTTGATGTCGTTCAATTGACGTTAATAAAGAAAACAGTTAAATAACGGTTAATTGTCTAATTTTTATTGAACCGTTTTTATCATGAGAACGGTAAAACGAAAAAGAAAATGTGGCTGTAGAGAATAATCTCCACAAAATTCCAACTGTCAGGAATAAACAGTTTCTGAGAAATCAAATGTTTTGTCCGTTATTTACCGGATACGACAAGCGTCATATTTTAAACGTCAAAAACATCATGCGTCAACTGTCAAATGCGTTTTGTTAAAAGATTTCTTGAGTTAAGAGGAATTTTTAAAAATAAGGGAATATTAAAAGATTAAATCTTTTAGATACGTCAAAATCATCATTCGTTAGCTGTTAACTGCGAGTTGTTTAAAGATTTGGCATTAATAGAAAATATCACACACAAAATTCCATCTGTCGGAAATAAATAATTTCTAAAAAATCAAATTATTTATTTATTATTCATAAGATACTACAAACGTCATTTTTTCGAGTCTTTCTTGTCCAACTCGAGAAGCTGTTTAGCTTTCCTTGGCATAGGGCTTACTAGCCTTTTCGCTTGTCTTTGTCCTGGTACTTTATTCCAGTAAGAAGACTTCAGTTCTGTTTTTTGTCGGTTCTTTGATGAATTTTTGCCCGTGGTGCATAAGAGGGGCTTCTTTCCACCGCTCTTTTGGAAGACGGTTAAATCAAGTTGAATTAAACAGTAGCGGTCCAGCCACTGCACCCTTGCTTACTAGAGAAAACAGAGTTGTCAGGTTACGCTTTGCTCGAAATCATCAAAATTGGTCAGTGGATAAATGGAAAAAATTTTGTCCAGCAGTTTATTTTAAAACAACTGAGTTATAGCGTTGAAACATTACAACCTAAACACCCCGTATACATAAACAGAGACGGGTATTTATAACGGTAAAAAAAGCTCGTGTAATCAGAGCAAATAGGTTTGGAATAAATTATCACGAAAAGGTGCTATACAAAAGCAAGGGATAAGGATAAATGGATCCCAAAGGAATATATTGTATCGGGCGCAATTATCTAGAGCGACCTTTTTGCTACTAAAAACAAACTCGAGATGTGCTATAATTATATCATAACATTACAAAAATAAATTAAAAAAGACACACTCACACACACACACACACACACAACCTGGCATCATTGCGATCACGTGATTTCATCAGATATCTGTTGATATTTCCTAAATTCGATAAGCTGGACAATTTGTTAAAAAAATTGCTAGACAATTTGCCTGGATTCTTAAAAGTGTCGAATGTTGTATGTACACATAGTACCAAAAGTTTTGCATCAACTGGTGATAAATTTGATTCCACAAAGATTTAAACTATTTTAAGTCTTTTCCTTTTATTGGCAAAGAATAAATTTAATGTGTGAATATGCAGGGTGAATACAAAAAGTAATCTTTAGATGGTTTGGAATGGTCACCATCATCATCATCATCATCATGAACCAGCCCTTAGAACGTCCACTGCTGGTCCTCTCATGGTTTGCTTCCGAATTCTATTGTGACCTGCCTGGATCCAGTTGTTTGCGATTCTTTTCATGTCATCATTCCAACGTGTAGGTGGTCTTCCTCTATTTCGTTTATCGGTGCGATGCCTCCATTCCAACAACCTCTTTGTCCAACTGTCGTCGTTCATTCTGGCCACGTTGTCCCTCTCAAACTTAATCAAATCATTGACCTCTACATTTTGCGTTGTGCTACTTTGAGTTTTTCGCAGATGTCATCGTTAAGGTGAGTGTTTCTGCGTTGTATACAAGCACTGGCAGAACGCATTGATAGAACACTTTTCTTTTCTGGTAGGTGGAGAGTTCGGAGGTCTAAAAGGGTAGGTTTTGCCATTCTTCTATTGCAATTCTTATGAGCTCCTGCCTGGTAAGTGAGGCTGTAGAATTCGAGCAAATGCCATCTTGAGCATATCCCAGTCATGTTCGATATGATTTAAGTCTGGCGAAATAGGGGGCCACTCCCTACGGTCGATAACTTCCTCCTCTCGGAAATTACGTCAGCATTAGTACTGTGGGAAGAGGAATTATCATCCATAAAAACAAAATGCTCTCCACCTGGTTCTCTCCATAGTCGAACATGTTTCTAGAGAATGTGTTCGATGTTATCACTCGCGACGTTTCTAAAAATAGTTTATTAGTTCACTATTATTTTTATTTTGCTATCTCATTTGATGCGAAGCTAATTTTTAAGTTACAATTTTTTTATATTTCCTTATCGGAATATGTTTTTATAATGGAAATCAAGCACCTTAAATAAACAGTTTGCGCAATTTCAGCCATCTCGTAGCTGGGAATTGTGGTGGAGATAATTAAAATAAGGAATATTTCAATTAGCACAACAGAAGAAATAAACGAACCGTAAATAATTCAAAAGTGAAACTACAATACCAAACGACCGACCTATGCTAATGAACTCGAGGTCAAAAAGGCACGTTAAATAGGCTGGTATTTACCTTTTCCTGTGAAATTTTTTTAAAGAATTGAAAAATGTTTTGAAGTAATTACCAAAATAAAGTTATAAAACTGTCTTATTATGTCATAAACAAGAGGCTTTTGAAGTGCTAAAAATCATCGAATTAATCGTCAGAAAGTATCGACGTATGAGTATCAAATATGGTCCCGATTTTTGTTTGTAGGCAATAAAAATTTGAGCCAGAGAGCTACATCAAAACTCCCAATAGCCTCTGGAAGTTGGTAAAACAACTAGCACTGGAGTAGGAGCTCCAACCACAGCAAAATAGACATCATCAGGGCAAAGTGCATTGAAAAGTTAAAAACTGATCCAAATTTTCTGCAAAATGCGATGAAATTTGGATATTCCAGTATTATCCAGAAACCCAGAGGCAATCTATGCATTCGAAATCACCATCATCACTCTGAATAAACAAATCTAAGATAAGCAAATCGAAAATAAAGATTTTGCTAATATTTTTCTTACGTAGTGGGCATAATTCATTTCCAAGGGGTGTCTTAGAATAGGAATATCAATCAAACTTATTATTTGGAAGTTTTGAGAAGATTGTGAGGATACGTCGACCTGAGAAGACTTCAATTCTTTAATATGTGGACAATGTCTGTTCTCACATATTAAGGAACTCATTCTAAGTCATTAAAAAAAGTTAAAAAAATTACGAAAAAAACATTTTCCAAGGCGTGGCTCTGCTAGGTTTATATGAAACTAGCAGAGCCGTTTGTTTTTTTGTTTTAATGAGGGGTAATAAATTCGCGAATGTTGTAGATTGTAGATTGTAGGGGGGGTCGTGAAGGCTATGCAGCCTCTCAAACACCTTGACCTATCAGATCTTTTGTGCATAACCCTTAATCTATTCAAGGGCCGGGATTCCGAGACTTCGTATAAATCAGTTTCCTGTGAGCTAAGTTCCTGACATCAAAGGGCTGTAAGAAAGCCCATTTCAGAAGCTTAAGCCTCTTGCAGAATAGCGCTGGGCATTCGCAAAGCAAATGTGTATGCATTTCGAAGTCGTACCTAACTGGCATAATATTAAGGTTACTTAACAGCTGAAGACTCTCTCCGCTGTTACAAACAATGGAAGAAACCCATGCAATGGTGTGTAGATAGGCAGAGAGAGTCCTTTGCCACCGTGTTTTTCAGATGTCGTACTGCCTACTAGCCTGACCAATCTAGTGGTGTCTTTGGGCCCATTCCTGCTACGTGGCTGAGAGACCTAAAGCCTGGAAGCGGTTTTAAGCTGGAGCTTGAAAAAAAAAACGTTCTCAGCTGTTTCGTCTTCCATGTCACACCATCGACACAGTCTTGGTAGATTCCGATTCTGTGTAGGTGAAGACGTAGGTGACAGTGTCCAGTAAGGAGACTCACAATTCTCTTCATCTCTCTTGTCTGCTCAATGATAGCAGGCTGGAGGTGAGTTTCTTGATTTTTTATGTGTACCATTTTAAGTTCTGCATTGTTTTAAAAAAAGGCCAGGTCAAGAGGACCAATTACCGACGAGATTGTATGAGAGCATCGATGAAAGTAGGGGAAGTGAAAGATGTGTGTAAGTACCGTAGCGGAAGTGGAAGGAAGTGGTCTCTGCCTGCCCCCACGGCAAAAAGGCGTGGCTATATGATGTATTGTTAGTAATTTTTTTTTGCAACTCATTAAAAATACAGTCCACTATGTTTGCATCTCGCTCGTATTAACGGTTCTGGTCTCCGAGCCTTTGCGGGCTAATTCATCTGCTTTTTCATTACCTACATGGTTGGAGTGGCCGAGTATCGACGCGGTTGTTACATTGTTAGAGCTGGCCAACCGCTTTGATGTAATCTGGAATGTTGCAAGAGCTTTTATAGCCGCTTGACTATCAATAACTATAAATACAGACTTGCCATGGCATTCTAGTTCCATGCTTAACTAAGCAAACTGAACAATGGCACATATTTCTGCCCGAAAGGGAAGCAGTTAGATTGTACTATTTTAAAAATAAAGTAGCTGTTTTATCAAATTTCGTAAATGAATTTTATAAATTAATATGACGATAAAGCCTTAACGAAAACTAGTGAAAGATAACATTAAATTAGTTTTAAAGAAGCCATCTAAAGCTCTCGTGTAATCAATTAAAACTTCTTTTGAGCTCGAGGTGTGATGGATAATTAAAAAAGTTAATACTCGAAGGAGTATGTGTTCCATTTTATCAAAAGATTGATGACGCACGGACTAAGAATCGACGATTCAAAAGTACTGATACCGTGGGCAGGTAAACACCGAGTCTAAAATAGAATGTAATCGTCGGAAATTATTCTTCTATGTGTCGAATAATAATTGTGGAGTAGGTTAACGAAAACAAATGAATAATTATTGCTCATTATAATGACTACGTGAATGTACAAGCCTAATAAACGTGGGAGCAGTAGCCATGATAAATGTTACATTAATTTATGGTTTTTGAAACAAAATATTAGCTGTAATTACGTCTAACCTTGCTGCGTATAAATGATGCGTTTTTTGTGTTAAATTTTCCACAAAATCGATTCTTATGTTGATGGGTTTGTTGGGAAATTTATACATTTTTTAAGAATAAATTTGAGACGATACTAATTATCACGGAAACATCGGAAGCATTCGGCCAGCTTCGGCGGAAAGCGGCTGGCGGAAATTTGGAATGTTTACGTTAGTGTCAAAAATGCGAAATGATCCAACCTCAAATTTATGCAGAGATTTGTTATTGTTTTGGTTCGATTTTAGTCTATTAGTTTATTTTTAGTCTATAGGTGGAAGAGCAGATATACATTAACTATTATATACTTTTTTCTACATTCTGACGCTAACGATGAATGTAGGTATGAACTGAAACTCGCCCAAAAGTTTTTGTTATTATTTTTGTGTATCATAATTTCTATTAATAAAGGCATTTATTAAGTATTATTATTATTGTTATTAATATTATTATAATATGGTTCTATTAAAGCTGATCTTGAAGCAGAAAGTGGTTAATGTTTTTTAATAACTGTATTTCTACGGACTTAAATCAAACTTGTATAAACTTTCGACGGTCGAAAAATAAAAGTTATTTTATTTGTAGAAAAGTTACATGAATTCACCACTATCGAATTTGATACACGAGTCAGAATGGTTGGGTGTCGTGCCATTTCATTTGAGAAAAGCTTATTATTCCCGGATTTTAAATAATTTTTGTTGTGGATCAACTTAAAATCTTTTTAAAAATCTGTTCTTAATTTGAATTAATAATATTTTCATGAAGAAATAGATATTTTTGGAAAATTTGCTTTCGGGATACAGAATGAACAATAGGGCTATCGGCATGGTCTGCTACGCCGACGACGCTGCAATATTCGAAGAAAGTGAGAATGACATACAGAGACAGTTATTTAAGTTCTACCAGATCAGTCAGCAACTCGATATGAATATATCCATAGGTAAAACGAAAACCATAACCATCGCTAGGGAGCCAATGAGATGCAAGCTGGCACTAGATAATAAACCCATAGAGCAGGTCATGCAATTTAGATACCTGGGCATAGATATGTCCAACGCTTACGACCCGGTAAAGGACCTAAGAAACCAAATTAACAAATCAGCCATAATATCAGGATGTCTAAGGGAAACTGTATGGGTTAATTCTTCTATGCGAAAGGAGAGTAAAATCAAAATATATAGGACATGCGTCAGGCCAATAATAACCTATGGTATAGAAGCGAGAGAGGATACCAACAAGACCAAAAGGATGCTACCAGTCGCCGAAATGTCAGTACTGAGAACAATAACCGGGAAAACAAGAAGAGATCACGTGAGAAACACTAACATTGGTGCACAATGCGACGTACAAAATGTGGTGAGATGTGGAAGGCAGAGGAGAAGAGAATGTTATAACCACGTAAAAGAAAATTACCAACGATAGACTACCACGCATTGTGCCAGCAGGGACCCGTCCACGCGGAAGACCACCAAAGAGATGGAGAGACAGCTGGCAGTCCACATCTCAGGAAATATTACATAGGCAAGTCCGGAATCAACAGATCATCTAGATCTCCAACAAGTAGAAGAAGAAGAAGCTTTTATTTCAGGTACGTAGTTACATGCAACATAATAAATTAAAAATAATAAAATAAAAACTATAAAGTCCTTTATTCAAACTTATAGGGAGTTTTTTTATCATTCAGACAAAATAAAATAATTATATAAATACATATTATAGATATTTATATATTTTAATTTTCATAGTTTTAAACTTAAATAAAACCAAAAACACACTACAAAATTACAAAATAAATATAAAAAAAAAACCACAGTCGGTAACCAATACTTTTTTATACATATTTACTTAAATAACAACAAAACTATCCTACATAATACAAAACAAATAAATCTCTAAATCAATGCTCTCTATTTTTTTTTTCGCTTTGTTGGAAAGAATTCTTGCTTGTCAAATTTCCTTTTATGATCAATTTACTGATTCACTTACTGATCCATTTACTTACTCCATTATTAAACTAAATTGGCCTTACAAAAAATTTTAATTTCTGCCTTCTCCATCTATTGTAGATAAAACATGGCTTTCAGATCACTTCTCTGTAACGACATTTTCAATTTTATGTGTTTTCTTGGCATTGATATTTAGCTGTTGGTTATAAAGGTTTTTCATATGTCTATTCTTTGCTGTAACCCAACAAAATTTCGAATTGCAAAAAGGGCTCGTTGTGTTCTGGGACTGTAAAGTACTCCAATGAACATAAAAGAAATAACTGAATAAGAAACAAAACAAAAGTCAAAGATGCAGGTCAATATATAGCCAGGCTAAAATGGAACTACCAGGTCATAACGCCAGACAAAAGGATAAAGGTGGAATACCACGATACATCAATGAAGACCATGGACTGGAAAGAGAGCAAGAGGACTACCCAAGATAAGATGAGGAGACGACATAAAGAAAATAAGAGGAATACATTGAAAACAAAAAGCACAAAATAGAAACGATTGGAAGAAACTATGGCCTTTGTTGTCGAGACGTGTTAATTTTTATAGAAAAAAAATGGATTCGCCAATGGTACTTGAGCTTCACGCCAGATCGCTCCTTACATGTGGCAGTTGACGGTATTTCTTCTGGTGCGTTTAAAACCAATGCCGGTGTCCCCCAGGGTTCCATCCTGCCCCCCACCTTATTTCTTTTACAAATCAACGACCTCTTAAAAACCCCACCATGATACAAATAGACTCAGACAGAAAAAGGTTGATTCCATCAATAGAGATCTTGAAGCAATCGTCGAGTGGGGAACCAAAAATCTTGTTCAGTTCAACGCCCAGAAAACACAAAGCGCCACGTTTTCCAAGAAAGTGAATTACTCAAATCATTCCATTACAATGTCCGAAAATACCCTTAAATCAAGTCCCTCCATCTCGATTTATGGACTCACGGTGTCCACTAATATGTCTTGGCATGATCATGTTGCTAACATCGCAAAGTCGGCAAGCCAGAGGCTAGGTTTTCTGTGGAAAGCTAGAAAGTTTTTTACTCCTGCTCAACTATTGACGACGTACAAGGCTCAAATCCGACCTCTACTGGAGTATTGCTTGCACATTTAGGGTTCAGCACCAAGGCATTCTCTTCGTCTTTTAGATTCCATTCCAAAAAGGGTAATTCGGTTGATAAACAGCTCAACTCTCACAGATCCCCTTCACCCACTAGAACATGGAAAAAGAGTTGCAGACCAGTCATTACTCTACAGATAATTCCATGGCAGATGCTCCAGAGAAATAAAAACTCTTGTACACCACCTTTAGCCACATTCGGCCAAAGAACTCGGCACGCTGATAAGTCCCATCCATTTACTCTCAAGATTGACACTACAAGGACCAATCTTCATCAAGAATCCTTCTTTTACAGGGCTGCTACGGAGTAGAATAAGCTTCCAAAATCAGTTTTTCCAGAGAACTATGACCTGCAACTTTTTAAAAAGCGGGTCCACAATCATTTCCTTTCTATCATCCCTTCCCCTTCTAGTAGTCGTAGTGCGCGCCGTTCGCGGCCCACACGATAGGTCTACCCTTTTTGCGACTATTTTCATTAAAAAAAAAAAATTTCAAGCGATAAAAATACCGAAATATCAAGATTTATTTTAAATAAAAAAAGTATTATTGTGTCTATTTCCCATTAACTATTAACCGTTGTTTCACGACTCATACCAACTTTGTTGGATGATTTATATCAAGATTAAGTACGTGTCGTCTTCCTGTCGTACAGTAATTAAACGGTAAGCTTCATTTTGCTCGTTTATTTGTAAAATTAAATTTCATTTTAAGGCACAACGCAATACGCGTTCAAAACAAAGTTTTCCCAAAGCTCTGCTAAAGTTTGACGACAAATCTCTGGATCACAGCTAGTCGGCTAGTCCGGGTTAAGGTCACGTTTTAATAAAACTTTGCAGAACCGCATTTTTTAAATAATTTTGTAATAAATATAAAAAAGGTAACAGTAATAACGAAATCCAAGATAGAATCAACAAAGGTAGAGCCGTAACTAGAACCCTGAACTCTCTTCTCTGGGACAAGAAAATTAAAAAAACTACAAAGAAACACATATACAAGAGTCTAGTTCAAAGTGTCACCCTATACGGCTCCGAATTATGGGACGTAACGAAGGCTAATAAGAATAAGCTTCTGGCAACAGAGATGGATTTCTTGAGAAGGAGCTGTTGTAGGTCTAGACTTGAGAGGGTTAGAAATGATGTTATCCGAAATGAAATGCAAATGGACATAAACATACACGAGGATGTAGAAAAGCGGCAGTTAACTTGGTTCGGACATGTAAAGCGGATGACAACTGACAGATGGCCAAGGAAGGTACTGGAATGGATACCACCAGAACGAAGGAAAAGGGGACGACCACGGAGAAGTTGGAAAGACGATATAGACGAGGCAATGGCTAAAAGAGGTTTGGAAGAAAACGAGGTTTTTAACAGAGCAAGATGGAGATTGGGGACGGAGAGACGGCAACAGCTGTAGACAATCCGTTATATATATATATATATATATATATATATATATATATATATATATATATATATATATATATATATATATAATAAATATAGCCAATAATTTGTGCATTATCATTGGCTACACGGGCTCTTATCTAAATCATCTTCGCTTTGCTGATGACATTGTACTTATTAGTTGCGACATAAACGAACTTGGAACAGTGCTAGAAGATCTAAAGCACATATCGTCGGCAGAGGGACTCGAGATGAATGTCTGGAAAGCTCCAATATATATTTAAAGATGCCAATATGCCCATAAGCTTGAAACGGAAGGTATATGAAACATGCATGCTGTCAGTCTTAACTTACGGTCTAGAAACCGCCACATTAAAAGAAAAAAGCGTAAAAATACTAAGAACGACGCAACGAGCAATAGAACGAAGAATGCTTGGGATAAGTCTGAGGGACAGAGTACGTAATAAGACCATTCGACAAAGAACCAAAGTCACCGATATCATAGAGCGTGTCGCACACCTTAAGTGGCAATGGGCTGGACATGTGGCTAGACAAAACGACAGCAGATGGACAAAAAAGTTAATTCAGTGAAGACCCAGAGAAACAAGGAGGAGCATATGTAGACCTCCAAAAAGATGGCTAGATGATGTGAAGAGAACAGCGGGCACCCATTGGCAGCAAACAGCTCAAGACAGAAACGCATGGAAGAGATTAAAAGAGGCATATGTCCTGAATTAGGCAATAATTGGCTAAAGAAGAAGACACGGGCCAAAAAATTATCATCGGCTACATCAGATAATAATCGTTTCTCAAGCGGGGGGTCGAGTTTGTCTTTAAAGTGGGTCGCTTTCTGTTGAAAAATAATTAATACAAACTACAGGTACAAAATATTCGTTTATTAAAGGTATGAATATTAAGTTGTAATAAATAACATGAAAAAATAAACTTATAGCTTACTTTATTGTCCATTTTAATTTAACTTTTTAACCCACTGTTTTTTATAAAAAATGTTTGTACTGAGTGTTTAAAATCGTCGAAACCCAGATTTAATAGCGCAACAATATTTTGGGTTGTTCGTTACATCCAATTAAAATCCGATCCTGGACCTGCCGCTGATAAATTCTTTAAGGCGCCGAATTCGTGAAAAGGGAAAAATTATTTCTGACTTCAACTATAAGTACCTGTTGGCATTTAAAAATGCAGCAAAACGAGATCAGTCTACCTCCGTTGCTGTATATTGTATATATCTCTAAGAA